>JAPMOR010011500.1:32554-45149 GCA_026543865.1 Argiope aurantia
TTTTCCAATAATTTATAAATGCTTTTTAATACAAATCTTTAAAGTCATTCGAACTTCTGAATTAGTTTAAATATTATTAGAAAGTCGTTTGTCCTTATTCTTCAGCGCAAAAGAAATTTGCTGTAATTAATTAGAGTAATCTTATTTGTATTTCCAGAAATATTTTTTCAAGATGAAAATTATCTTCATGAAACTCCTTTGGGCATTTCTATTGAAAAGAATAAATAATTTCATTTCATTCATAATTGGCCTCTTCCCTTTTTACCAATTATTTGTTTCCCCGAAATTTCTGTGCACACAGCTTTGAGGAGCTATTTATAACCTTTTATTATTATTATTATTATTACTATTCTATTCCTTTTTTATGGCGTTTTCAAGCCAACCTTTTCTAAATGTCTTTTATCTCTGAAAGAAAAACTCTTATCTTATTTTCATTTTTTCCCTCTTATTTTCTTCGAGCTTAAAATACTTTCTTTCATCTTTTTTTTCACCTTCAGACCTAGAAAAGTAATTTTCTTTCCACCTAGATAAAAGGGTGCTTTGGCGTTCTTCCGCTAGGTCAATTGGTTCCAACAAGACCTGTCCTTGTTTTAACAAATATTTCTTGTTATTTTCTGAATCAAAGATTTTAAATTTGTTGACGGCAATTATTCCTTTCTAATCAACCCAATACAAATACCTAATAATATAAATAAGATTTCTTACCAACTTAGTTTCTATTTCAAAACGAAAGTATCTCTCAACGTTATCAACTGTCTCAGGATATTGTTTCTGTCTTTCTAAGCTATAACCAATATACTATTTTTTTATTATATCTTTGTGTCATCAGATTAATGTAAAAAAGTTAACGTACATTAATGTATTTTATTTATTTTTAATGTTTCACATTCTAATATGTAATGTAAAATATAATGTTTTTTTCTGTTCTTTTTTCTGTACCAATATGCGTTTTCTCTAGAGGGTTCTTTGTTATTTGCAAATGTCCAATGCCATCAAGTGTCGTTTGTTCTTTCGTGATAGATGGGGTTACTCTTCGAAAGCCCCATCAAGTTTCTAGTATGACCTCTGACTTGGTCAGGGAATCGGTTGTATTGAAAATCACTGAACATAAGATCATAAATTTTCCCAAATGATAACTAGTCATAGTGTTTATTTGAAATTGTGGTGATCGAATTGTTCATGTTATATCGATTTTAATTTAATTATGCTAACCGCTTATAATGATTAACTGGTTAGAGAGAATATTGGCTGGTTTGGAAATGATTGCTGAAACTGAATGTTCAAGTTTCCTTCAAAAAATATTTTTAAGCATGAAATAGAGACAAACATCAGAGCTGTCTTATTCTAATACCCTTACACCAGTTCTTTCGTTACATGTATGAACTATCCTCATAGAGCACAAATAAAAATATAGTGCTAATAAAAACTATGTGTCCGGAACATCTGGACACCCTTTGGCGCCCTTCGGACAAAAAGAGATTTAACCAGAAAATTTCTTTTTTAATAGTCTTGCACCTGCTCCATTTTTTGCGTATATGAACCATCCTAATACAGCCAATTCTCATGACAATATATTGCTATTAAAAACATAACTATCTGGATAATCCATTTCATGCAGTATAGCTAAATCTTTTTGCGGAAATCATGAACTTGTGTTGTTAGAGATCACTTCAACATAAATAGGACCAATATTCCAAGTATACAAGATGATCGTTAAAGGCAGCAATTTGATTAAAACACATTCCTCTTTTTCAGTCATACCAAATAAATGGAAGAATTTTTTTAAAAATGCATTACAGATTAACAATTTAACAGTCTAAAAAGTCAATAATATGAGCGCCAAACATGCTGATCGCCAAAGGCGGTTATTTGTTTAAGTTTTTCAAATCTCTAAAAAGTCTAAAAGTATTTTATTATCAGGCTTTTCTGGTGTTAATTTTTACTATGCACATCAGTCATGTATAATTATTTTCATTTATTTCTCGAAATGATTCTCATTATTTTTTTAAATCTATCATGGTTAACAAAAAAAAATATTTTAAAGGACAAGTTATATCCAGATTAACTTCATAAATATTAAGATCCATACCCAATAAATAATGTATATGTTACCTAAATGAAAAATAGATAGTTCTTTTCGCTTAATGTATGCATTTTAAAATTGTTCTAAAATTTAAATAAAGATTTCTTAACTAAATTATCCGTTAATAGAAAAGTTGTTCTTTTTTATATTTAAGATTCCTCCTCCTTTCCTGCGAAACCCAAAATTCAAAAAGTTCTTAAAACAGTTTTATTTATTAATGTTTCGTATGCTGCTATTTTGCAGTTTTCAATTACTTTGTGGGAAGTTCCTTAATTAAAGAACTGCTAAAATGGAAAAGTAGGAAATAAAATACTGAAGATAGAATAATAAATGGTGGTTTGAGAAATATGCGATCTTTAATGGCTCTTTTGAATATTTCTCGAAATAAAACACTGTTTCTCAATAAATGCTTAATTTTAAAGAATTAAGAGATAAAAATGTAAAATATAGATCGCCAGAAATATATTATTATTATTTCAAAATTTTAAAACTCAATACATGCTAAAATATAACTGTGCAGTATAAAGGGGAAAGAATAAACATTCAGTGTCATTTACGTAACTGATCTATGGCTGTTTTTGTTTTTATTTTTGCAGTTTATAAATTAAACAAAAGTTACCAGTATTTGTTTGTGCTGTTTTAATGTTAGAAGTTTTCTGTTGCAAATTGTTTTTTAATTTTTTTTCAGGTAAATCCTTTTATTTAAAAATCAATTTCCAATTTATTTCCAGTAAAATTTCGTTGTCGTTGAATTCCTTCTCTAAGACTTAAATTACTATCAACTTCGAATCTGATTGCATCCAGTAAATAATGTTGATCACAAAATAGCCAATCATATATACTATTTGAGAAATAATATTGATCATGAAGTAGCCAATCATATATACTATTTGAGAAATAGTATTGATTACGAAGTAACCATATATACTATTTCAGAAATAATATTGATCACGAAGTAACCAGTCATATATACTATTTGATAGTAGAAAACGTCTAGGAAAATGCTAAACATTCTAGATCTGTGAATAAAATATAAACTTTCATCAGTTTCAGATTCATAAAATTGTAAGTTGAAATCAGCAAGTACTTAAAAACTGGAATTCGTCTTATCTCCTAATAATAGTTTGTGATTTATCTGTGAGAATTTTAGAAATCGTATACTGTTCTCGTAATTCTGTTTAAAAGCATGCCGCTATTCGTATGCCCATAATATTATTTCAAAATTTCGTAAAAATACAATGATTATAAAATTGTAAATATAACTTGTAACAGCAATTTGTCTGTTTTAATTTCCTGTTAAAAAGAATGGCTTCCATATTTTCACATTGATATACTATAGCATTTAGGATGTAGACACTATATATTTCACTTAATTATTCGATACTGCCTACAGAAAATGCTTGAATTCCTTTAACTTCTTAGTCGTCCGTAACGCGTCTAGCACGTTCAAGTGAAACTTCTACAGGGTGTCTGTAACGCCTTTTAAGTGTTCTTCTACATTTTAAAACTTTTAAACGTTTAAAACGCTTTCTAAATGTTTACTTATTTTGAGTTTTTATTTTTGCTTGTTCTAATACGGTGAAAAATAGAGGAGAAATAGAAATTTTCGCAGACAGGAGAGGATGCAGAAGAGTTAACGGTCCATATTACTTTCTTCTCCTAATGAGCGATTAATGCATCGATCACTTTGTCTTGAATTTTATTTTTACTTTTTCTACTGATTTACAATTTATTTCCTAGCATTCTTTCAATTGCAGTATTTTGTACATTTCATATTTTGTCCATTCATTCATTTCTTTTCTTCCTCTTTTTTAGTTACTTTTCTTCCTTACACCGGCTTATTTTCGGGATTCGTTTTTTTTTATTGTTGAGGTTATATTTATATTTTTATATTTTGTTTTATTTATACAAATACATATATAAGGATATAACATATTAACAAGCAGTCTTAAAAAGAGTCTTTAATGAATACTTATACAATTTTTTTCAAATATAATTTTCCTTAAAATCCTGTTTGCATCATAAAAATTATCTTTAGTACAAGTTTGAGATATAATATCTAAGAATTTAATCGAAACTTTGTATGATTTAGTATCCTATATCGCCTACAGAAACAAAGGAATGTTTATATCTAAGATATTTATTGAAAACGTAAAACGTTACAATCAAAAGATCATCGGGAAATGCATTTTATGTTGAGCTTTCCGCTTTCTAATACATACTTTGAAAAGTAGCATTTATCCCAACGTTAGTGAACCATTTCAAAAAATTACATTTCTCTTCTAATTAAAGGTAATTGGGACTTAAAAATAACCAATTAGTATTTTAATAAATTGAAAAATATTTATGGCAAAATAAATAAATGATAATAATTTTTACTTTTTTGCAATTACAAAAGCACTTTAAGTTGCTTATAAACTTTGTTCTGTGATTCTTCTTTATTCTACAGATTATTACAAATCTGCAGTATTGCCCTCTTAGATAGTTTTTCGGTAAGAAAAATAATTTAACAGACATTTCAGTGACTGCAGAATGATGCCAATCAATTGTTATCCAGCCCTAGAGTTAAACTTAGCTACTATTTAGGGACAAAAGTAAAAGTCCCCGAAACAGCCGCAATATTAGCGAAATTTCAATTAGGAGCGAAGATACGAAATCCTTTCAAAAGCTTCTATGCCCTGTCTCGGGGACTATGAAAATCCTAGAGACAGAACTGTAGCCAGTCAGTAGTTGAGTTAATTCTCTCTTTAAAGCATTGATCTCCGATGAGTTCTCTCTAGGCTCTTTGTGCTTTTTTGGTTCTTTAAGAACTATTTGCTGCTTGTGTGTTGCTGATTTCAACAAATGTTGTTCTGTGAACACTTCATCTGTGTTTTATTTTCTATGTTTCGTGCAGATTAAAATGTCGTTATCCTTAATGAGTTTGTAGACTCTTCACCATACCCGAACCGGACGGGTTTTTTGTAACCATATTATATAAAACAAAATACTGGTTGTAAAAAAAGAAAAGATATTTAAGTAGAAGAAACATTACTATTTTGCAGATTAACCTCATTATTTAACACAATATTCTATGAATGAAACTTATTATAACATTTTATAATTAAAAAGAATATCTTAATACCTAAGACGTTAACTGGAGTTAAAGATGATGTTTCCATTGTCGACATGACAAATGATCAGTAACCGAGTACATTTACTTCATGGAATCTTTATATTTTGACCTATCTGTAACCTTACCTTGCTTCCTATTCTGACTTTTAATTAAAAAAAAAACATTTATTAGAATCTTTGCATTTAGAATACGTTTTTATATTCTGCTTTGATGAGTTTAAAACTTGTAAAATTCTCTCTTAAACTGAATTTTCTATCAATGAAACGATCTTTATTTCAGAAATATAAATTTTACAGCTAATTCGGTACACTTTTTTGAGTTGTCTTCCTGAACTGAAATTAGACATTAGAATTTTTTGATTATATTTTTCATAACTATATCCACCTTTAAAATCCATCTTATTAAATTGCATATTATTCAGATATTAATCTATACTTATAATAAAGCTCAATGTGTGTGTGTGTGTGTGTGTGTGTGTGTGTGTTGGCGCTCTACAGACCAGACCATTCAACCTACAGCTACCAAATTTGGCACGTGTATACCTTGGAGGCCGGGAATGTGCACCTGGGGGTTATTTTTTCGAATTTTAAACTAGAATTTTATTTATTTAAAAATTAAGCGAAATTTTGACGTGTTTCTGCTATAACTGCTGAAAATATTACCGCACAAAAAAGATTTTTACATGAAGTTAAAGATAAAAAATTTATCTTTTAAATGATACTACTGTTTTAATCTTAAAATTAAATTTCTATTTTTAATGAATTTTTAAATAAATATTTTAACTATGTTTTTCAATAATTTTTATCGTCAAAAATAAAAATGAGGATTAAGCACGTTTCGCATTCATGAGAAAAAAATAGCTTTTTTCAAAGTGTTGCCATCACATTGATTAAAGCTCTAACTGAAAATAAATTAAATCTTTTTGGAAATGAAATTTGCAAAATTATAATTTTCCCCAAGTGTCTGTAAGAAATGAAACAAATATGAAATATTATTTTTCCTAAAAAATAAATTCAAGAAATATTATTTTATGATCTTTTACACTCTCTATACAGGGTGTTTATTCAGTCCCGGATTCATTTTGATATTTAATGACTCATGAAATAATGAAGATGTAAACAAACTTATGGCATTTATTGATGGAATAACTCATATATTTTCCTTTTCAGGTTTGAATATTTTTACTTTTGTAAATATCGTCTGCGCGTGTTTTTAATTTCAGATAATTTCATTTTCCAGTCTAAATATCTGCACTATTCTAAATATCGTCTGCTTATTAATTGCATTTTTCTCTCTTTTGTTTTTGGCAACTATTGAAATGTTATGTTTAATTTTGATGTATTTGTTCTATTTAGTACTTTTGTATGTGATGTTTTATTCGATTGGATATTAAGGAGAATGCATACACCACAAGAGAAAGCACAGATTTTATGGTGGTCATAGAGTTAATTTCCAATCAGCTAAATCACTTACTTTTAAGAGTTAATTTCAAATCACTTAAACTGACTGATTTATGACAAATGACTTAAACTGACTGATTTGAATATCGCTATTCAATAAAAAAAGGATAATTTTAGATTTTTCATCGATCGTTTCAAAGAAAATACGCCAATCAGCGCGCAGGTTTCTCAAGATTAATTGGCCTAAGATTATGAAAATATTGAGTTTTTCTAAATTTTTAACATTTAAAACTTCATAAATTAGTCTTAGTTGATCGTGGAAAATAGAAACATTCATTCATTTATTTAAAATTTGGTGTGTCCAGAATATTTATCAGAATATGATACCTTACTGCATTAAATTTAGACTTCATAATTTTTGAAATACATTTATAAATATATTTATAAGCAGGAACAAAATATTATTATTGATTTCATTTCAATCCTTTTGAAAGCAAAACTAAAAACTGAATTTTATACTGAATCTCAGAAATTTTTATTGAATTATTGTTTGAGATATTACATAAACTATGAAAAATATTTTGTAGTTAACATAAGACTTAAATACCGAGCGATTCTGTTTGCAATACTCATATTCAATAATAATAATAATTAATAAATAACAATAAAGATGATTAATAAAATGAAACGCTTGGTTTTATTAAAAAATTTCTTAATATTAATTGCAATTTCGTCATTCACATTTTTAATTAAAGTTGAAGTTTTACCGGAAATGGCAACAAATTAGCAAAATATATATAGTAAATTGAACGAAACGATCTAAACAATATAAGTTTGGTATGACTATCAAAATTTGAAGATTAAAAATATTTTGTTTGAGAATCCTTTAAGAGACCAGTTACTTAAAATATTTAATTGAAAATTGTAGCAAGCGGTAATACTGGCGAACCGGCTGGTCGCCGAAGGCGGCTAGTTTATAATAAAATATCTTTTGTTTTCAAAGCTCATTTTTTTACTCACATCTTTCGAAGATTGCTCTAATTTTTGAAATATATTCTTATATTTCGTGTTCTACTAGGTATCTCTTTCACCTAGTAGTGCTTGGATTGCATTGTTTTAACCGTATTGTAGAATTTCGTATGACACCTATGCAATAAATACAGAACTATAAACTTTGTAATTTCTTTTATTTTTTATAACAATTAATTATTCATCAAAACCTTTTCTCTCTAAATTTGCTTAGGTACTCAACAATGAATAAATATGATCTCGAAACTTTAAATCTGTCGAAGTCTCTATAGCCTGCTGTGTAAGAAAGACAAATTGTGGCCTGTCAACATCCATATCCTATTGAGATTAAACATGCTCTAAGACAGCAGTGAATATTGATATCCTCGAAGCTGATGGTTAATCTAGTTTAATCAATGTTATGTTCATGTCATAAATAATGACGCCTATTTGACGTCCCCTGCCAATATATTTGTGTTTTACTTTCTTTATTAATTAATATCAAAAAAACATTTCCCCTCGACCTAGATATTTTGTAAATGAATGTTAACTTTCATTAATAATTTTATAAAAATTGGATTAGGATTTTATTTGAGTTTTCAGCATACTGCTTTAGTTTGGTAAATTCTTTGAAGAACATTTATTAGTTATTGCATCCATGAATAAGTTTTGGATTTTTTTTTTTTTTTTTAGTTTTAAAAATGGTGTATTAAGTGCTTTAAATCTTTAAACACGGCAGTGTTGCTATAAAAAATGACAAATAATGTACAATTATTTAAATTATTGAGTTATTCACAAATAAATTTTTAGTGATTAAATTAATTAATTTTCTTGAAGAAAATATTTAATACAAAAACATTATGTATGGTTAAAAAATTTTTAAATATTCAAGCTGCGAATTTTCAAGCAAAGGGAGATTTTCTATTTAATTCAATCAATATTCTGAGCTCCAATATGAAGAAATATTTTTAATATTTTTTTTTTAATCTCTGAGTGCATTTTACATTTTATTACTTAAAATTACAAATTTATGGTAAATATTAAACTAACGATACACATTCAATAATTTAAGGGTAGCTAGTTTGGAAAAATATCTTATTCCCCTAAAACAAAAATTAAAAAAAAACTATAAAATTGCCAGATTAAAAATCTCTACTTAAATTTTAAGCTACTTTTATGCTTCAAAATTTCAATATAATCCTGTTTATAACACATGAAACTGATATTTTTATTGTATATTAAAGAAAATATAGAATTAGTGTCTTAAAATAATATAGGGAAAATGATGCTTCTGTTTTTATTTAACAATTCGATCTAATAATATCTAATTAAACAATTAAAATAAATTGAACCATCTCATAGTTCTAAATGTTTTTATTTTCTGTCTCAGTTATAATATATATAGGCTCCTTTCGTGTTTTTTCATTATACGAAAATTTTTGATATATTATTATTATATTATATATTATCATCTTAATTATACAAAATCTATGATCTTTTAACAGCACTAAATTCATGTTGGTGTAAAAATAAGTACGTTCAATATTTTTTTTTTTTTTTGTATTTTAGAAAACTGCATTTGGATATATGAATAATGAAGTAAATCTAAATACTTCACTAAAAACGTTGTTTTACTATAGATGCATATAATAAAATTATTTTTGATTGATGTTATGTTTTTTTCTGGCATAAATTTATATGAAATTTAAAATATCTATATAGTTTAAAGAGAAGAAAAATGTAACAAACTTTGAATCTTAAGGATTCTTTCTCCTGCTATTTATTAATAAGCTTCCAAAGTAATACGAAAGATATTTTTTAGCATATAAAACCATATAGATTTTAATTTTGTAATGAATTCTAAAAACTGTAAAGAAATTTTAAGCACTAATGCTGGGGGAAATAAGGACTAAATTTTATAAAATTACTATTGTTTCCTCAAAACTCCTGACATTCTTTGATAATTTTAATCAACTTAAAATATAAATACTTTTTAATTTAATAACGAAAGTATGAATTACAATAATATTATATATTATTTTAAATCTTATTAGACTTTTTATACCATGATTAGTATCTGTATTTTTAAAATAGATTTTCAATCATTCTTGCAATAAATAAAACCAAAAAATCTCACGAAAGTATTTATTTAAATCTACAAAAGCACCATAAAATATTCGCTGAGGAATATATCACATATGTCGAAAACATCAGTCTTTGAAATTCAGCAAGCCTTAAGCCTTCAGTAGTAAAGAAATAGGTGCAAGAAAGCAAATAAGTCTCCATTATACAAAGAAATGTAGAAAAGGGGACGCGTAGGAGATGTATCTCGAAATATCCGCTGCAAGAGAATAACGATAAGATGGAATGGAAAAATCTGATTGCAAACGTTATTGATGGTGGATCGCCAAAATAGATTCCTGTCGTGCTCGAAAATTGAGAGAAATTCTTCTTTTGCTTCCTTTTTACCAACTACAGCAGGGCAAGAAATACTCCTTTTACATCCTTTTTGCCTACTACAGAATCATAAGAAATTCTTCTTTTACATCCTTTCCACCAACTACAACAAAGCATGAAATCCTTCTTTTACATCCTTTTTATCTACTACAACAAAGTAAGAAATCCTTCCTTTCCATATTTTTTTGCCTACTACAAAAAAAATCAATCAGAAGTATTTTTTTACAATTTTCGCCAGTTCTAAGATTGCGTTAAAATGATCATTTTAAAAGGAAGTACTGAAATCTTTTGTATTGCTTTGCCAATTAGATTAATAGTTTTGGCATTCCTAAATTGGTCTTTTCTTAATCAGAAAGTTGGAATAATTTCTGTATATAAGGATGTATTAAACGAAAAGTTTGAGATATTACATATGTACATGAAAATTTAGTTTAATTATATTAATGTTCCGTTGTAAAGCAACACTAGGGCTATTTTGGGACGGAACTCGCAATTTTGAACCATGGTCAGATGACAAGGATGACGCCTGAGTTGGAACCCCCTTCTCTAAATTCCACACCACACCAGCGGGAGGACATTTGTCTCCGATTGATTTAACGTGCACCAGACCCGCCTACACGACGATTCTTTGGTAAAAATGGGTCTCTAACTTGAAACCCTCCGGTTCCGAAGCCGAGATATATGTACAGGAATCGGTGTGAAGTATGTATTTTCAGAGTAGATGACGCCCAATAAACTGGGTTGGAATTTGAAATGGGTTAAGGGCCACCAGGATCTGGAATTACATTCATTCAGCTGCAAATTTTATAATCAGAAAATTAGATTAAAATAAAATTTCTGAAAAATATTTCATCACTTTTTTAGAAAAAATGTGTACAGTTTTAAACATAATTATATATATATATATATATATAGTTACCATATTACATGAATTCGTTTTGTAATATACTAGACTAATAAATTGATCAGAAAATAAGCCAAATGCAAAATCAGTTTTCCAAAACCCGTATTTTTAAACTTTATCTCCTCTTTAAATAAGGAAAAATTATTTGCTCAATATCGCTTATATTTAGAGAATCTAATCATGAACTATTTCCTAGCTATAGAAAAGTTCCATTTCATGGCAAACCATAATAAATTAGGCCGAGAAAAATCATTAAAATAGTTATAAATTTAAGAAAAATATCATAAAATAATTGTTGACGAATGCTTCAAACTGATCCTAGCCATTTATATTCTAAAAGTTAGCAAGCCTCAAATCTTCAGGAGGAGAAAAATGGCTACACCAAGCAAATAAGTCTCCATCCTGCGGAAGAAATTTAGAAAGGGGGTCGTATGGGAAGCAGAGCTCGAAATATTCGCTGAGAGAGGAAGAAAGAAAGAAAGAGACGGAATGGAAAAATCTGATTGCAGACGCGAAAATAGATTCCCGTCATGTTCGAAAATTGAGAAAAATCCTCCTTTTGCGCACTCTTCACCTTTCACAGAAAAATATCGATGGATGAAGAGATTTCCTTCAGATATCTGCTTTTACTAAGACTGCTTTAAAAATGATCAATTTGGAAGAAATTTAGAAACTTTATTTTATTGAATTCACAGCCCCAAGAAATGAAATATTACAATTTTTCCATGATTAAGACGAAAGTTCGAAACATTTACGATACTTTTTCTTGCAATGGAAATAAGGAAAGCAGGATGATATAAGAGATATATTTAAACTTATTTGTAACTAACGTTTGGGCCGCGGTGGCCTGGTGGTAAGGTCTCGGATTCGCAACCTGTGTGTTTAAGGTCCGAAACTTGATTTCCCACGAAGAATCGTAGTGTAAGTGGGTATGGTGCACATTAAATTCATCGGGGCCTAATGTCCTCCCGCTGATGTGATGTGGAAGTTTGGGGAGGGGGTGTGAGCTCAGGTGTCCTTTTCTGGCCGCGGTTTAACATAACAAGGTACGTCCCAAAATAGTTCTAATGTCGCTTTAAAACGGGACGTTAAAATAACTAAATAAACTTGTAACTAGCATTCTTCATGAAACATTCTATACTCTTTATAATATATAATTCAATGGTAAAAAGTACTTTGAATTTTAAAGTGCTTTTTAAAGAGAGAAACAATAAAATAAACAGTTTGCACATTTCTAGATAAAAAATTTCTCATATTCAATTTAAAGTATGGAAATCTGCATCTCAGTGCGTTTTTTTTAAATTGGTATTTATTAAATATCATAGATAAATTTTGACATTTTTCCGCTATAAGTTTCTAAAATAATACTGTTCAAAAATTTCTTTTTCTCTGTTATAAAATTGGAAAATTTGTCTCTTTAAGATGCCAGTTAAATTTTCATGTAACCTTTTTAAACTTTAATAAGTTTTAGAAATATAGGCAAAAAGAGATGCCATTATAAGATAGATCACTGGGTGAAATGGTGAATTGCTTTTTAATGGTTATATCATGTCAAAGTTCGTGCACAAAATAAACTTACAGATGTAATGTAAAATAATAATACGATTTTAAAGTCTATAACAATCTGA
>JAPMOR010011503.1:0-17512 GCA_026543865.1 Argiope aurantia
ACGTGTGAATTGAATTTATATTTTAAATAAAGAATTTTGTTTGAAAACAAACTTAAGAATAAAAATTAGGAAACCAATGTCTCCAATGACAAAATAATAACTGTAAATATTACTCATATAATTAAAACTTGAATAATACTTAATATTTGGAGAAATTTGAAAATTATGAAACTAGAGAAGCACCAAGTAAATTTCACACATGACATTTAAAAATAAAACAAACGTAATTTGCAAAAACTTTGTATTAATTTCATAGTAAGTTGGATGGATAAATTTCTTTTTACTTCTGATTCAGCAGGTGGCAGCTTTCTCGTCCCCACAGACCACCAAAGAGATGGAAATGTGTTCTTTAATTTAATTGAAACTCGATAGTTTTGATGTAAAGTCCGCCAGCCTGATACATTTCACCCATCTGCCACCTTTTGTTAATGAACTACCGTCAAGATCGCCTTAAACTCTGTAGGAGCCCTAAGCAATGCAAATTTCGGGTAATCCTCTAAAACCAGATGTTTTTCTTGATTTTAATTAACATTAAACATTAAGATGCGTGTGGTAAGAAATTAAATTTGATTACCTGACTGCAAAAAAAAAAAGTTTGAAAGTAATTTTAACCAAAATAGCAAAAAATAAAGACTAGGAAAATAAGACTAGAAAAATTTGCCTTCGTATTTATTCCTAGTGCGTCTGTTAACTTAGGCAATGAAAAGGCAAGGAAAAGATAAAAGAATTTGATTCATTTGCAAGAGATTTTTAAAACAAAGGAAAAAGATTTTAAGAATGCTGTTCTGAAATTTAAATGGAATTTGAACTCAACTGAAATAAATTCCAGAATCCCTGAAAATACTGCGAAAAAAAATCTCGAGACTTCTGTGCTCTGTTGTTGCGGGGAAGGTAGGAACTACTTTGATAATCCTGTTCCCAAGCCACCACATCGAATGACCACCACATCGTCTATTGAACTCGATTTCAGCGATGCCTCGGGTGTCCCATTTTTTGACGATTTCAATATTTACTCTTCATATAAGAGAAAAAAAGAATGCAAAATCAAGTACTAAAAATATTATTTACTGTAAAATCGATTTTTCTTTTCATTCTATTACCTTTTATTTATAAAATATTTATTAGAGTAATAGCTGATATAACCGGCGTTATTCGAAATTGAAATTCTTTATTCTAAACGAATAATAAAGGTGCGTGTGTGTGGATTGGGGCTCCACAGACCAGAAGGTTTAAGAGTTATTGCAGTTCTGTGATCGGTTTGGCGATATTTGGCTTCATATGTGAAGAAATGATAAAGCGAAATCGATCGCGGGCATTCTTGGCGCGAAATGCTGTCGAAAGCAATTTCCCAGATTTTTAGACATCTTATATATACCTATATATACTTGGCGGGTGGGAATATTTACCTTGAGAGATTCTTTTGAAATTGAATGAGAATTCTAATTAATTTAGAATTAACTTGAATTTTGGTAGTTTTCCGCGATAAATTCAAAAAATATGACTACACGAAGATGAATTTTATATCGTTCAGTATTTATTTTAATTTTTTCAAAATTGAAAAAAAAACCTGTCTTATTAATAATACAAATTTAATAGTCAGACGAATTTTTGCTATTTTTGGGAAAATTAAAATTTTTTTTCCTCATTTCCAAGACAGGAATTGCATTGTTGCCCTGAAATTCTAATCGTTTTCAATGTTTCTTCAAATACTTAATGGAGTGATTTGCTCCATTGTAGAAAATTAAAGAAGCATTCTGTTAAAGACCCGTGTTGTTTACAAAACAAATAAAAAAGTGAAGTCACGAAATTTGAAAGAATCGGATGTTTATGTTTTGAATGGAGCTATGATGGATATTTATGTTTTCATTGGAAATGATCATTATACGACAAGTCGTGAAACTTTCTAATGATAAGTGCAGAAGTACACGATGATAATAAATGTAACACGGTTTTTATTTCAGTTAATTTGGGGGAATGAATGTGAAATTATGTCTAAGTTATTTCGTTGAAATCAAATATATTACCGGTTATAAGCTGGTGAAATGAGGTAAATAATGCATAATATCTTTAACATACAAAACAGTTTGTATAAAATATTATACTACATTTTATACTTTAATATTAAATATTATGCATAGTTTGATCGTCCAAAGTCTTTAATTATCTATTGTTAATTGAAATGAGCGTGTCAGTTGACCCAGAAGATTTTTAAAAAATTGTTTATATGAAATTGTCTTGATTAAGTTATTAATATTTGTTATATCAGTGCTGCGAGTTTTGTTCACGAACGAAGAAAATTAAGAAAGGCTGTCTTTTCTTGAGTGCGGAGTATAAGCCTTGTATTAAATACAAATAAAAGATATTAAAATAAAAGAATTAAAAATTAATAATAAAGTAGTTCAAAGTGTTAAAAATATAATTTTTATTAATTTCTAACTAATTGGATTTTTAATTAATTATTGTACCTTGAAAAATTGACATATTTGATGTTTTTATAAAATAAGAATGATAAATTGGTTGAATTTGGCGCAGCCAGTTAAAAAAAGAGATATGGAATATATACATAGTCACAATTGCTTATATCTATTCTAAGATTATGTGATTGAGTGTAATAAAGGATTTTTCCTCCAAAGATTGAATTGGATTCAGATTTCCGGTGTCATCATCTCTTCTCCACTCAGCAGGCAGAAGAAACTTTGCACTTTTCTATTTTGTGAAGCGCGAGAATAGCTGAGAGGCAAAGCCTGTAATTCCCTTTCACTTTCTTCTTTGTAAATCCTGAATGAAATGACTACTCTCCGCGCCAGACTTATTCCGACATCCCTGGACCTCTGCCAAAAGAAGAAATTGCTTCCTCACAAATTCCATCCTAATATTCGCCGGGGAATAAACACACTTTATCACGCCATTCACTAATTTTCTGATAGCAGACGCAAAGAAATGACACTCAGTTCGATTTTTCAGTGAATCCACTATTTGAAAAGTTTTCTCGATTCGAAAATGAGAAATCAAGAATATACAAAAAATGACCCTCTCAAATCATAGCAGCAGTGGCGGATAATAGAAATTTGATGTCAGCAGAACAGCTTCGTTTTATTATTACTAAAATAGAAAAAAGAATTCTTTTTTATTTTTTTGTTACCTTGACACAACTCTCACCAATTTAATTAACGTATTGTAAGTTAACGCTCATTTAATGTATTTTATGCATTTTTAATGTTTCACAACTTTATATGTAAAGTAAAATGCAATGTTTTTTTTTCTGTTCATTTTCTGTACCAATATGCGCTTTCTCTAGAGGGTTCATTATCGTTTGCAGGGTCCTTCGTGCTAGGTGGGATGGCTCTTCGGAGGGCCCTGTTGCTATTGAGCGATAGGTGAGGATCGAACTCTCAACCTTCTGGTTCGTAGCAGAGTAACATGACCACAAGACAAAAGAAATTTCTCATGTCTCGTAGCTGTTATCTGGCTTATAAAGCGTCACCACATTATTCCCCCTCCAGTGAGACGAACGATATTTTGCTGTTATTAGTGGTGATATATTGGCTGTTGCGCCTTATCCATTTTTTTATTGGCTGATTATTTATCAGCCTCATTTATTTATTGGCTGATTGTTTATCAGCTTCATTTTTTTTATTGGCTGATTATTTATCAGCTTCATTTTTTTATTGGCTAATTATTTATCAGCTTCATTTTTTTTATTGGCTGATTATTTATCAGCTTCCTTTTTTTAATTATTTATTTCTGTTAGAGGGCAACACAACATTTGTATGAAGTTTGCGTATTTTCGTCATCGGGTCACCAATGTTGCTATTGAGCGATAGGCGAGGATCGAACTCTCAACCTTCTGGTTCGTAGCAGAGTAACATGACCACAAGACAAAAGAAATTTCTCATGTCTCGTAGCTGTTATCTGGCTTATAAAGCGTCACCACAGCCCCATCAAGTTTTCCCCATGGTCTGATTAGGACGGGGTATCGCCCAGTTACCTTGACATAAAAGTATGCAGAAACTAAATAGAAGTGTAGAGTTAATAAAAAAAAATTCGTGAAATAAAATAAAGTTTGAATATAAGTCTTTATAATAATACCGAAAAGAAAGAATTTTTCATTTTTCATTCTTTTCTACATCTTAATTTGTAATTTGTAATTCGATATCGATATTTTGGGAATTTCATATTTGTTCTCTTGCATTCACAATCACATTGCGCCACTTGTCGGGACCAAATTTGAATTAAATGCATTGATTAATACAAAAATAAGTTCTGAAAATACTGAAATAGAGTATTCCCTTCAATAATCTGGAAGCGTACAGAAGGAAGCAGGAAGTGAGTATAATCGACATGAAAGTGTAACGAATGTTTTATTTCTTTTATTCTTCCTTTTCTTTTCTTTTATTTCTTTTTAAACTCGATATCTGCGGATCATAACAATATAAAACCAAAATTTAAGTCTTGTTCCACAAAATAATTTCAGAAATCCCGTCGCATCCCAGTCCTCACCAATCGAATATTTTTTTTCTCCCTTTCTCTGCTCCCGACTTAATCCTAAACCAATTTCCGAGGTACTGGTTGATTTCAAAACCAGCCTGAATAAAATGAGGGATTTCTCGTCTTTAAAAGAAGAAATTCCTTACAATGGCCCTATAAAAAGTTAAAAGAGCTCTTTTTGTGGAGGGAACAGACTGCTTTCGTCGTCCTTTTTCAAGAGAGTTTTAATCCGACGAGGACCGAGAGGAGGGCTCTTAAACAAGAGAAGAATACCGGGAGGGTCTTCGTAAAACGCGGAGCGGAAATTAAGTACCTTGAGTTTGGGATCAAGCAGTACACTTGTAAAATATATTTAACTCGTAAGATCATGTGAAAGCTTAATCTTAATCCTTTGGTAGCTGAATCTGAACTAATAAATTCCTTTGTTTTTGATGGATGTAATATAAACATCAAAACTGAACTTCGCACGAGCACATTACCTTTAATCCGTGAATAAATTCTTGAATGAAACGGATTTCATTTATTGTTGTAAAAGAAGTCATCTTATCCTTAATGTTCCACCTATATGAAAACTATTTTTTAACTTTTAGGTGCGCGGAGACACAAAGGCAATGTGGAACAGCCATGGAAAAAATTCAAGATCTCGAATGATCTCCACGTTTCAGGCATTCCAGAATCAAAAAATCACATTTTTGAGATTATATCTGTCAGTGGACGTAATAAAGTACGAAATCAACAAGCTTGAAGAATGAAATGAGTCCTGTGATCTTGATATTTAAACCGCAGATCAGTGTCAGAGCCTGGACTCAAGGATGGAACTGAGCACGACATGATGAAAGGTAATGTCAGAGAGACGAAAAAGGAGGCGTGTCATTTTCTTGACACAATCTTAAATAATTAGCCTTTACGTACTAAAAATGAGCGGAATTAGCATAATTTTTTTGCCATAATTATTATTATTTCTCATTTTTTCTCGTTTGCAAAAAATGTTATCTCCCATTAAAAAAAATATTACGAATGAGGTTCAAATCAACAAATGATATAACTCAAACTCATTAACGAGTAGGCAATATTTTTTAAATGAATCCATTTATTGCCTTTACTTTGCGCAGTCTACCCATAGCTTTCTCACATACTCCCTGATAATGGAGAATTTGTACTTTGTAATAAAGCTGAATTTTTCCAAGCGACCGGAACCAAAATTTGACGCAGAACTGAGCTTGCGATCACAAAATTAAACTCTAAATTTGATGTATTTAAAACATTGATTTTTTAAATTACCGCGTTTACGTACTTCGAAAAGTTCAGACCGAAAGACATTCGACCCCTCTTTGGATTTGGTTCAAAATTTGATAGGTGTCTATACTACAGATGTTAGTCTATGTACCTAATTTTATCCATTATAGATATTGTATTAACTAATGCTCAAACAGCTAGGACAAACAGACATATACTGAATGGAATTGCCAAAAAATTTCATAGAAATCTACAAACTGGGTGTAAACGTCGTATACCATATTTAATTCGTCAAAGACAAAATGGTTTTGTATTATATTTATCACAGACAGACAGAATTTTCAAAAAAAAATTTAACTCAGGGAAGTAGGTCTAAAACAAGAGATGTCGAAATCACGAATTAGAATTTTTTGACGATTAGAAAACTTTCTTCATAATTCGCATACAAGAAAATAATAATACTGTACGAAGATTTAAAGATATACTAGATAACTTGCGTAAATTAATGCCAATAATACAAAGTTATAATTCTGTTTTGATTTGATTTCATAAGCTATTACTTATTATCTACCCACTATGTGTCCTTTTCTTGAGCTAAAAATTTAAAATTTATTCACTCTTTCAGAGGGTGGGGCAGACGATATCGGATTCCGAAACCAAAGAGTGAAAATGTGCGTTTCTTTTCTTCCGTCATTCGGCAAGGCATCCGCATTCGACTCCTGACAAATGCATGAAAACTAAGGACGGCGAATAAATACCATTGTGTGAGGTTTCCATGGCGATATATGATGAGACTCGAGGCAGGAAGGGAAAATATTGACTTTGTCCTGATGAAAATGATCGACAAAACAACGGAAGTAACCCCACCGACTCTTCCAAAGTCAACAAAATGCAGTTCATTTTATACTATTTTGGTTTTACTTCATTTCGCGTTTAGATTACCGTAGAGAGAGTAGCTGCTTCTAAAGTACTCAGTAATAGGTAGTTTCAAAAAAAAAAAAATAGCAACTTTGTTGGTGTTCCAAAGCCTTTAACAGCCGTTGAACTCTTAGTTCGATAGTATTTAATGCCGACAATCAACCGATGCTCAGTTTATAAAATTTAGAATACCTCATATCCAGAAAAACAAAAACAAAATTGAAATAAAAAAGTAACATCCTTGTGTTCTGATGATAGACGAAATTCCTTATCCTCTACAGATATCTTTGATGAACGCGTGTCAAGATTTTATTTGAGAAACAGGGCGCTCGCTTGAAATATAAAAGTCAAACCAAGTTACCTCGATTTTCTAAAGGTATTCAATAAAAAACATGTTAATTGTAAAAGATTTATTTCTATACTAACAGAAAAATAATTTATTTAATGAACGGACAGAAAAAAGAGAAAAAATAACATAAAATTATAATATTTCCTACTTTATCAATTACTGTATATATTCGTTAAATATTGAATTTGAATATATATGTTCAAACATATTGATACAACGACATATCATAAACCTATCAATATTTTAAATAACCGATATATTAAACATTTCGATAGTTTCGATTTTTTTTTCATTTTATTTCTCTTATATATCCAATCTATTCAGTGATGGAGTACCGACAGACAGACGTTTAGTACTCATAGACGGACGGAGCATAGCGTAAGTAAGTAGATTAGAATTGGAATTGCCAAATAAATAAATTCGTAAAAAATATAATGCATAAGATTTAGAAAATTTAGAATAAGAATGTATGTAAATGACAATACTGAAAAATCGATTTTTTTTTACCAAATTATAATTTTTTTAAATTTAATATTCTTAATTTCTAAACAGTCTTTTTGGTCAGGATTTTGCATCCAAATTCAACATTTCGGGAATTGCATTGATTTTTACATTTGTACAATACTTGTTCTAATGGTATTTTAGATCTCTA
Source organism: Argiope aurantia (assembly GCA_026543865.1). Classification (NCBI taxonomy): domain Eukaryota; kingdom Metazoa; phylum Arthropoda; class Arachnida; order Araneae; family Araneidae; genus Argiope; species Argiope aurantia. The sequence goes on from JAPMOR010011503.1 coordinate 7,644, forward strand.
AAAACAATTTTCTCAAATACTAAATTTTTGTAGAATTTTCTTATAAAAACACATCATAAATTAACATCTTTTACATTTCTTTAGCTCAAATTTTTCATAATAATTTTTGAATACGTTCTACAGTTTCTGGACTAGAGAACCCGTAATCTATTTATTATAAATATTTTAAAGCTTTAATACTTAAAAATGCGAAAAATATGAAAATATCACTTTATTTATCAGTTGACCTCGCTATTTAAAGATTACTTTTTAAATTCAGGAACTTGGTTTTATACCTTTCTTAAGCTATCTGCAAGATTTCGAATAAATTGTTTATTAAAAATTTCTATCAACTATGAAAGGTTTTGCTTCATATATCGTTTTCGTTAAAAAAATAATTTCACTATTAATAATTTCGTATAATTTTCAATTAAAAAAGATTTTTTGTTGTATTTTATGAAAAAATTGGAAAATACAGCCATTTTACAGTGTTTTTCAAAAACGTATTATGTATTGTAATGTCAAATCCAGCTGTCATAGTATTTTGTTAATTAGGTACCATGTAATTGAGGGGGCACTCATTAACTGCAACCGAACTTCACCTGATGATTTGTTTTGTTCTTTTTTTTTTTAATGATTTCTCTTTCTAATCAAGTAATGAATAAGCGATTAGAATAGAATGCTCGCCTATTTATTTTGGATGCCAGCAGTATTTTAATTTTCTAGTTTTTGAGATTTATTTTTATGTCCATCATATAAACACGCGCTTCGAATGAGCGAAATGTATCATGAGTTTTTCTAGACTAGAATACCGGCACATGTAGTCATGATTAATTATACCTTTAATTACTTATTTAATTAGACATAATATATTCCACTTGACAGGTCCGGTAAAAAATCCTTTTTAATGGGAATTGGTTTAAAATTTTTACTTTTTCCTAAGCTGTCATAATAATTATATTTGTCATAATAATCATATTTGTAATTAAGAAATTCATTACCGAACAACTATGATTAATGCTTCACAAATGTTATGCACAAAAATAAACCATTCATGCGTTGAGTAAATTAAAAATGTTTTGAGATGTGAAACTTCATTGACCAATTAATGATAAAACGATATCATACGCAATATACACTGCCTGGTGCCGCCGCCTATGCTTAAGAATTTCGGATTTAAGTTTTGAAATCTTGGTTATACATAGTTCAGTTCAAATAGTATCATTACTTCTTTTTAATTGGACGTCGAAGAATGAATAAAGATATTACAGGCGTTGTGCCCGAGCGTCTTTTTCCTGGCGAGAATGGCACATTTGATGTCGTTCATCACCAATTCATAAGTCATTAAAGCGCCGTGATTTATTTACTGCTTCAACCAGGTGCATTGGGTGGAGCGTCGAGTCGCAACGGTCTTTCCCGCAATACGTAAATGACTAGAAAATTGTAGATGAAACGGCGAATGAAATGCGAGGAAAATCGTGGAAGTCTGCATATTAGCATTTTTACCGCATTCGATTCATTGGAGACGATTTTTTTAAAAATGTTTTTTCTTAGAAAAGAAAAATGCACAGATAGAAAGTCTCAATATATGGAGAAAATATTATAATCAATAAAAAATTATACCTTCATAGTCGGACGACTCTTAAACCACTGAAGAAACATTTTGGGAATTTAGCTGGTTTATTTGTATGAAAGAATATAGATGCGATTACGCACAATTCGCAAGGAATTCAAAAAGGGAACTTAGAAGCAAGTAGATTTATTATTAGAATTATAAACATCAAATTTCGACACTTCACTTGTATAATAAGGTATATGACAAAGTTCGAGATAAAGTTTTTAAGAAACGCTTTAAAATATTTAAAATTTTGATTTTTTTTTTGCGCTAGTAAAATTGAAAAACATTTATGAAACCAAAATATACCAATTAAGAGATAAAAGTTTTTTAAAAATTGGAAAAATAGTTTTTTTCCGGCTAAAAATTTTCACAAAACTAAAATCTTCTACTTTAGAGGTTTATCAAATGATTTGTTTAACATTTTTCAGAGTACTTAAGAAATGTATTATGTAACTCCTGAACTAAAGAATAAATTGTATTTCTATCTATTCTTTAAATATTAGGATTCGACTGATAAATAACATGAAATTTTCCTTTTTTTTACTTTGTGAAGCATTAAAACAACTATGAAATATTTCTAAATAAATAGATTATTTATTCTCTAGTTCAGGAGCTGCAGAACATATTGAAAAATTATTATATCAAATTTGAACAAAAATTATGTATCAGTTTTCAGTTTATGAGGTTTCTCGTAAGAAAATTCTAGTAAAGATTAAAATTGAGAAAATAGCATCGAAAGATATAAAATGACAATAAAACGTATGTAAATGCAAATAGAAAAATCAGTGTCACTTCTCCAAAAGTAGAAACCAAATTCCAGCAGTTTGTTCAAACATTAAAAATATTATATTAAAAAAAATGCTCAATTTCTCAAAAAATTGACTTTCTAACGTAATCGCCTATCTCTACCGCCTGTCTGTCTGCATATTCGCGAGTTTCTCTTATCAATGCTTTATTTGCTGAAGGAGTGATATAAACGGAATTTGAGGCATTTGGTCTTATTTTCAAATCTATAACAACTTATCGGATGATTTAAGTGGTACAAAATGTGTTTTAACAGTGATAAAAAGCACAAATCTTCCCAATTTTTTTGTTTCATACTAATCAATTCAATCGCTTAAGAATAGTGCTTATACAATTTAACTTCTGTAGAGGAATTAATCTGCTTGTCATTTAATCAAATGTACAACATGAAAATTAAGAATCTTATTTCTGATTACTATATTCCTGACTAAATGTTTTGTTTACTAACTGAATACTCGGCATTACTCGGGCTTAAAATCCTTTTATCTATAATAGTTTTAATGGAAAAATGAGTCTCCCATAAAACATTGTAATATATAACATAATCTAATTAATTAATCTTTTGTAATCTAATTAAGTTAAAAAGTATTTTATCTAACATTACTTTTAATTAAATTCAGACTATCAATTTTCCTAAACGATTTTCAAAAACCTTTCCGCCCTAAACAAAATAGAAATTTATAAAAATGGCGTTAAAGTGACTATAAGTTTCAATGTTTTCTGTCAGAAGAGTACGTATAAATTTTTGAATTTGGAAATTGTCTGCGTTCATTTAAAAAAAAAAATGGTAGTGAACCTCCACATTTAAAATTTTGAAAAAAAAAAAAAACCTTTTGAGAATTTTGCTAAAGGAAAAGATATGAGATATCCAGTTAAATGAAAGAATTAAAATTCATCTCGTCGAAAATATAAATTTTAAATCCTAAGATAATATAAAAATGCTTTTTATGGGATGTTTTCTTCCGAAGTTATCGAGGAAAAGAAAACCAAACTTTAATTAATTTCTCATAACCTGAAACCGCTGCTGCTTCATGCATTTGTAAAAACTTTCTTTTTCTTTTTTTTATTTGAATGGAGCGATTGTCCTATGCCTGCTTTTAAGCACAATTAAATTTTAAAACCAATAATAACATTGCAAATAAATATGCTTAAAATAAAAGAGAAATTAAAAGAAATAGTGGTATAGTAGCTTAGAATCATTGTATAGCAAAGGAGTACCGATTTCAAATTTATATGCCTTAAATAAAAAAATATAAGAACTGAAGAAAAACTTTCAAATTAAAGAAATTGGCATTGCTGAAAGGATAAAATTTCCAATTTTAACAGACAGCGTAAAAAAAATTTCCTGATATAATTTCCACCAAATTTACTGTTTTAGCAGGTAAAACGCTAATCCATTTCTAATTAATTAAATACTAAAGTGTACGAAAAATTAACAATATTCTTTCTCCCGTCTTAAATAATAAATATAAAACATGCAAAAAGCTAGAAAAGCAAAGCAAGAAGTACACAAAAAGCTCTTACATAAAAGCTTGATTTTTACTTTTTTTAATCATTAAAAGGGATTAAAATATTTTCTGAGACATTATATGAATTGCTTTCATTTCCACACAAAAAATATTTTTCAATATTCACGCAAGCATGAAGATAAGACAAAATTTAGGTTTTAGCGGGAAACAAAATACTGGATTGGATTTTACTTTTTAGTAAATTTTAACACTAACAAATAAAATTCTCTTATGTTTAGTTTTCATACCAGGTATGCCATTAAAACTTTCACCTTAATTGATAAGAATTTTTTTTTAAATCTTTCCCTACACAGTCATTTTAATATTAATCCAGAGTGGCATCAATTTTTATATATCCTGAAAAGAATAAGGAAAATTAACAGAAAAACAAATTTCAGATTTAAATACTTTATTAACAATAGTTAGTTAAAATATTTACCTGTAAAAGCTGTAAAATTATTTAAATATTATCTAACTTAAAATGGATAAGAAAACAATAAATGTAAATGCATAAATATATAAATAAAAATATAATATAAAATATAAAATAAATATAAAAATATAAAAATAAAAATGCATTACTGTCATTATTATGCAAATATCAGAAAATGTTTTTCATTTCCAATTGTTTTTAAAAACACTTTGGACTTGCATTTCTTTGAAGCCATTTTATTGCGAGTATCATTAAGAAAAACAACTTATTTCAAACTGTAGTTTCGTGAAATATCAGTACTTCAAAGAATTTCCATTAAACAATCAGCGTTTTGCTTTAGCTTAGAAGAAATTCAGCAGTATTTTGCAATTCTGAAGAGACATTTATAAACGAGCAGCGAATGAAATGGCCTAAAAATATTGCTTTTTAGTTTCTTTTAGAAAGTTTTTTAATGGGATTCCTGACAATAAACAACTTAATTGCTTAAAAGTAGCGGTCATCATCAAGTGAATAGCTGCGTTTAGAGGAATTTCAGCGAATAATTTGTTATTTAATGATGAGTTTTTCACTTTCATGAACACTGCCTGTTTTAGATTTCCCATATTTACTGATTTGAGGGACGGATCCCGGAGTGTTTGAATTCGAAGATGTTAACTCCCGGATCTAACAGTGTTAAGAGTAAAATACGAAACAGATACAGTTCACATTAGGAAAAGATGACGATTTCAGAAGAGTCCAAAATTTCATATTACATTAAAATAATAAGGATTTGAAGATGCGAAAAAAATAATAAAGAACACGAAAATAAAAGTGGAGATAGGGATAAAGGATTGCTACTTAACTTCCTCCACTATGTCCGTAAAATCAACGGGTTCGCTTGTAGTGAGTGTAAGGTGTAACACAATCAACAGTCCTTCTTCTTCTTGCGTACAGCCAACCGTCCCGCCACCACTGAACGTAGCAGTATCGACATTTAATCAACAGGCCTCAGTGACAAACGACGACTTATATTAACACAAAGAAAAGAATACGCAAACAACAAGTACAAAGCAACACACAGCAGCACACTATAACAAACAGTAGCCCACAAGTAGTAATGGGTAGTAATAACAACCACAGCACACAAAGTGGCAAAACAGAATTCAGTAGGAAGAGGGAATCTGCGTAGCTACTCTTTATGGTCTCTCCAAATGCCTGCAAATCTCCACTGTCACCTCGCTTTAGTTGTATCCAACTGCCGACTCACTACTACACGATTAGCTACTCCTCACACGACTCGATGCTGCTTCTATAACAAATTCTAGAATTCTGTACACAGTTCAATTCAGCAATCATTTGAGCTAAACTCAACGCCTGCGCTTCGCTGGACTGATTCAACTATTCCGCATTTGACTCACTATGCGACTCTAAACTTCTTAAATACTATAGGACGATTCTGTACATGAATGTCTTCGGCTTGGACTACCGGCTTTTTATAGTTCCTGGAGCAAGACAGAGAAAGTTCTGGAACAATCAGGCGTATCTCAGTTTCTAATGGCTCTATCGCCAAAATTCTTAAAGATTCTAGTATTATCTATTTTATCGCCAAAGTCACCAAATTCGTCATCAAGTTGCCAAGTTTGTTCCCAAGCTTTAGTATTACTGATTCGGCATCTGATCAGCACCCAACAGAGCTGATCGTAAAACGGTCTTTCCAGTGATTGAATTAACCGGAATAGGAAGTAACAATACAGATAGATCTGTAACAGTATTGGATTTTAAAAAATAGAAGTATGGCAAAATCGATGAAAGGAAAATGTCACACCTGGCGTGGCAAGGAAAACTGAATCCGAAATGGGAATGGGTGTATATAGAGTTTCAGAAATTTGCCGTGTCACAGATAGTTTTAAGTTGTATTCTGAAACCTCTACTAAAACCCGAGAAAGGGAACACTGAAAACTAAAAGACATTTCAAAAGCAGCACAAAACGATGTTTAATTTCTTTTCTCCAACAAAAGCAGTCAAAACAAAGAAAATTTGTCAGAAAATGATTTTTTTTTTTTGCTTTTTATACCTGTGTTTTTTAAAAATGAAACTGAGGTCTTTCGTTACGGAAAAGATACGATTTTTCTTTCTTTTTTTTACGTCATCATGATATATAAGTAGAAACGGAATTATTATACAAAAATTAGCTTAAATACCAACGTGTTCTCCCCTCTACATTTCTTTATAAATGCAGAGTACGACTCATTTTGATTAATGCCTTCTACCTAAACACAATCATACTCGGATCTCGAAGGGTTTAAATGTCTTCGAAATGAATAAAATTTATATTAAAGAAGTGATGATAAAAATTCTTTGGATATGCTTAAATGCGTCAAATGTAATTGTCGTTGTTATAAATAACAATAAATACAGTACACTCCCGATTATCCGCGGAATTGGGTGGCGCGGCCGCCGCGGATAACAAAAATCGCGGATAATCCGAAAAAAGCTAAAAACGGGAATAGCAAAAGAGAAAACAGTCATTCCAACTTTGAAAAATCGTTTTATGTATAATAAAACGTAAAATAAACAGCAGGAAATGTTTAACTAACGCTTAATATTTTAATATATCACTTAAAATTAACCTAAAATGCATTTTGTTAATGAAAACCGAAAAGTGCTTTGTACTTACGAGAGGTGACACAGAAAAATTAATATATATGTACTGTTTTAATACTGTAATGTATTATGCAATTACAAAAGCATAACTGTAAAACGACACCTTTTTGAAGAAATCAGTCATTTGTGTTTGTTTGTGTATATATATATATATATATATATACAGTGGTGGCCAAAAGTGTGGACATTTTTTGAAAGTTTCATGTTATTCAACTTTGCGTGCTTGTAGAATATATTAATTTTCACTTAAATACAAATGTTTAGATATCAAATTGAAGGTAATTTAATGTAAAATTTAATAACAAAAACAGTAAAACAGTATTACAATATCTGTATTACAAAAACAGTTACGATCATTTTAGTAAGATTTATCTTAGATTTGAATTTCTTTAAAGTGATACTTACACAATCAATAATTCGTAAGATAACCCTTATTTTTTAAGACAGCTTCGCAGCGTCTTTTCATCAAGTGAACGAGTGTTTGGAGTTTCTCTTTCTTAATCACATGATGCCAAGAATCGATTATAGATTCAATAAGTTGTCTTTTATTGGATGGACGTTTTTTTCGTACAAGAATTTTCAAACGTCGCCACAAATTTTCAATTGGATTGAGATAAGGCATGTTTCCAGGCCATGGTATACATCTATGCCTTTATTTTGAAACCATGCTTTGCATACTTTTTCTGTGTGGCATGAGCTGAATCCTGCTGAAAAATAAATGGTGCTTTGTTGGGGAAGAAATCCCTGTTGGAAGGTATCAATTTTGGTTCCAGGACAATTTCGATGTATTTTTTGCTATTCAGGATGCCATCAATCACTTGAATTCGGCCCACACCATTTGCAGACATACATGCCCAAATCATGGCATTTGTTGTTGTTTTTATAGTTGCTTCAATGCAATCAGGATGAAGCGCTTCACCTGCTCTACGTCTCACGTATTTTCTACCATCACTACCAAAGAGCGATATTTTAGTCTCATCGCTCCAGATTACTTGCTTCCATTGATTTTCTGACCATTTATTGTGTTCTTTTGCCCACTTAACTCGTTTTTCGAGTTGCTTTTGATTTAAATATGGTTTTTTCCTTGGAATTCTAGCTTGTAGTCCAAATCCTGATAACCTTCTTTTTTTCTTTTTTGAACTTACTGCAATATCCGCTGCATTCATTTCACATCTAATGGCATCTGATCAAATTTTTCTATCTTGAAGGCATAGCCGTTTAATTTTTCTATCGGCAGTAGCAGTTGTGGATTTTTTTTCTGCCTGATTTGGCCTTATTTTCCACTGATTTCGTTTTTTCATAACGTAAACAGAACTTTCGTACACCAGAACAAGTCACTGAACCACCAACTTGTCTTGCAATTTCAGCATAAGAGAGGCCATTTTATCTCAATATGACAATTCGGCTTCTTTTTGTAGATGTCCAATCAGTTCTTCTTGTAGGTGTTGTTTGTTTAAAATTAGTTTAATTAAGAAAAAGGACTTAAAATATTCAAAAACAGCAATACTCTATTTAATTGTACTAGTATGCATCATTCTGCAAAATATTTCCACAACAATAACTCTTTTACCATCCAAATAACCTAAATTATAGTTACAGACATTTGATGGGTCCTCAGAACAGTGTATTACAAAACACGTCATTATTCAAAACGATTTGTGTTTGTTTGTTCTACTAAAATAAGCGTAACTTTTTTTGTAATACAGATATTGTAATACGGTTTTTGTTATTAAATTTTACATTGAATTGCCTTTAATTTGATATCTAAACATTTGTATTTAAGTGAAAATTAATATATTCTACAAGCACGCAAAGTTGAAAAACATGAAACTTTCAAAAAATGTCCACACCTTTGGCCACCACTGTATATATATAATTTAAATCTTAATGAAGTTCCTAATTTTTATTTTTATTTAGCCAATATTAACTTCATCCTAAAATGTTCTCTTATTTCCTCATCCAATTTCACCTTTTTTTAAATTTAATTAATGCTACACATCTTCTGTAAAACTGCTATAATCAACACTTTCTCACGCTCCGAGTGAAGGGATAAAAATCTTGCAAAAATGATTGCAACATTTTTTTTAAAGGTACTTAAAATTCCCTTACCTAAGTCGACAAGTGTCAAAGACATCCCTATCAGAATCTCATAGTACAAAATGACTGAGGAAAACATTTTGTTCTCTTTTGCTCTTCTGCTCTTGCGTCGCGTTGTAGACTGACGTATTTCTGACTGCTTCCCGGACTTCTGACTAAATTCTGCTTCCCGGGATGAAATAAAGAAAAGTTTTAAAATTTTTAAAAGCTTTTCTGTGAAGCAGAATGTAAGTGCGATAAGCAGTGAAGAGACTTTGCATTTTTAAGTTCGATCTATTCTCTCCCGGGTGGCAGGCATGATTTAGTTACAAGAAAGAGCGGACAAGGCACGTCCGTTCACAGCAACAGATTAGGCAAGAAGTGAGGGAAGAGCGAGAAATTAATTTTCCCTCGTCTTATATAACATGAGATATTGATAGGGAAAATATTTTTTCAGATTGCTAATATATTATTAAGATTCCGATAGGGATTTCTGACGCATGTCAATTCTAATAAGGGAAACACAGGGATCCTTTTTAAAAGAATGTGCTTACTGGACATTTTTCTATTTCCTCACGCGGAGCGTGTGAATTGCCGACCTAAGCATTTTACAAAGCTTCTCTTGAATTAATTAATTAGAAAAAGTGGAATGAGATCAGAAAATAAGAGAATGTTTTTAGAATGAAGTTAGTATGGGCTAAATTAAGATAAAACCTTGGGAATTAATTTGGATTTAAATTAGAGTTAAATCTTCACACAACCACACACACACACACACACACACACACACACACACACACACACACAC
>JAPMOR010011503.1:17522-27665 GCA_026543865.1 Argiope aurantia
TTCAGATCAAATAAGTAGATATCTATCGAATTCTGAACAAAATCTATTCAGAGGATATCTGTCTGTCCGGCTATTCAAATATACGTTAACACGATAACTGTTTAATATAAAAAGCTGTAAGAATAAAATATAATAATAAATGTAATGTCTATGAAGAGATTGTGTTGTTGTCCGAGGATTTGGATGCTGGGATGAACCACAACGATATCAAAAGTTGTCGAAAGACGATGGACAGAACTATCGGAGAACCAATGGAACTGTATTCTGCGTCACGGTAAAAAAACGTGGAAATAATAAACTCAGTTGAACAACAATCTCCAAATGAAATAAGGAGATGCTGAAAATATGGGAAATTATTGTATCGTTGTACACTAAAAAGCAATACTCAAATTAGGCAGCCATACTATGTCTCATTTACGTCAATTTTTAAGCGGAGGTAAAAACAAATGTCTTTAGAAAACTGTCATGTAAAAAAAGCATGTAATATAAAGAATAAATGGCATAATAATAAATTTGTATTTTTTTATATGAAAAGTATTTCCCTATCTTACGTGGATTCCTGAGTTAAAATTACCTCTCTTAACAAGTGCTTCGCATAACCAGTGAAACTCGAGAACGAATGATGCTCATGAGCGAGGTTCCACCCTAGAGTACCTTTTTTATACAATCTGAATATTAGGAAAAATTTTGATTTAAATTTTTCTTAGATTCTTTCGGCTAAATAATTAAATTTTAGTGAAAAAAATTAATAATAAAAAACAACTACTTGTATAAAGTTATTAAAACTATTCATTCCCTTTGGATTAATTAAGATTTTTGTTCAGCATGCATCTGTATCCGGATGAACTTTCTATTTACACACAATCAAAATTGTTTTCCGGCCGAAATTAAAACTAGATTATTCCGCCGATGTCAGATAGCATCACAAGCCCAGAATGGTTTTGGAGCCATAAAAATGAAATAAATAACGAATGTATTACGAAACCCTGTCTTCCAAATCTCTAAATACAGAGAGGCCATAAAATAACTTTCTCTGTTTGGTGGCATCTGCAGCTAAAACGAATGAATGGAATGAAACCACATTTCATATGCAGACTGTGGAAGGCATGGGAAAATAAATTCCGCAAAAAAAGTATTAAAAGCTGCCGTTACGGAGAATACTGACGCTGTGGGAGTACAATTATGAACAAATTCATGAAACTCACAGAAAATAATCTTTTATTATTCATCAGTGGGCTCCCCTGGACGACGTGCAACGTTTTCAATACACTGGCCTTCTCTGTGAACAACATATTTCCTAAAGTGTACGGCGTTCTCTATTGCTGCGTGTAAACTTTCAGTTCCGATGCTCATAACATCTCGCCTTGTGTTCTCTTTTAAGACATGCAGGTGTGAGTAAGAGCAGCCGCGGCCTTACGCTGTCTAGTATAGGACAATTTTACCATAAAGCATGCTGAGGTAAGGTAGGGCCCACATCATCACAAACAACAGTCAAGAACGAAAACTAACAGGTCCTTTGTCACGCACGCACTAGGAATTTAACCTAATCCATCTCGATATGTAAATTCCTTCGTTCGTACGCGACAGCAGTGCTGATACCTCTCCTATCGGCAGCTTTCAGTACTAAGTTTTTTTCTGCAGAATTCATCTTTTCATGCATTTTGCAGTCTGTATATGAAATGCGATTACGTTTCGTTCATTCATTTTAGCTGTAGAAGCCTCCAAACTGGGAAAGTTATTTTATGACCACCTTGTTTTTTCTGGAAAGTAGACACACATTCAAATACAGATACAAATTGTAATATTCATTCATTGATACAAATTTGATATTTATCCACATGCCATTTAATGTTTTCATTGGCTTAGAATAGACTATGTCTGATATGGCAATACGGAATTCAAAAATAAATAAATAACTAAAAGACAGAAGACAGTATTGATGGATTCGCAAGATTAGATTCATGAAAATGGGATTGCTTACCGTTCAAAGATGCTTTCGGTCAATGCGTATGACGAGAAATAGAGCACTTACCTGCAAAAGAAGAAAGTCAAATCAAATAGGATTCCGTTTATCGGTTCAGTTCAGTTCATTCAAAAGAAAAGTCTTCAAAACATGCAAACTATTTAGGTTCTCATTTTGAGCAAACGAGAAATTATTTAACATTTGAAAAATCGGCAAGCGAGACGTCTTAACTGGAAATCTCATTTTCTACTGTGAAAAATATATTAAATGCGTTACTGAAAGAATAATTAATTCTATGCAAGTGCGCTGGAAACACTGAAATCGAATTTTCTCTATTGAATTGAAATATGCTAGCGTATTATAATATTATTTGGTAAAACATTCATTTTTTCTTGTGATTCAGTGTTTTGTTATTTATCTGTTGATAGAAATAAAGATGTGCTAAAAAAGAAACATGCATATATTTATTACATTTCAGATTAATTACATTAATATTCCATTTCTCTGTAGCACAAAAGTTATTTCAGAATGGTTCTCGTCCTTTTGCACAGTGGGCAGACGACAAAGAGGAACTTGAAACCGTGAGAACAATACTCAAGTTTTTGTCTACCTTTCTAAAATTCACTTCCAAAGTTTTATACCCAAAGATGTGAACGTATCTATCTGTGTTTACGTTGCGTTGCTAAGCCTTAAGAAAAAAAAATTTAATATGGCATGAATGAAATAATTTTATAATCATAGAATTTAAGGTAAAATTAAAAATAAATTTAAAAAAATGTGAATATTCTTTAAAATTTAAAGTAGATTTTTAATGACTATTTTAAATCACTTTTTACGTCTAAATTTGCAGATAAGTGCGATGCCCTTCATATTTAAAGCACTGAAATAATAAACAGTGGCTTTATAATCAATATTGAATGGGTATAATTTAGTTCAGTTAGGCCTAGACATTCCATATGGAGATTGTATAACCATTTTGAGACCAATCTCGTAAGTTGGAAAATCATGGTTGAAAACGTGAGAACAATAATCAAGCTGTTGTCTACCTTTTTAAAATTCACTTCAAAAGTTTTATATCCAAAGATGTGAACGTATCTGTCTGTGTTTATGTTGCGTTGCTGTAGTTGCAAGTAACAAATAAGTAATTCGACCATAAGCTCGCTATTTTTGGAATATTCTGGAAACTATTGTTTGTGTGACAGAATTCAATGATATTTAATGGAGCTTGATTTTAAAATTATTCACTATTATTTACAACAGAATTACAGACTCTTTCAGAAACACTCACAATTCGTAAGAGTTCGGTTATAAAGAGTCAAAAAAGTTGTTAAAAGAGTAAATGTAAGTTGCGTATTGCAAGAGTGCAATAATTAAAACTGAAAAAAGTTCGAGAATACCAAACGATATTTTCGCGATTATTTGTGGCGGTACATTAACTAATTAAACATAAGAAACTAAACGATAAAAAAGTAGTGGAATCTAAAAGAGCCATCACTAGTATTATAGTCAAGATATTAGCATTATAGTCAAAGATATAGATATAGTCAAACTAGTATTATAGTCAAAGAGTCAGTATGTATTATAGAAATGTTAAACAGTATTCATTATCCATATGTTTGAATATTCCTTGAATCCAAATAATTTTACTATTCATTAAATTTAAAGCCAACTGAAAATAAATAAGATTTAACAAAAAATTAGAAGAATAAGAGGTATTATTGTGTTGCATTTCCCTTTTTTTGTAACACACTATTTGTAATGAATGTTTACCTTTAAATATATACTTTATGAATTTTCATAAAAAGTCAGATCAGTTTATGGATATTTCTGAATCACGATTCAATTACTTAAAGTAGCAGTTGTATCCTTAAGTAGAAAATTAGTTAAGTATAAATTTAATAACTTGTTGTTCAATAATAAGGAAGAACAATAAAAGATAAAGTATGGAGTAAGAACATTACAGTACAAGTATGGAGCAAAAACTCGTACAAAAATAAAATTAGTTACAAAAAAATCAACCATAGACGACAAACTAAATTTCAGAAATTACAGGAAATTCGATATTTATCTTCAGGGATTCTTAAATCCTAAGACTAAACAAATACTTTTTTCAATCTTTGAAAATCTTGAAAATCTTCCAAATTCTTTTGATAAATTTATTTTTATCTCTTGTATAGTACTTTATATTTTAAACATCTTTCGAATTCATTGAATATCTTTCAAATAATATGCAAAGAAAATAATTAAGTAAAAAATTAAACATACAACTGCGGCCAAAAATAAATTTGAATTTTTCTAAATATTTTGAGTCTTCTTTTTTAAAGATGAAAACATAATAAAATTTTTATAAGCCTCGTAATGAAAATGAAACACTACAAAAACCAAAAACTTATTAGAAATTATCAAATGTTTATAGTTTTCAAGAATTTTTTTTATAGATCATTGCATTTGAACCCAAAAATTAGAGAAAATGCACAGAACTTCCAGAATTTCAGAAAAGGGATTTCTGTGTAAACTGTGCATATTTATTCTTAGAAAAAAATGTTAAAAATTGAATATGTGGAAAGAAAAAGTATTTATGTTAATTTCTATTTCCAGGTGCTTTGTTAAAAATTTCAGGTGTGAAATCAAGGTGCGAGTTGATTTTTATTATATTTTTGAATAAAATTAGTGTTTCTAAAGAAACATATTTTATAAATTTCTGAAAAATTTAAGAAAAAGAAAGCTCCTTTTCTTACTAGTAATGAAATGCGGATTTTTTTGCTGTTGTATCTTATTGATGTCCAAATAAATCTATATACAATTACACTTATTAAAAGTTTTATTTCTTTTCTACCATAAAAATTATTTGCATCAATTTAAGATTACTCCAGAATAGAGGTTGTTAACCCAATTAAAAGTGGATCAGCACTTATTGCCTTCATCATAATTTCATTAATGTTTGAAATTATGAAAGAAATTTGAAAGCCTATCTGGCTTTTAGTCGTATCGCCATTTAATTTCATTGGTTTTTTAGGTAAAAGTATTTGTCAGCCAAAAGTTACCCTGGTGAGTTTTGCTGTGAATTTATGTCCAATTTTAGAAAAGAAAGAAAAAGGAAAAGGATATTTATCTATCACCTCCAGTTTTAACAATAATCTAGAACAAAAGATATGTGGAAGGAATTGTTACTATCATTAACTTTTATAGCCTGTGCTCCTTGTTTAAGTCTTCCCTTCAAGATAAATACTAGTCATTAAAGGTGGTATAACATTAAATAAAAAATAACTATTTATAAAATAAACATAAATGCATTATAAAAAAAAACCATAAATAAAAACATATACTCAAAGAAATAAAATAATGGAAATATATATATAACTATGTAAAATATGTAATCTTATGATATAAAAATGAGCATACAAAGATTTATAATTAAAAATAATAAACAGTCCTTCAACAAGTAGATGTTGCCAATCTGCTTTAAAAATTTTGTTGGTTTTTTTATGGCAAATATTTCTAAAATCATTACAGATACGTACGCAGTTTTTAGATTCTGATGTTTTAGTATCTCAGTTTTGATATCATGTAGAACTATTAATATGTTGCAATATATATATTTTTTATCACAGCCGTGTAAAAATTAATAAATTTTTTTCATCCATTTGTGTAGAAAAAATGATTTTCTTTAAATGGGCTTCCCTCCTCCCCCCAAAAATGTTATAGTTTCTGAAATCTCACCAAAAGGTTTTATGATTAATTTAACGTTGGAAGCGCCATTTTTTAAAACTTTAAATTTTTATCAGAAACTTATAAAAATTGTTTCGATGCCTCATTTCATAACGAGCAATCAATAGAATGTATTGGTAAAAAAAAAAAGGCTAGTGCAATGGGAAAACTTTTCGATATACTAATTAACTACAATAAATAACCCAATCAATTTATGTGCCTATCTAAAAAACCTGTTCCATTGGTCCAATTCCGTCGACACCCGTTTCGTGAAGGTGCGATAATGAATAGCATCGCAAGGTTACAGAGATATCCTATTAGTTGCATTGACGACTGTACGCATTACGATTCTCATGCTAAAAATTCATTCAAAATTTCCTACATCTCGTTTGTTGCGTTTTTCTAATCATCGGAGTCACTTGAAAAGGAACCGAGTGATAGAAGAGTCTTTTCATTGACGATTGATGATTTCATGGATGAAGATTATCAGTCTGAAGATCAGATGCTAAATTCTTCCTTCGAACTCATTCCATTTTTTTTTTATTTATCATGCTTACAGAAACACTTGACATTAAATCACGAAATAGAATTCAAAAATGCATCACTTGTATCCTTTAGGAATATTGCGTCATAAATTTAAATTTGTCAAATCTAATATACAAAAATAAATTTTTGTTCGTATTTTGAGCGCTGCCGTACCATTCATCCGATGGCGATAAAACTTTGACAACTTCTTGTTTTGGAGCCAGAAAATCCATGCTTTTCACGTGGCCAGTTGTATGTTGAATGCTCAAAAGTCGGACAAACACGAAATTTATTTGTTTTTGTTGAAGACAAAAAAGCAAAAAATGCTGTCAACCCTAAATTATACTTGAATTGTAAAGTCAAAAAAGTAGAATGAATATTATTTATACTTCACCTGTATATATCATTCAGCTTCAATGAATGTATTTATTGTCGAGAAGGAAATAAATATAATTCTTTCTGTCATTCCTAACTAAACAAGATAGCTGTTTCCAATTTCAAACGACATTTCCAATATTATTTCTTCTGCGGCAGCAACGCGCCGGGTAGCAACGAGGAATATCGATAAAATAAAGGTCATTTTGAACGGTTTGTAATAAGGAAGCATGACTGCATCTTTGATTTTGCAATTAACTCATTTCAAGAATAAAACAATTCAAAAATTAAAGTGGTGCGGTTTCAGTGGCGTGTAGTGTTGATTAGTCGAAAAAGCGTTAAAACTCCAGATCGAATTTCTTGACGAACGCAATATTTTCCATATTTTGCAAGGGATATATAAAACACATCTAGCCAGTTTCGAGCTAAAAGTTTCGAAACATTGTAGCATGATAATGTTTTACGTTTCATAAGAAACGCTTTTTGCATCACGCAATTTACAAAAAAGACCTATCCATTTGTCTGTCTGTCTTATAGTAATTCTCTATTTTTCTGTCTCTCTACTTGTTTCCATTCTTTCTACTCTTTTTCCAATGAACAATTTTCAGGTCACGCCACTTTCAGACAGCCAAGAAACATCTTGCGAAAAGATAAAACTTTCTGATGATAAAACGAAGGCAAAAAGTTCTTCATGCCGCAAATCAACAGAATAATTTTGAAAAGTTTACTTTTTGCAATCGCATCGACCTTCAGTTAAACACGAGAAATAAATTACATCACGACATCTATTGTATAAATAATCGATCGGACAAAAAAAAGCACGACAAGTGATGTCTGCCCTGATTACACGGAAAAATTCCCTGAAAACTATTTTAAAAGTTTTGCATAAATTCAATAGCTTCCAGGCTTCTGATCTCAGCTTTTTCTCCAAAATTATTCCGCTAGCAAAAAATTGTGTGTAAGGCAGAAAAGCAGTGCGGAAGAAAAATCACCAACCGCTGGAAGTGATTGTGAAACTTCTAGTTTTTATTGCACTTTTAAGTAAAGCCATAACTACCGTAGATTATACTAGGAGCCGAGACATCAGGCTTAAGGAGTCCCGAGAAAGGAGAAAAATATATCGATTTTGATTTTATTTAAATATATTTCTCTATCAATATTTATATATCCACCTTGTAAGCTCAGAAATCCTTAATATGATTCTATGTCTAAGAATCTGCTCGTAAAGCGTATTAATAAATTAAAAAAATGTGAACCAGTAAATCTTTCCTAAAATTGTGTGTAAATTGTCTGGATCAAAGATCCAGAGATGAAATGCAGAATTATAGTGGCCAGTACAACCCAATGACACTTTCCCTGAAAGATGACAAACAACCTAGTCCCAAAGTGATTGGAAGTTTTGCAGTCAAAGCTGTATTCGAATTAAACAGAAATTAGCTATGCTACTGTACGCTATCATCACAAGACACTGCACAATATCTATAATATTTTACGGTATTCTGATTCTTCCCGAGAAATATCATAATTGTGTGCTATTAAGGAAAGAATGGATAGCATTTGCTGTTTTCTGGATACGCGGATGGATTAACTCAAAAACCTAAGAAACTAAACAAATGAAATTTCACATGTGTCTTAGAACCATAATAGTAGATTTGTACCACATTTTACGGTAATAATCTTCGTCACATGAATCTCAGCAGGAAAACGTGTCACACTGTAGAACTTGAGATCCCTCCCACTGGTTACTATTTCAGGGCATCATAATTAAGAAGGAAAGCAGGCTTATCGAGTATTCTTAGGAGGGCTGTATTATTGACATTTTCACCCCCCCCCCTTCAGGAAATATCAATAAGTAAGAAAAGGTCGCATGGCCCTAATCCTAACTCGATAAACGGGCATCTTCATCAATTACCATCGACTGATCATTCCGTGCGTTAGCAGGAAAGCCGGACCGTTAATGCATTCCACGAAGTTCTGCGGATGTTATGAATTAGCTCCTCGTATCGATGGCTAATCTTCGTATGGATGAGATAAAAGGATTAGCCATATTAGCTGGTTAAATGGGAGCCTGCCAATAGTTCCAGATTTCTTCTTGGGCTACAATGAATGCTAATTTAGTTACTTTCATTTGAAATAAATTTTCAAAATATAAGGTCGTAAACTTTAATTACAAATTGAATTATGATATTAATGTGATTAAAATTACCTAGACATTTCCATTACAAAATAATTCTCATTTGAAACAAATCATCAAAATATACGGTCGTTGATTGGCTCATCAAAATAGATTCTATAAGAAATGTCCAAATTTTGAAAATGGAATAGTAACACAGGGCATGATATTTTTGTTAAAGATATTAGTGAACAAATATTTTTCAAAGAACTCCCCTTTTCAAATAATTTTCACGTGGATTAAAATTGGCATAAGAAACATTATTCAGAAAATTTCCAAGAATCTTTTTCATTTAAATGACTGATAGTTCTAATAATTGTTATTTTAGTTCAATTATTTTATTTGTATTTATTTATTTATTTTTCTTTCTTTATTCTCTGAATTTTATTAATTTATTTATTTCTATTAATTATTTCTATGTTTTTCTACATTCATATTATTTCTACATTTCATCTTTCCTTTTTATATTTTATATTTATTGACTATTTTACATTCATATGGTATTTTTGCTCTTTCACACATTCTCTCTCTAAACATTATAATATAGTCTTAAAATAATTTTAATATAACCCTATTTAATAAAATAATTTTGTAGTAAACGATTTTTTGGGCCATATTTAGTAAAACATTCTTTACATACTAAGGCTTAAACAAGGAAACTACTCTCATCTGATCACGTTGTGAAACTTTGAGTTTCATTATTCTGGACCAATCAACAGTTGCCTCGAAGAATCCTTCAATTATGACTGATTGAGCTGCTCCAAAGTCTGAATAGGAATTGTTTAAAATAGTAGTACTCAATACTTCATACTTAGTCAGAGAACTGAAATTCCGAAACATTTCCCCCCCCCCCTTCCTTCAGAGGTCTACTTCACGTAGATGCGACGCAACACTTACATTCTTACTAGTTCAACGTCGCTTCAAACAGACATATACATTCGCTTTTAGTATTTGCAGAGAATCATACATTTCTTTCATCTTAAAGACGTCACAAGGATAAAAATGTTTTTAAAAGTAATTTTTCAAAACCGTTTCATAATATTATAGTGAAATTTTACTAGACGTTTTTGGAAAATGCGATGCATTTTTGTTTTAGCTATTTAAAAAGGGCTTAAATTAAAATATTCACCGCTATGAACATTTTGATACATTAGAAAACTATAAAACAAATATGCATTCCATTTACTTCGCATCTAAGAAAATTTTCAAATAATGATAATTCTCGTTAAATGATAAAGAGTACTTTTCATATAAAAGAGCTTAAAATAACTTGGAGTGGATAATAAAAGTCATCAATATATTTTAATGGATAACTTGAAGTGGACACTTTACCAAACAAGCAAAATGCCATTTTTGTGCTTTTCTCTACTATATGAAAATGGGAATAAAACTTTATTCC
>JAPMOR010011507.1:0-13177 GCA_026543865.1 Argiope aurantia
TAATAAATTCTTAAGAGAAACGACATTAAAAATCTATCTCAAAAATATATTTTTATAAATTTTTTGTTCCATTTGACTGCAGATTTGTAAAAATGTTTTAATGTAAACTTTGATAATTTTTAAGAAATTGCTCTGCAGTTTTTACTGAAATTATAATTATATTAATCTAAGATATTAACTGAATAATATTGGGCAATACAGGAGTAACTCCGATGTCTAATAATTCTATTTATTTTTCTGTGCAGGTTTGCCTTATTTTACAATTACATTTTTGCATATGTTGTATATTCATTCTTTCAGATTTATATTACAGCTCAGTGGTACTTTAGACTCTTAATAAAATCGATCTATACTCACATGATAACATGAAATGACTGTATAAACTTAACGTTTGAATCTATTTCAAATTTCGTTAGAAAAAAAATGGAACTTGAAAATCAAGAATAATGGAAAACAAAGTAGATATTAGAGGATGATTTTACTTCACTTTGTGAGTTCATACCTTGTGTTTAGATAATCCAGATATATGCTTTATATACTACTTCATTTCTAAATCATCAACATCTACAATCATAAAGTCTAAATTTTAAATTTCCAAATAACACGTAATTTTAAATTTCAGTTGTTTATAGAACGTGTAAAAGAATACGTGTTATGCCTTTTCACAAGTATACTGTTTAAATAATAATAAAATGAGCATGTTTTATGTAAAATATCTGGTCAGAAAGTGATTCCGTTGTAAGCCGAAGAAACTCTGTATTTATAAAATATAAATATAACAGAACAGAGACAAATGTGAACAAATTCATACACTTATAAGCAAACAAACTCATTCAAATTAAAGATATTTTAATTCTAAAACTTACTGATATAATTATCTGCATATTTCTTTATTACACATTTCAAATCTTAAAGCAATAATTTTTTGAAATACATTTTTTTTTCTTTTCATTTTAAGTTAGATTGTTTAGATCAAAGTTGGAAGATTTCCGTGAACCTCAGTTGTTAAAACTATGAAAAATTGATAAAAAACATAATATTTTGTTGCAAAAATACTACGTTCTCAGTCAATAGAATAACTTTTAATTTGAAATTACATCACAAAATAAATCAATAAATCATTAATCTAGGGAAGTTTGTCATGCGCCTTTTTCTGTGAGATTTGAAAATAGCGCGTTAGCTTACCACGGTGGAAAAACATAAACTGTTTTAGCATAATGCTTAAAAAATTGCTATGAAACAAGCGTTCTCTCTCTCTCTCTCTCTCTCTCTCTCTTTTTTTTTCCTTTTTTTTTTCTACTTCTTCTTCTTCTTCTTTTACTGTGAAAAATTTTATAAAATTTCTATATGTTTTTTTTAATTATCTACAACAAATTTGGTTCCTATTATTCTGAAAAATCGCATTTACTTCGCATCTATCCTTAATTTCTTTAAAATCGGGAATAGGTAATTATATTTATTTATTTATAGAAAAACGTAAATCGAATAAAGATTAAATGATTTTCTTAATCATCATAAAAATTGTAGAGGAATGCCTTTCTAGAAATCACTCTAAATTAAGAGTGAAAAACTTTCACAGTAAATGATTACTATAAAATAAATTCAAGTTCAATCACTGTTTGAAAATTGAAAACTTGCTCTTCTTTCACCTTTTTTGTAACATAAATATATGTGTTCAAAAAACATTTTTCTTCAGATGCTATGTAATCTTATTTTTTCAATTTGTGAAGCCTTGTAAAGGAATTGATTGTGAATTTATACGAAATTTCACTTCCTTTGACAAATTTGATTTAAACTTTTAGAGATATCAAGAATAAAAGACGAAAAAATAAATTTTAATAATCTGACTTGATTCTGTTTTGATTTATTATGTACTATCACACAAAGATAGATGGAACGAGAGAATATTAAACAAAAAAGGAGCACAAATTTGATTTCAAAAGTAATATTTGCAAACCTGCAAAGAAAGGAGAAACTAAATATAGAAATTGAAGAGTAGAGAAATTGAAAAATATTAAGTGAAATAAATATATTTATACGTTCAGTACAGGAATTTAAAGCTTCTTTAATGTCTGGCAATAAAAAGAGTTACAAAATATATTTCATGAATCAGATCACTGTTTTTCATTTTTGAATAATAAAAGCCTTCTTTGAAAGTATGCTTTTTTCGTATGCTTTTTGTTCTGCGTTCTTTTATACTCTTATTAAATGTCAGACTTCACATTTGTACCATAATTATTTAGGGTGACACTGATTTCGGAACAATAATTAAGATTATTTTTTATTCCTTCATGTTTAATAATTTCGCATTCACAATCATTAAACATGTTCTGTTTTAGTAATTGTTAATAGTTTTTCTCCAAAAATATAATTATATTCAGATTGATCTCCCTTTGGCAACGCGCTGATTGGCCCAGAGATATTGGTTGTATGTAATTACAATTAAAACTCTTACACAGAAACTTTATATACATGTTTCGATCAACAAATAGTTTTTGTCATAGCTATTAGAGTTTTGTCCTGATAATAATCTTTCATATGTTATGTTCATTTTATACATGAACCATCTCTAACAGAAACCAATCACACGGCAACATAGCAGTATTACAGAAGTGATTGTCTGTTTTATCTATATATTGACTTTCACGGTATAATAACCTCTCTTTTACTATTCGTATTCTTGTAAATTGCAAAAATATACTAACAGATTTCTTTTTCTTTAGCTTTTAACAAAGTAACAAAGTCATATGATCAAATGTCTGATGAAAAACTGAAAATTATTTGAATTTCAGGACAAAAATATAATCTATTATTTAAAATTAATGTTTAAATCTAATCAATCTATTGTTGAAAATTATTGTTTACATATAATCAATCTATTGTTGAAAATTATTGTTGAGATCTAATCAATTTATTGGTGAAAATTATTTGACTTCTAATCAATCTATTGTTGAAAATTATTGTTAAAATCTAATCAATCTATTGTTGAAAATTATTGTTAAAATCTAATCAATCTATTGTTGAAAATTATTGTTGACATCTAATCAATCTATTGTTGAAATCTAATCAATTTATTGTTGAAAATTATTGCTCAAAATTATTATCTACTGACTTTCGTCATGTTGTAGCGACTCTTTTTTTATTTGTATTCTTTTAAATTGCACAAATATACAAAGGAATCTTTCGTCTTTAGTTTTTTTCAATGGAATAAAATCACATGATCAAATGTTTGAGGAAACAATGAAAATGATTTGAATTTCAGGAAAATGAAATATAATCTATTGTTGAAAATCAAGATTATTGTTGAAAATTAATACTGAAATCTAATCAATCTATTGTTGAAATCTAATAAATTTTTTGTTGAAAATTATTGCTAAATAAATCTATTGCTGAAAATTATTATCTACTGACTATCAAGGTATTGTAGAGTCTCTTTTATATTCGTATTCTTATAAATTGCTCAAATATGCAAGCAGAATCCTTCTTCTTCAGCTTCCAAAAGCGTAAGAAAATCATATGATCAAATGCTTGATGAAGTATAATTTATGCACAGGCAAGAAGCGACGAAATACGTCAATCTACAGGTGACACAAGAGCAAAACAGCGAAAGAACAAGAAATATTTTTCCTGATGATTACATACTATGAATTTCTGATATTGATTTCTTTGCACCTATCGTTTTATGTAAAGAAATTTAGGCTTCATTTTAAAGAAAGTGATTAGCTTGACATAATTTCAAGTGTGGGAACTTACCGATTTCAGCTGATTTACAGTGCTCGTGTAGCATTAATTAAATAAAAAGAATTGGATCAGGAAATAAGAGAATATTTTACACTGAAGTTAATTTGGTTTAAATTAAGATAGAAATTAGTAAATAAATTAAATTTGAATTAGATTTAATTGGATAATTAGATTAGATTTGATCTAAGATTAATCCTCAAATAATCATATTTTTATTTACAGGTGTTTTCTAGAAAATAATATAAAATCTGTGAGCTATAGCATTACCACATAAAATCTATAAATTTGTGCCATATTTGCCCTCAACACACTTCTGATGCACCATCTGACTCGGGAACTCAATCAAGGACAGGTAAGGCCTTGATATCTTTATAATACCGCATTACTTATTTATCCCGCACAATAACGTCTGGGTTGTTTATTATTACTCCAAATTACAGGCGAGGCCTCGCCGGGACTCTGATTACACGCTCCCTTTCTCTATCCCTAAGTAATAGACTCGCAAGCCCCGCGCCCGTTCATGGTCTACAGGAGCGTGACTCACACTTCGATCTCCTAATTGCCCGGACCCATCAAGAATGGACGTCGGCGAATGCGATGAATTATGGCGTCATCGCCCATTAGTCACGTGGGTCCTTCCACGACAAATAACTCGGACAGATTGGAAGGAAGTGTCACGGAAATAAGGTCAATAGAGTGCTGGTTTCCAGAGCTGCCTCGTGACCTTCGTGGAGTTTCCTGGAATGGTAGGAGGGTCTATTGGGCTGGAATTGGATTTCGAGTGGGATGGTCAATGCAATGAGATCAAAAACGGGATCATTTATGGAATGCAAGTGTCAATTTTTGTTTAAGTGCACTCGCATCACACAAGAGCATGGAAAATGTGACCTTCATCAGGCTTGGATGAATATATTGGTTATATTCTTAAGGAAAGAAGGCTCAATAAATATTATGATATGATCAAAATTAAAAATGTATCCCAAATATACTTCCGTACCAGCTCTTTCTTCCAAAACGGAAATAATGATTTTAAAGGAATTTAGATATTATGTTAATTATGATATGCAGTTGGGAGCTTTATTTTATATCTATTTGTAAATTTTGTACAGTATTATATTTAAATAAAAACAGTTGCAAAGAAAAACTGAAGATGTGATGAAACAATCGAATTTAAAATATCTTTAAAAAAAGTTAGTTCATTCTGTATTTCTGAATTTAAAATTAATTAAATGGCATTCAATCCAATTATACTTGCTTTGAAATATACTTTGAATATTGAACGTTATATTAATGTCATACTTAGATAAGATTATGTGTGCCATACGGCGAGTGTAAAATTAAATACGAAGAATAGAATTGATCTTGCTAAAAGTGAATAAATTAATAAAAGTGATTCTCAAAATTAAAGTAAAAAATGATATAAGTTTATAAATGAAAAAGTCAGCTAGAATTTACTGAAGATATATAAAATATATCCATATTTTAAAATAAGTTTCTTTCAAGATTTAGAATTGCATTTTTTATGGGCTTTAATTTACGTTCTCAGCAAATAAGCCCCTCAAAATTAATATTTTTTTTTCATTTGAAGTGATATTTTTTATGTCAATAAGTTAAATTAGTCTAAATACAAGATATAATTAAGTTATTGAACAAAAAAATATTTAATTTCAAAAAGAGTAAAATATAAACAAAATGTACAGGTTATCAGTATTAGAATCTATTTTGGCTCCAAGGAATAAAATGTAAAGAAAAATCCCAAGTTCTTTTGATTAGAAAAGATTTTTAAAAAAAAGAGTTCAAGTTAACTGAAAAGCATTTAATAATTGTTTGGGTCGCCTCTGGTTGCGATCACAGCAGCCACTCTGTTAGGCATGAAATCTACAAGGGTTTGTAACACTTTTTTTCGATATTTCATGGTGCCAAACTTTTATTATTGTTTCCTGAATTTCTGGCTTTGTCCTTAGATGATTCTCAGTTACTTTATTTCTAATTATGCTCCATACATTCACAATGGGATTTAAATCTGGCGAATTCCCTGGCAATATGATAACATTAATACCATGTTTTGCAAATGCAGCCTTAACATAAAATATCGAATGTTTCGATATAGAGGTCAGAACTGTACTGAAATGAAATTTAAAATTAACTGTAAAGTTTGTCTTATCTTTTTCGATGCATGGCAAGATCCTAGATCTTGCTGAAATATCCATTTCAGCCTTGGGATAAATGGAC
Source organism: Argiope aurantia (assembly GCA_026543865.1). Taxonomy (NCBI): domain Eukaryota; kingdom Metazoa; phylum Arthropoda; class Arachnida; order Araneae; family Araneidae; genus Argiope; species Argiope aurantia. Next base: position 5,974 of record JAPMOR010011507.1, read on the forward strand.
GATCACTACGAAGCAATTGATCCTTCGGCACACCAACATACTTGTCATCATTCATGGTTCCCTGTACAAAATGATGTCGTCCATTTGACTGATATGATATGCACCTTCACACCATTAACCTTGGGGGGGGGGGGGGCAGCCATGAAAAGGGGATGTTGGCCCCATGCTCCCCTTTGCTTTCCACCAAACGTGGCCAGGCCGGTCAGATACTAAAGAAATTAAAGTAGCTAAAAATAACTTTTCTCCATTCCGAAATACTCCTATTTTTGTTCACTTTGGCCCACTCCAAACGATTTTTCCACATTGCTTTCATCAGTACTGCTATTTTTCTTGGTACTTGTGCTTTGTAACCAGCTTCACAGAGCCTCGTGAGAACTATTCTGGGACTGGCAACGACAGACATGGACTCATTCCATTCTTTTGCAAGTGTAGCAGAACTTGCAAATCTATTTTTACGGAATAATCTCGTCAATGTAGCATCAGCTCGTTTAGAAGATAACCTCGGAAGACCACTTCTAGAATTTATAACTTCTGTTCCTTATCTTTTTATGAGACGTGAAACAGCCAACTCACTGCAGAGCAATCCTAACATTTGAAATGTTTTCTTGATACATTAAAAAAACAACCTGGCATTTCTCACGAGTTAATTCACACATTTTATAAAGAAATGAACAATTTAAATTGAAAGGCAATGCACAGCGAACGCACTTCGACAACGCAACAAACGGAATGGAATGCTTCCGAGTCGGAGCGATTGTATACTAAACTACCGGGATAATGCAATTGCTGCAGAAGACTGCTTAACAATACATGATGCAATAGTTGGAAATTTCTCCACAACATTATACTTTAAATGAAAAAATATTACTTTGGGGGGGGGCTTATTCTTGAAAATACGTAAAATTTCTCACACTTGGAACACTTTTGACCAGTAGTGTATATATATAATAAGTATAAAAAAATTTGATTTGACACATACCTTCAACTTATAGTATGTATTCACTTAAAGGTGACATTACTATTGTTACGAAATTTTTCCCGGGGTTCGTTTGGATTGTGGAAGTTATATGGTGTGGAGAACGCTCAATCAGCAGGCGGCAGTAGAAAAAGAAACAACGACGTTTATTTACACGAAGACACACAGGACAGCACAAAACCGACAGCTATATACAGCCGAGAAGAGACAATTATCTTCAGCCGAGACGTGCAGCATACACAGCAAGCAGCATACAACAAGAATCTACTACAGACAGTAGCGCACCGCTTACGACTACTACTGACTCTGTCTGGCAGCTGCAGCCCTTTTTATAGGTCTCAGGAGGCGGGGTTAGAAGCCTCTCGACCAATCAGGAACGTTCGAGGCGTATCTCGGTTCCTACTGGAAGGATCGGGAAAACTCTCGATGTTTCGGGTATAATCAATTTTGGCGCCAAAATCACCAAATTCGTCGCCAAGTCTCAAAGCTCTGGGACCTCCGACGCGACACACGGACTCCTTCCAATACCGATGACTTTAAAACAGTCTTTCCGATGATGGAACAAACTATGCGGGTAAGCCGAATTGCAGGTTTGTAACACTATCAAAATTGATTATAAAACTAAACATTCTCCATTGCCATTAATAAAGGCTTCTACAAGCTCATATACTCTTAAGTTAGTTTCTATGCAAAATTGTATTTTGAATTGTATAAACTGAATTGTGAACATTTTATTTATTATTTTTATTTGTTATAAATAATTTTGGCCAGTAAAAATGCACCACTGAAGCATTATTTTAAATATAAATTAAGAAACATAACAGCGTTGATTATTTTTCAGTGCCCTCTTATCCTTGTATCAATATATTCTTTAAAAGTGTGCACTTAAAGGTATAAAGTATGCAATTTAAAAGTGCGAAATTTTAAAGGATTGTATCGACCATATACAATAAACATTACAAAATATTTTGTTTGTGCGTTAATAATGGTCATTAGTGTGTATGTTTCGTTACCTATACAATTTAATGATATTATATATACAATTTAATGATATATATTTAATGATTCCATTGCAACGACCTTTTAATGAAAATTTTATTCAAATTCTCAGCTAACTGATTAGAATCAATATAAACTAATAAAATCATGTTATTCTCTTAATGTGAACATCTGGGTTATTATTTTTTTAGAGACTACAGAAAGGCAGTTCCGCAACGTACTTTCCGATATTAACTGTGGTTAGACATCAAGGACAATACAAGAACTGATATTCCCTCCCCAGAATTCCACACCACATCAATAAATCTGTGTAATAAGGAGAAATATATGAAACTAATAACTAATATTTTGATGATGTTTATGAGATTTGGTGCTGCCATCTATTTATCAGAAAAGTATGCATTTTTTTTTTCAAAATTTGGGATTATACTAAAAACTCAATTCCAACAATGACATAAATTTTCTAGTAGGATGTTTTCAATAATTTTCTTAGATATTACCATAATGATTATTAACTGCATTGTTATTTTCGTTACAAATACTTTTTTTAAGATTTATTGCTTTTTTTTTGTATATTATTGGGCTTTTATTGCGTTGAATTGTACATTTCTATTTTACTTATTAAAAATTTTACTTTCTTAAATTAGTCAATGCTATTAGATTATTCTCTTTACTTAAATAAACAACTATAAATTATTTTTATCTGACTATTTCAGAAGACTATATTGTCTGAGAAAAATTCGGTTGAGACTCAATAGATAGATTTTGATTTTACCAACAAAATATAAAATGAATGTTTTGAGGTTAATTCCGTTTTTGAAATAATTTTCAAAGTTCTAGAACTTTACATAGAATTTAGGCATCTCAAAAATAATGCACAATCGCAATGATCGAATAAAACCTAATTCAAAATAAGAATTAATTAAAAATACATATAAATTTCTTTTCTAAATATAAATATAATCTTCTTTTATTGGTAAAATAGTAATAAATACAAAGAAGAAAGGAGCATCACGAACATTTTGTTCCCTTTCATTCAGTTTAAATAAGATCACCATTTATAAACACGCGTTACTGCGCAACGCATACACGCATATATATATAGACATACTATATATGATTATAATTATATATATATGTATATGTGTGCGTGCGTGTGTGTGTGAGCGCATTTGTGTATAAACATAATTTTTCAAATGCGTGAAAGAAAAGAAGATTTTTTTTTTAATTTTTAATTTCGATTTATTTTATTCCGAAGACATAATTTGTATGAAGAAAAAGAGATGATAAAAGGACTCAGTTCTCTTCTCAAATACGTGGCAGAATTTTTCCTTTTAGTAGTTTTATTACGAGAATCCGATAGAGATTTTTTTCACAAGTATCGACATAAGAAAGGGAATCTTAGGTATCTTAAGAAACTCCACAGGATTCGCCAAGGAATTTTATCCCTTCCCTTGGCGAGGGAAAACAAAGATAAAGAAGCTTTAGAGCATCTGTTGGAAATAGTTAAATAAAAAAGTGGGATTTAAATTAAGGAAGTAACAGAGAATTTTAGAATAAAGTAACCTGGGGTAATTTAAGATCAATATTAGGAAATTAGTTAATGTTTAAATTGAATTAAAAACATCATTACATATATGTATGTATGTAATATTGATTTTGCTAAACATGATAAAAACAAATCACGTTATTCACATAGATAACATATTTTGTTAAATAAGATTATATAAGTTCAAGATGCTTAAAAGAATTACCATTTTGATTATCCTAAAATTATAATACAACAGATATCTGTATTTGAACTAAAATGCCTTGTTGTTTTCCGAACAGGAAGGAGAAAGATAGAAAATAATAATATTATATGAAGTAATAATATTTATAAAAAAATTGCCCATTGCTAACTTTTTTACGACGAAAAGGAATTGGAAGGAAGGTCTTAAAATAAAAACACTTGCTTATTATTACAGCATTGTTATAAAGAAATACAAAAATAGACGTTATTTTATTTTTTACGTTAGAATGAAGATATCATTGAGTTTCCTATGTCTAGTAATTTTGATAAAATTGTGTAAAATAATGTATATTTTTTCTCATTTTCTAAGTAGTTTTTTTTCCGTTCCCGTTAATATTATTTTATTTACTCGAAATGAATAATTTTAATTTTAAAGCTATGCATTTCAAATTTGTATAAAACTTAACTAAAGAATAGTTTTTAAATAAATTATTCGAAATATCGCTCATTTTTAATGTTTAAATTATACTTTTACCTTTTTTCTTTTAAAATATTTTTAAAAGGTTTGAAATATTTCTTCACGTTTTAAAACCATAATGTTATAGAAAGTTTTTAATACATTCTAATTATAATGAAAAAAAAAGATTAATAATTTATTTCTGAAAGCTTAACTTGTGATTGGAATAGTTTGCATTCAAAGACATTTTGTTTTAAATAAAAGGAAAACAAAAGTGTCCAAATTAAAAAGTAAAATCTCTTGCTTATTTTCAAGTCAAAATAGGTGAATACAGCCTTTTACATATTTGAGTATCTAACTAATACTAAAATAATATTTAAATACGTTAGATGTATAATTGTATTCTTAAATGCATATACATGATTTTTATTGTTTCTTTTCTTAACAACATAACAAATCTATACTTATAATAAAGCTCAATGTGTGTGTGTGTGTGTATGTTGGCGCTCTACAGACCAGACCATTCAACCTACAGCTACCAAATTTGGCACGTGTATACCTTGGAGGGCGGGAATGTGCACCTGGCAGTTATTTTTTCGAATTTTTAATTAGAATTTTGTTTATTTAAAAATTAAGCGAAATTTTGATATGTTTCTGCTATAACTTCCGAAAATATTACCGCACAAAAAAGATTTTTACATGAAGTTAAAGATCAAAAATTTATCTTTTAAATGATACTAATTTTTTAATCTTAAAATTAAATTTCTATTTTTAATGAATTTTTAAATAAATGTTTTAACTATGTTTTTAAATAATTTTTTTTCGTAAAAAATTAAAATTAAGCACGTTTCGCATTCATGGGAAAAAATTAGCTTTTTTAAGATGATAAATAAAATAAAACGCTTAGTTTTATTAAAAAAATATCTTTATATTAATTGCAATTTCATCATTTCCACTTTAAATTAAATTTGAAGTTTTACCGGAAATGACAACAAATTAGCAAAATATAGATAGCAAATTGAACGAAACGATCTAAATAATAGTATAAGTTTGGTATGACTATCAAAATTTGAACATTAAAAAATGTTTTGTTTGAGAATCTATTAAGAGACCAGTTATTTAAAATATTTAATTGAAAATTGTAGAGAGCGGTAATACTGGTGAACCGGCTGGTCGCCAAAGGGGGCTAGTATGTAATAAATCGAAAAACTTTTTATAAATAAAATTTATAAATTTGTAATTTCTCTTAAAAGTATTTATCAATACTTTTTCAGTAAAAGAAGAAATTGATAATAATAAAAAAATTATGCGCATTGGCACTCTACTGCGCATGTGTGTGTGACCGCACATACGTATTGGCACTCTGCTGGCATCGTTACATCTAAAATTACCGAATTTGGAACTTTTATAACTCTATATTGGCCGAAAATGTTCACCTCGGTGTGATTGTTTTTAAATTAAGTAAAATATAATCTGATTTTTACCGCTTCTCCGCTCTAACATCTGAAAATATAAAATCCGAAAATTTAAAAAAAAATTATTTCTTTTCAAAAGTTAAAATTTTTTGAAATAATCTCTTTCATGATGCAATCTATAATCGCATGACTTTTTCTTGAATCTTGGTAAATTTTTAAAAATATTTTTTTTTTTTACCTAATTTCCAATAACAGATTTATTTTCCTGAAATTCAAACCACTTTCATCATTTCAATAGGTATTTGATAGAGTGATCATCTTCCATTGTTGAAAGTCCAAAAAGAGAGGGATTTCTGTTTCAAGATGAATAGAAAAGTGCAGTTACAATACCACAAAATTCAAAGGAGGAATGAGCCGAACATTTACATTTTTATAGCACTATGGTAATTTGAGGAAGATTTATATATGCACAAAAATGGGTAAGACATTTAAAATAATGCCTGACAGTTTAGCAGGAATATGGATATGAAATTGAATCTAAACAATTTCTATAACATTACTTATCAGCGGGAGTTGTCTCCTCCAAAACTTCTCGCATACTCTCTAATAAACTTGCCATGCCAGAGGTTTTTTCTTTCGCTTTGTTTGGCATTGGTGTACAATAGTTACAAAATATTAGCTTGTGGCGTGAATTTACTATTTTCACTCAATTGTTCCGCCCTTGGAAAGTTTTTTGTTGATTAATTCTTAGCATGAGGTTAAAAGCAATCGAAATTCGAATTTGAGTTTTAGACACATTTTTCTCAATCAATTTAAGGAAAGATTGGACACAAAACTTCATTTGCAGTCACAAAATCTTATGCCTAATTTTATGCATTTAATTCACTGCGTTTTTTGTATTATCGCGTTTACATGTTTCCTAAAACACTGACCGACAGATATAAAACCATTTGTTAGTTTCGATTCAAAATTTGATAGCTGCTCACTCTGTAGATGTTAAATCTGTGTACTGAATCTCATTTATTTAGCTCTTTCTGTTCTGTAGTTGTAGTGTTAATTTATATTCGAACAGACGGACTTCCTCTGAACACGTTTTACTCAAAGTTTGATTGAAATTTGGTTTCAAGGCCTGACTTCCTGGCTATTCAAGAAAGAAAGTGTCAAAAATAGAATGTGGTGGAACAGAATTCACAGGAAGACACTGGCCCAACCTCGGCTGTCTAACCTATTATCTTATCTTGTCTGGGCTCTTGTTTATTAAAAACAATCGACGGTGAAAGAACTTTTATAATTCTTAAAAATAAAAATGAGATTTCAATCTCTTGTCTGAAATTTCTTAGAGATAAAGATAGGATTGATTTTATTTTCATATTTATAAGTTTATTTTTAGTTATGGCAACGATAGCTGGTGATTAGGTGGTGGGATTTCAGACTTATAATTGCGTTTATACACTTTATATCTACTTAAGGAAACAGATGAATTAAAAAGCAGAAGTTCAAGAAAATGTTCTCATTCTTTAACCAGAATGCAAATCAAAAATTATTTTTGAAAACAAATTAATGTAATTTTATTCTCTCAAATTCAGATTGGACGAAGATTCGGTCAAAGAATAATTTAACTATTC
>JAPMOR010011514.1:0-12994 GCA_026543865.1 Argiope aurantia
GCGTTTTTAACTTGATTGAAATTTTTATTGTTAACTTGGTAAAATAGCTGTATTATTGTATATTATTGTAAGTATTCGATGTGTTCAAAAAATGTTTATAGTTCAAGAAATGCGAATCCCAAATAAAATATAAATGTTTTTATATAAAATAAATTATTAAAGATTGATGAAATATGAATCGATTTATTGCAAAAATATATGGATTTGTTTTGGATAATATGGATTTAATTATATTTTTCTTTTCTGTCCCATTCGAGGATATTGCTGTCAGTTTAATGGTCGAGAAAAAAAATGCATTCATTTTTTTAAAATATTAAACTGCTTAGCATTTATACCTTATGAATTTAAATAATCATGGTATATATGTAAATTTCGAAAAAGATACAATATTTATGATATTCAAGCAGACATGTAATTGCGGCTATATAAACTGGAACAAAAAAAATAATATCGATTAAACAATATTATCGATTAATTTTTGTCAATACATATTTCAAATACGATGAAATAATCAGAAAATTTTTTATCCAATAAATCAAATTAAAAATTATTATAGAATAAGTTAAAAAATGCTTTACTTTCTAGCATAATCATAATCTAAATATTGTTCATTCTTCGTAAAATATGTAAAAAGTAAAGAAACAATTCATGAAAACAAAACCATAAAATCGTTTGGCATTTTGATTTCAAATGAATAACTCAGTTATCTGTGTATGATAATTTTCTTAAGGAAATAAATATCATTATATGCAGACTATTTTTTTATGTGAAATATTAAATCTTCAACAATTCTTCTTTCTATTTATTCTGATTACACATGGCAGAGCATTTCATTCTAAGATGAAAAATATTGAATGTGTTAACTTAAAATATATAAAACTATAATCAAAGTTCATTTAAATATCAGAAAATTAAAACTTCTCATTATTGAATTTATTTATTTCCTTGAAAGTATTTTATTAATTTAAAGAAAGGAAAGTGAGTCGTTTTTAAGAATTTAGATATGATTTAATTTTAAATTTTAGATCATGAGAAATCACTTTAAAACAAGAAAGAAATTGAATTATCTCATTTGTTAAATTTATTCAAACTAAAATGGCAAAAAATCAACAATGATATTCGGTGAACTTTATTCAGCATACAGTATAAATTAATGCTATGCATTTCTTTATTTCATAATAACATTTAAATAGAGGTAAACAATAGCTCAATTATTAAAAAAGGGAATGAGTTTTATTTTTTTAAATAATATCATTGATAAATCTAAAATTAAATATATCACAATTGAAAATACCAAGTAATTGAAAAACATTGAATCAATTACAATGATCTATAATTTCTTTGTAAATATATTAAGGCGGAAAAAGTAAAGAACTCTATATAATAATTTTTATTGCTTTCCACAGTAAATGAAAAATAATCACGCATTTATACATTTCAAAACTATGTGAAGCATTCTGCAATCATACCTTTGCATTCTCAATTTTTACTTTGCTTTTTTGCACGCAAAACATATACAAAGGTAGATTTTGTGATTATCCTAAGAAAAATAAATGTTTGAATATTTTGTCAAATGGAAATATTTCAAATTTTAGTCAAATGGACTATCTCATGCAAATTACTTATCATATATTAAATACAGAAAGAGAAATTAATGATATCATTAAAGAGCCCGAACTCGTGATTTCGACAAATTTCTGCGAATTTAGATATTTCTGATTACTAAAATTAACATAATTTTTGTGTTATATCTGTCTATTATGCCTATGAAAACGGATGATATTTGACGTATGACTAGATGGATTATATTTGGTGTATAATTTTTAAATTAAATTTGTAGATATCTTTCAAAAAATGAAGGAAAGTAGCACAGAGGAAAGTCTTCTCGGTTATTCTATTTCAAGTAATAAAATATAAAAACTCTTGCGATATCATATGAGGAATACATTTTCCCTTTCTCTTGTATAATTTTGATATATTGCAAAGTTCCTTGATAAGTAAAGTTGTTAGTTAGAAAAAGGGAAATGAAAATCAGTCATTAAAAGCCGTATTACGTTTAAATTTTTTAAAAAGGGAAATAGCAAACTAAGTTTTATTAATATATTGAAAAAATCAAACGGTTTTTCAAATGTCAATTGTTTTAAACATTTAATTGCAAAATTTGTAAATTATTATTATTATTTTTTTCTAAATTTCCAAATCAAATGAATTTCTTATTTTAATCTTGAAAACAATAAAATGTTGTAATAGATTCAAGAATATCAAACTTATGACATATACAGAAGGTGCTGAAAATGTAATCATTATAAAAAAAAATTAATTTAAAATAACAGTATGACAATTTTTATTTCATTAATAATGAAATAGAAAAAGGTATAAAAACCAAACGCTAAGATTATGAATGTCATGGCTTATTTTTATTATAATTTTATTGAAAAAAATCAATATTTTCAATAGTTATTTTCCATTTCTAACAATACAACTGCAATATGTGTAAATTTGAGGATGAAATATGAAAATAAGAAATAAAATTCTAGATTAGCTATACACAATCCAACCTTTTATTCCAAGGATAAAATTTACGACAGCATCAGAATTTATGGTAAAAGAATCCATAAATAAACAATACACCTAAACTCCTATTTCTATAAAGCTCTATTTATTCACCGATATCTCTTCCGGAAACTAAAGAAAATGGCAAACACACCATATGTTGCCAATCGAAGGAAAAAAAAGTATTTTCCTTTTGAAAGCTTACATGAAAGCTCTCCACATTCAAAATGGTATGAAAAATTGTGTCTAGAAAACACTCACATCTTGGAACAGCAAGAGGGGTTAAGGTTAAAACAGCATTGAAATATCCCTGAGGGCAATAAATATATCTCGGACGATAACATTCTATGGCACAGAATATCATTTTCTGATCTATTTAAAGGAGAAATATGACATTTCTTTTACGCTTTAACGAGGTATAGCCTTTAGTGGAAGGAATAAAAGTTATTTTCTGATTTTTAGTAAATATCTGACGATGCACTCTCCTTTTAAAAGATAAAGAATAGAGTGGTTGAGTTTACTCTGTTTTGGGGATTTTATAAACATCCTCTGAGAAAAGAATTCCATTAAATTCATTGTTTTTTTAGAAAATTTTAAAGTTTTTGTTCAAATTGTATTCAATATTTATACATAAAAATTACTGTTTGTGAAATATAACTTTTATATTAATGTCCTTGCAACAATATCTTTATGTTGCAACATACTTTCTCCAAAAGTTCTGTTATTAGACATGTTTGAGAGACATATTGGGAAAATAGGTAGTTGGGCGAAGTCAAATATGTTATATTTGGTCAGCAATCTCTCTGTCGAATTCACGAATGCTTCTTCTTTTTCCCTTATTACATTTGCATGGTCTTTGCTGAAATTTTTCTGCAAATGGATATTTGAATTTTTTTTAAAAGAATGAACTGATCTTTTTCTATAATCTCTATCTCTCTATTCTGTCTGTAACTAACCCTCTTAAGCTGCTATTCCATAGGCTCCACAAATTTCAAATCAGGTGTTTCAATTTTTTAGAACTATACATAGCCCATCTATTACATTCTTGAAGTTGCCTTTCTTCCATGACTGACATCATCTTTCTTCCAGAATAGTTTCATTTGCATCTCCTCGTGACGTCTGTATCTAACCCTCTTTATCTGCTACAAATTTCTCCCAAAGATCCCACGGCTTTCAAAGCATAATACACATCTTTTATAGAATGACACATAAATCATCCATCACATTCTTAATATCGTCTTTCTCCTATGACGGACATCATCTTTCTTCCAGAATAGTTTGAATTTAAGTTTACAGAATAGTTTCATTTGCTTAACTTCGCCACGTCTATATCTAATCTGCTACAAATTTCTCCCAAAGATTCCTCTGCATTCAAAGCAGCAGGCACATCTTTTATGGAACAACACATAACTCATTCATCACCTTCTCAATATTGTACTTCGCCTATGACTGACATTATCTTTCTTTCATAATAGTTTCAATTTAAGTTTCCAGAGTAGTTTCGTTTGCTTATCATTGCCACGTCTGTATCTAACCCTCTTAATCTGCCACAAATTTCTCCCAACCATCCCACCGCTTTCAAAGCAGCTGTGACATCTTTTTCTAAAACTAAAGACATTCGTATAAAGTGATTATACGAAGTACAAGTTAATTGTGCCTTGCGAAGAAATTTTGAGGCTATTTTTTGCTTATTCTTTTAGAAATTTGCACGGATGTCACTGAGATTCTTCTGAGAATTTAATATTCTGTCAAAAATAAATTTTTGAAAGAATTTTTAATTTGTTCTTTTTTTTTATCTTAATTAAACGAATTCCGATCTTCTACAGCAGTACAGGCCACACTTGATAAATCGCGTTTGTATGTGTGTCTGACTGTTGTAGATCTAGTACAGCTATGATGTGAATTAACGCTACAGTTAAGATATGGTGACAATCATGCATTCAATTAGATCACACCATCTTCAAGTCAAGGATCGTTACGGAAGGCAGTGCTGTAATATATTCTTAGTACTGGCTATATTCAGTCTGGTACAGTATGCTTGTATACACTGTCAATATACCACTAAATGTATCTCAACGACTTATTATCGATTTTATTATTGAAATATTCCATTCATTTATAGAACATTAATTTATTGTCATTTTTTTATAATTTTAATACTTTTTCCCCTGGAAAGAGGATACAAGATAGTAATGAATTGTTTCTAAGTCAACGGGCTTCTAAATTCCTTAAGTATGACACCACATTTAGTGTCTTAGTTAACTCTTTCACATTAAAAGGAATCTAGAGTACATAATTCAAGGAACAGTTAAGCGGTGTAGATTATTACATTTTATATTCCTCATTAATTTAAACTACATTACTTGATTGCTTGATGCACTAAATATTTTAACGTGGGTAGATAATTTTAAGTAAAATGAATATATTATGTATATAGTTAATCATTTAATGTCAGTTTTATTATATTTCATCGTAAAATATTCATTAATTTATTTTATTAGAATTTACTAAGGCACAAGAATATATAGTCACTAATATATACATAAATGTATTGTTATCAATCAGACATTGGCCGCTGGATTGGATGAAAATGCAGCAAAAAATTCTGTTACGTTTTTCGATGTTATTTATTACTTCTAAATATATCCTTTATCTTACTTCGAAATAAATTATTTACAATGATTTCTTTGCTATTTCTAGATTTTGTGGCTTAAAATTTGACTTTTTTATTAATATTTCTCAAGAATAATGCTGTTACCACAATTTTCTTTGTCCTGACATTTGGCCATTCATTTGATTGAATTTCGTGTCTAGACACTATTTTATGTTTTTCTATGTTTCTGTCTCTTCTTTTTATCTGATTTCAGAAGAGACAGACTTTATTAAAAATGACAACATCAGAGATAAAAGTTCTATATCATTTATGTAAGAAAATGCTGACTTTCATCAAGTTATCACAGTGATATTTAGTTATAATTTTTGCCTTTACATCATTTTATGAATGCAAAACTAAAGAATATCAAAAGGAAAGCAATATCTGGATGAATATTGCAATACTCGATTCATACATTTTCAAAAATAAAACATCAAAAGAATACATTAATATTTTACATAATATTATTCCATTTATATTGAAAATTCATCCATTTCTTATTCGTTAAATAACGTGAGCAAAATTTTTGATTTTAACATTTCCTGAATGGCAAAACGCGATGTACTAAGCAGGTTATTTATATTATAGATTTTCCTAATCGTAGAAGAATTATTTTTTAAAACCACGCAGAACAATACATTTTCAAATTAATAATTTCAAATTTATAAGATTGAATTTGATATTTTTATAATGAGTGAAAAAAAATATTAAATTACATTAACAAAAAAATAAATATATGCATAATAATACTTTGTCAATACGCAAATAAATCGGCGGCCCATGCATAACATCTTACAAACTAATATTAGTGAATCAAGATAATTTTTGGTAATTTTCCTTACGAATCACAAATCGTCGCCAAGCTAAATTATTGGCGCCAATTTTCTACAAGACAATATGGACAGCAAAATAGTATTAAAATATAAACATTATTCAAACGAAACAACCAAATACTGACTTTGGTATAGCACTAACGCTCTCTCTAATGATAAAATATCTGCTTTTTTGGTTCAGTATAAAATGCAAGTGAACTATTGAAAAAATCTGGTTCACGGTCAACTGCTTTTTCCATTTCTTTGAAAAACATACTTGTTACGATATAATGGTAAAAAATGGTAATGGTAAACAGAATTTTCGATAATGGTAAACAGAATATTCGATATTTATCTTCTATCTTTGATTCAATTTCTCTTCGTTTTACATGGTAGGAACTTTTTTATTTTTAGTAACATAGTGGAAGAACTATGCATTTTGATTCCAGAGTATCACTTTACTTTTCAATTTTCCAAGGAACCAGAGGAATTACGGTATAAATGTTTGAATAATATAAATCATGGGAAATCATTTACATAGGCAAAATGCTGAAGAATTATTAACTAAGCATTTCACAAATGCATACTAATATTATCAAGTAATTTATTTCAAGATATTAATATATAATTCAGATAAATATCCAGTGTGTGATATTTCGGATATTTCCTTGCACTTTGCATTTACATACCAATGGTTAAAACAAAGGTACTTGTTATGTAATGCAAATTATTTTAATTTAATTATTTATCATATCATTCATATAGAATCTATTAGAAGGCAAAAAAATAATATTTAATATTGTTATATAATATTAAAAAGCATTTTTTCTAATTAAAATACATAATTATTCTAGTTGGTTATGGGAATATTTTTCTTAAACCCCGGGATTTCATTTATTCTGTTGCAAATATCATATATTAGAAACTCTCTTTAGCATCAGAATTTAAATGCATTGTGAACAAAGGAAATTAGAGGGACAAATAAAAATGTTAAAAAAGACATAAAAGCGTTGAGATCGAAAATGATAAAACTAGATAATACGGTAATTTTATTCTAATTTTTTATAATATCTGATATACATTTACAATTGGAGTGACAGGATCGCGAACCGAAATTTCATTTATCTTACCTATTTTATTTCTCATCGTAATGATCACATAAAAAACACCGAGTTAGAAAAAGTGAGACTGTTGACGGATTTGATCAAAAGATTCGCTGACAAAAATAGATTTATGAGCTAAAATTCGCTCAATGGCTTTGTTAGATTTTGAGTTAACGCACTCATACGCAGATATGATATAACCTATATTGTTTTGTTGCATAAAAATATAAAATATCATCTGTCTCTTTTCTTTCCATATTCAAATTATCTTATCAAATCTATACTTATAATAAAGCTAAATGTGTGTGTGTGTTGGCGCTCTACAGGCCAGACCATTCAACCTACAGCTACCAAATTTGGCACGTGTATACCTTGGAGGCCGGGAATGTGCACCTGGGGGTTATTTTTTCGAATTTTTAACTAGAATTTTATTTATTTAAAAATTAAGCGAAATTTTGACGTATTTCTGCAATAACTTCCGAAAATATTACCGCACAAAAAGGATTTTTACATGAAGTTAAAAATTTATCTTTTAAATGATACTAATGTTTTAATCTTAAATTTCTATTTTTAATGAATTTTTAAATAAATATTTTAACTATATTTTTCAACAATTTTTTTCGTACAAAATAAAAATAAAATTTAAGATGCAAGATAACTTTTCGCATTCATGGGAAAAAATTAGCTTTTTTCAAAGTGTTGCCATCACATTGATTAAAGCTCCAATTAAATATAAATTAAATCTTTTTGGAAATGAAATCTACAAAAATATAATTTTCGGCACGTGTCTGTAGGAAAGGAAACAAATATGAAATATTACTTTTTCTAAAAATAAATTCAAGAAAAATTATTTTTTGATCATTTACACTCTCTATATTATTAATCCAATAAATCAGTTTTATTTTAAGGCAAGTTTTGTTTAATATGAACAGGATATCCATTCAAATCAGGGCAACACAGCTAATTTGTAAACCTTTAGTAAGACAGAGATATGCTAAAATGGTCTAAATGGAAAATAATTATATTTTATGTAACTTGATTCAATAAATGCTCTAATAAATAACGAATTTTTGATTTTACATAAAGCTTCTGCTGTGGAAATCACGATTAATAAAATGTTCTTGAAACACTAATATTTTAAATAAAAAGAGTTCATTTCCTATCAATTGAATCAATCACTTAAACTGACTGATTTATGAAAATTTGAATATGACTATTAAATAAAAAAATGATAATTTTAGATTTTCCATCGATCGTTTCAAAGAAAATACGCCAATCAGAGCCCAGGTTTCTCAAGATTAATTGGCCTAATATTATGAAAATGTTGAGTTTTTTTTAAATTTTTAACATTCAAAACTTCATAAATAAGTCTTCGTTCATCGTGAAAATAGAAACATTCATTCATTTATTTAAAATATGGTTAGAATAGTTCTCACAATATCATACCTTACAGCATTAAATTTAGACTTCATAATTTTTGAAATATATTTATAGGCCGGACCAAAATATTATTATTGATTTCATTTCAACCCTTTTGAAAGCAAAACTAAAAACTGAATTTTATTTTGAATCTGAGAAATTTTTGTTGAATTATTCTTTGAGATATTACATAAATTATGAAAAATATTTTTCAGTTCTCATAAGAATTAAATACCGAGCGATTCTGTTTGCAATACTCATATTCAATAATAATAATAATAATAATAAATAAATAAATAACAATAAAGATAATAAATAAAATAAAACGCTTGGTTTTATTAAAAAATATCTTTATATTAATTGCAATTTCATCATTTCCACTTTAAATTAAAGTTGAAGTTTTACCGGAAATGACAACAAATTAGCAAAATATATATAGTAAATTGAACGAAACGATCTAATCAACAGTTTAAGTTTGGTATGACTATCAAAATTTGAAGATGAAAAATGTTTTGTTTGAGAATCTGTTTAGAGACCAGTTACTTAAAATATTTAATTGAAATTGTAGCGAGCGGTAATACTGGTGAACCAGCTGGTCGCCAAAGGCGGATAGTGGTACATAAATGAGGGAAAGATTTTTCATGCTAATGATGAACAAAGACTTGGAGAATCATCAAAATTGGGCCGTTGAGATTCCTGACTGTTCCAATAATTTTTCCGCTAAAATTTCGTATAATAGAAAGTAAATATAAAACTGCTTTCTGATAGTTCGAAATCATGTGATTCTATTTAAGCTTTAAACACTTTCTTCCTTTACCCAGATTGGGTTGGAATGATCTGAGTTTTGAATCTATCTTACTCAATTGTATACATTCCAGTACATAAACCTCCATTATTTTCATGTACAAAAATGGTGGCTTATAAAAAACAATATTTGTAAACATAATGCAACCTGAAAAGTTTTTCAAATAAGCAAATCAGATGAATCACAGTAAGAACATATTATAATATTCAAAAGCTAAGTTAAGGTTGATATCCATTAGTAGGATTAAACCTGGTCAGAATTTTAGATTCTTTTTCGAGTCATTGTAATGAATACTATTCCAAACCATTTATACTAACCAGAAATGCTACACAAAGTCATGGCAAAACTATGAAACATATTCATTATTGCTACAAACCTCTCTCGTGATTTCGATGCTGAGTATGAAAATTTCAATCTCTAAATAAACACCTAGGGTAGAAATTATTACCCTGCCTACTAGCGACCCTAAACTTCTTTTACAGCAAAAAAAAAATATCTGATGTTAGTCACAGAAGGAATTATTCATACAGAAGAACATGTCATCTATGTCATCTTCCATGATAAATCAATGTCCAGTTCACAAAGATATTTTTGAAATTTATTCCATTTCTGTGCCTCATCCTGTCAAGCAAAAATATCATTAGAATTTGAAACGATGGATTATCAAAACTAAACCATTAACTCGGATAAAAAATATTATAGGCTTAATATCATCCAATTGTGTCCTTAATTAGTATTTAAAAATGAGGCAATTGACTCTTAAAGCATCGAAATCAACACATATTTTTATCTGGCTACTAGAGCTTTATTTGATTTCCATCGAAACGAAATACAGACGGAATCCTATGAGCATAAGAATTTCTACGAAACTGATGCAATGTCTTCACGATATTGCACAACCATCAAAATGTTGAGCAACCTCATAATCAAACGTCATGCATAAATCACGAAGCCCCCTTGTTTCGAAGTTCTCAGCAAAAACAAAATTTTCTCATATAACCGATCTAAATATGAATTGTTACAAGTGATTATATAAATGATCTTATTCGACAAATATAAGTTACAAATTTTAATTATTGTCAAATATCTTTTATCAACTCATAGATTTTATTTGATATCCTAAACCAAGAGGCATTAGAAGCAAATTCAGAAAATGGGAAGTATTACGGTGTCCCAAAAGTTTCTTTAATATTTCTCATATAAAATGAATACACAATATTTACTGTTTAAGATATTATTTATTTTGTTATATAAGAACCTTTTGTTCTTTTATCTTCTTCCATCTCTCAGGAAGCTGCATCATGCCTTCTTTCAAAAATTGTCGTGTTTTAGATAAGAAATAATCCTCCAGGTGCGCTTTTATTTCGCTGATGGATTTAAAACGCTTATGGCAGATATAACTTCTTTAAGGACAGAATGAAGTAATAATTAGGTGGAGCATGATCTGGAGAGTATACAAGATGCGGTAAAACATATCAATCAAACTGTAAGAGCTTCTCTCTTACGACTAATGCAACATGTGGTTTCGCGTCGTCATAATGAAAAATAACGCCTCGTCGGTTCATTCATTCTGGCCGATTTTTGCTATGGCAGCTTTTAGTTGATCCAGTTAATGGCAGTACTTCGTACAATTTGTAGTTTCACATTGAGGGAGGTGCTCGTAGAAAATAACACCTTTCCAATCCCACCAAATTTATAAAGGAATGTTTTTGGGGTGTAGCCCCGGCTTGGGGTGTAATATAGGTCTGGAACGACTGAAACCAATGATATAGACATCTAATAAATAAGTCTGCATTTTTACACAAGTAGATCCAGATATGGCCATTCATACCGAGATGAGAAAGAAACTTTTGGGACATCCTTATAGACTCGTATGGAAATACATGACTTGTAATAACCTGGGTATCTGTAAAAGTCTTTTACGTGAAAACCCCAGCTTCTCAACATTACTTTGAGCAGATTTTTGAATGTTATTTAGATGAGAATATTTCCAACGTGTATAGACACATTCAAGTGTATAGACACACACACGTCAACTATAGACACATTTGTACCCATTGCACACATATAAAGATCCATTTCATCCTAAATGTATTAGAATTTTTTAGAGAAGAACAATTCACATCTTTTCCAAAAGAGATTTTAAAAGCCCGAATGGAACAATTTTGGAGAAAAATTTCTATTATGTAAATATTTATCATAAAGCTTTTTTTTTTAAAATCGATAATAAACCTCTTTGAAATTAATGCGTAAAGATACTAAATTGAATCTTCATATCGAAAACAGTTTCTGATTAGATGGATGATAAGGAATCTTAAAATTTAGGTAAACCATTTTCTATTTTCTAAAATGGAACATTTCTGGTGAAAAATAAGTTCTATTGTGTAACTATTTATCATAAATTTTGAAAAAATAATAACAACCGCTTTGAAATTCATTCATGAGGAAATTGAACAGAATGCTGATAACGAAAAGAGTTAGATGAGTGGAGGCAGTGGTACGGTACAGTTAGTGAATCCACATTCCAAAATGGAACATTTGTAAAGGAAATAGATTTTTGCTGTGTAAATATTTATTATGAAGTTTGTGAAAATAATAACAAACTGATTAAAAATTAATGCGATATGAAACTGAATTGAACTTTCATAGGTAAAGGGGTTTTGATTAGATGGGTACGATACAGAATCTTAAAATTTAGTGAAACAACATGCGAAACGGCAATTTCTGTTGAGAGAAAAGGCGGTTCCTTATATACATCAATGGACATCCAAAAAGAAATGCCTTTTATTTCTAATTGAACACAAGTCGCATGTTTGCGTATTGCATTTTTTTTAAGGAGTATTATTTTGGGACTTTATGAATCATTTTTCTCACGTTTTCGCAAATTGTGTCTAGATACATGTACATTCAAGAGAGAATTGCCTTTTACCAAAAGTTGTCTCATGAGATTTGAGTTTCAAAAATTCTGAAGCTTATTCTAAAGAACATGAATTCTTGTTGAATGATTACAGGACAATCTTGTCTGACAGCTAGAAGTCTAGAAGCTCTCACGTAAAATTCTATGCTATTAAAATGATTATAGTAATAATATAGCTTTTATTATAAATTTTTATTGTGATCAGAAATTTTGCTACCAAGAACCTCAGTTTTGGTACAAAAAGTTTTACAAAACAGTAAGGAGCAAACGAAAGGCATTACATGTCTGAGAGTTTACACAAATGGAATAACATGATGTTTTATTTATTAATGTAATCTACATAAACGTAAAACGTTATTTTGATTAATAAATTCTGTATATCTTATTGAACTTCAAATATTGAATGCGAAAAATAAAGCTGACAGCGAAGAAAATCATAAATTTGGTATTCTTAAACGTGATTTGTCATCACTTACTAAGTGGGCGACTTAATGCTGCAGAAATAAATTTTCAGAAAAAAACCAAACGATAGTTTAAAAAAAAATGCTATGTTGGATTCATTTAAAATTAGCAATACATAAATAAATATTTGCAAATATTTTTAAAACTGATACTTTATTAAAGACATTATTTATATAAAAATATTAAGTAAAAACTTTGCCTTATTTTTAAATAGATTTATTTATAATTTAAATTTTATTTCGAAGTCATAATAATTGCATATTATATATA
>JAPMOR010011514.1:13094-28648 GCA_026543865.1 Argiope aurantia
ATACAAGACTGTGTTTGTCTAATACTATTTGCTGTTCAAAGTATATTATTCTTATGTCTACTAAAACATTTGATAAATCTATATATAGAGTTTATTATTTTTATTATAGCATTTTATTAAGTTAGGTTAACTGCCATTTTGAATTACCAAATAACTTAGGCAATAACACTTATTAAGAGGAAATAAGATTGAGTATAATTATCATAATAGAACTAATATAGCTTTTATTTATATTACATTTAATACATTCTAAATCGTATGATTCTTATATTATATAATGCTGAATCTGATTGTTTCATGAGGAATTTTGAACATACTCATTACTTCCCAACCACAATTTCCTTTACAATTTATGGCGAAACAAAGCAAACCATTTCTTAAAATAAAAACTGCACTCTCATTAGAGTTATAAAAGTATCTTTATGAAAGCAACTTTTCTTTCCTGTTAAATCAGCAAACCTCTAACAATGTAGATCTCAAAACACTAATGAGGAACTTTTAGTAACTATTGTCAGAATAACTGCAATGGTCAGTGTCAAAGCTTAAAAAAAAAGATGTCAAATAAAAATATGTATTTGAAATGTATGGAATGCGATTTTGTTTTTTAAATTTATTGTTATGCAGTGATTTCAATATAATATTTAACATTGCTTTTCAATGGATAAATTTACATTGCAGTTTATTTATGGTTGCAATATACATTTGTATAAAATTATCTTAAAATATTGAATAAACATTATCAAGATATAATCGGCAAAATATAAAGTACTTTTATTTTATTTGAATTTCTTTAACACTAGTTTTACCTTGAGTTGGCGTATAATTATTTCTATCAAAGGGAGAAAAATGACGACTTTCGGTATTTAATTAGTAAAAATATAACTTAATCTATCTATTATGAAACTAAAGTAGAAAAAAACTTTTTTATATTTTTAAAATATTTGTTGAGGTATTGTGTGATGAAAAGGCAGTTCCACTGTGTTTATTTACCAAAAAAAGGGTTTATTTTTTTAATCTAGGTCTTCAAAACCATCTATTTTCCTACCAAAACATTGACTCACAAGTCTTCTTACTAGCAACTTATAATAGCGTCTATCAGACTGACTGTCGTCTTCGTCTTCTTGTTTTTTATATACACACATTTACTGACACACATTTCTATATTTATACCCGTCTCTATGTGCGTCCCTATCGAGCCGTTACATATTTAAATATAAATATATGTATTCTCAACAATATTTATTCGAATGATCAAAATGACCTGACAATGAAAACAAATGATGTAGAAACTAAAAGAAAAAAAGAAAGAGATGATATTTGTATTTATATATCTTATAAATGTAAGTAAAAATTCATTAATATATTCTCATAAAATACGAAATCATGCATTAAAAAATTCTCATAAAATACGAAATCATTCATGAAAATATTCTCATAAAATACGAAATCATTCATGAAAATATTCTCATAAAATACGAAATCATTCATTAAAATATTCTCATAAAATACGAAATCAATCATTAAAATATTCTCATAAACTTCGAAATCATTCATTAAAATATTCTTATAAAATACGAAATCATTCATTAAAATATTCTCATAAAATACGAAATCATTCATTAAAATAT
Source organism: Argiope aurantia (assembly GCA_026543865.1). Classification (NCBI taxonomy): domain Eukaryota; kingdom Metazoa; phylum Arthropoda; class Arachnida; order Araneae; family Araneidae; genus Argiope; species Argiope aurantia. Next base: position 14,723 of record JAPMOR010011514.1, read on the forward strand.
TCTCATAAAATACGAAATCATTCATTTAAATATTCTCAGATTGGTCAAAATAATCCCTTGGTAAAATTAGTGTTAAAATTATCCTTTAAAACTACTTAAAATCAAATATTTTCCAAGTGAGTATGGTTTTTCCCTAGACGGTTTAAAACAACTAAAAGTTGTTAAAGAATGTTTATGATATACAAATGCATAAAATTTGTATTTAACTAAGAAAAAACAATAGTTATTTTTATGTACATTATATGCATGTAATTGAAAAAATTAAAGATATTTTTATTAGCTCTTTATATGAAAGATTTGCGTTTAAAATACATAAAAAAAAAAAAAAATTAGCTTTTCGAATTTCAAAAATGTGATCTTTTCTACCTCAAAAATAATTTATCTGATATCTTGAATGATGATTTAGAAGACATAAATAACTTTTTAGAAGTTTCAAATAACTTTTAGAAAATTTGGATTCAGAAGCTATATTTATTAATTTTGTGATAATAGAAAATGCATTTAAAATATAATTATACATATAACTAACATAAAAAAAGAATTATATTTTTTAAATGGATCATGTGCAGTTAAAGGAGAGTTTTGAAATCAAGATATGTTTGTTAGCTAGTAACATAAAAGATGCATAAAATACATAAAATAACTATATCCAAATACATATAAATAGAAAAAAAAGTTGCAACTACAAGTAACCTTTGTACTGTTGAAAATGTTCTGAGTTATTTTCAATTTTACAATTTAGAATTTACATGCAATATATTAGAATTACCTACATAATAAATTCATATATAATCATTTATAATATAAGCTGCTTATGCATAAGGATTAAGAAAATTTATTTATTTATTCTGTGTTTGTGAGAAACGTATATCAAATGCAAATATATATTAAAATTCTCTGAAAGCTGTCCTTGACTTGAAATATGGTGCATTTTTTTTTCATTCAGACGAAAAATATATAAATTAAAATTATAAACCAGACTACAGTTTTATGCAATTTCGCAATCCAACTACCTGCCAAATGAATTTGGAAATTCAGCTTAGTTAGGCATTTAACTCCAATTCTATGAATTTCTCGGCCTTTAATTGCGCAAAATTTTGCCAAATTAATTCTAATTCAATAAATTAATTCATGTGTACCTTCTTAGATAATTTTACGCTTATGACTCAGTAGTGCTTAAGCTTATTTTTTTTTAAATTTCTTCTGAATGATCTCTATTTAATATATTTACCACCTCTAATTTTATAATTAATCTGAAATAAACAACATTTTGGTTCTTTTTTTATTTCAATATTTGCTCATCATAATATAATCTAAAAATATTTATTGGGATAGGGTCTCCATTTTATAATCTATGAATGATTAATTCGAAATATTTTCGGATGTATCTGTCAATATTTAGAAACATTTATTGAATAAATCATTCAGAAAAATGTTTTCTTCCATTATGTGATAATGAAAATAATCGTTTGCTGAAAATTCCTAGTCAGTCATTATCCAAACGAAAAGTAATCATTTATTTTCATCGACAACGTAATTTCTCCTGAGAAAGTTTTTCCTGTAATTTTGTGAAATGAATAAATTCTTAGATTCTTTAGACAGCTTTATTTGCTAGCTAAATAATGAGATTTATTTTATTATTTTATAAGGCTTTTATTTAAGGGCGGCACTTATGTTATACTCGCAAAGTTAATGTTTTTTTTTTCTGAAGAAAATACTTAATGATCAACTTATTTTGCAATAATTGCTACAAATATTTTACTGTCCTTTTATACTGTAGAACTCATGTATGGTGGCATAAGTATTCTTACTAGAAAAAAGAAGAATGTGTTTTTGCGTGTGCACAATTCTGATTCTTGTACACTATAGTTTTCGGAAGGAAGAAAGAGTATATTTTTAAATATTATTCAGTGATAATTATAAATTGTTGCAGATTTTTCATCCGTTTTTAATTAATTTTTAAAAACATTTATAAGCTTAAAGAATTTAAATAATTCGCATTGTCTTGAAATGATTAATTTTTACATCTTGCATATTTATTCCATTATAAAAGATAAAGACATGTGTTATTTTTGTTGATGAGAAAACTTTTGTTTACAATATATTTTTAAAACATCCTTTTTGTAATTCTGTTTGCAGTATAACTTCATAAAGTACGAAAAAAATGATGAGGATTTTTTTTTAGGTACAGTGGTAAAAAAATGGAGAGTAAACCTTAATTTTACTTGATAAATCCAACTTTCAATATAAATAACACATTATCGGGAAGTGCAAACATGTTTTTATTTTTACACATAACAAATGGTTTAATTTAGAGTAAAATAAAGAAAAATCAACGAAAAACTTCTAAACTGAAAAATTTCATTGTGGACATGGACAAGTGAAAAACATTTGTGGCAGTGACAGACATCATACTGTATGGAGGAAGACTAATATTGCTTTGGATCCTAACAAATTTATGTCCTACAGTTAAACATGCTGGTGACTCCGCCATGATTTGAGGTTGCATGGTTAGGAAATTTAATTTTAATAGATGACATTATAAACGATATGGTTTACTTGGATATACTTCGCATGAATTTAAAGAAAAGTGCTAAAAATTTGGTTTAGATGGAAATTTTATTTTCAATACGACAACGACCCCAAACAGAATGCACGTAATGTCAAAATATGGTGTCTTTTTCATTGTAAACAGCAGTTATACACAACACCACAGTACCCCGACATCAATACCATTGAATATCTGTGGGCCATACTCAAAGCAGTGGTCCAAAAACACAAAATTAGAAATAAAACCCATTTAAAACAAGTGGTGCAAGAAGAATGGGGTAAAATAGCTTCAGATACTACCAAAAATGGGTCGAATAGGTGCCACGACGTTTAGAGACCATTATAAAAGTCAAAAGAAATGCAACTAAATACTGACACGTTCTTTCTATGCGAGATATTACAAGAATTTCATTGATGTATTCACAATTTTTTGAGGCAAAATTCTGCGTATGCTTATTTAGAATGCTTCTGAAACTTTTCAATTTAGAAGTTTTTCGTTAATTTTTCTTTATTTTTACTCTAAATTAAACCATTTGTTAGGTGTAAAAATAAACACATGTCTGGAATTCCCGGTAATGTATTATTTATATTAAAAGTCGGATTTATTAAGTAAAAGTAAGGTGTACTCTAAATTTTCTGAGTCACAGTAATTGAAGCTATATACTCTCAATTTTTTCAGCCACAGTATGTCTATTTAACTGCTCTTTTGTTTTAAAAAAATGAACGCATAAATTTATTGCTCTTATAAGATAAAATTGGTTTTTTTTGTTTTTTTTTTTTACTTTTGTTCCCTGTAAGCATTATTGAATTTGAGAAATTTTATCGAATTTTTTTAGATATAACAAAAAAATATGAAAAAAAAAGAAATTTTCTAGTATTCATATTTAACTTCAATGTTCAAAGAATCTGCGTTCCATTCATATCGTTTGAATAAATAGGCTTATTTTCAGCAAGAAGAATGTAGTTTTATTTGAAATTTAATTACTTCTATTTCAAATTAAAGATGAGATTTTAAATGAAGAAACAAAAAATTAGAGAAATAAATAATATATAAATAACAAAATGCGAGATTACTACTGTATTACTACTTTATCAAAATTCGATAGTTGAGAATACTTTACCAAAGAAAGTTATATTAGAAAGCTATATATATTGAATATCAAGAATTAATCATCAATTATTTTTTATATACTTTATTAGAATAAATTATTAATATTGAGAATCCAGCTAACAATTACAAGTAATTAGTTAGAATAGAATAAAATTAATAATAAAATTCTGATAGAATCATGTATTTAATATCATAATATTTAATCCACTCTTAAAGAATACGATAAACACTGTTATTGGATAGCATCCCAGTAGAGATTGTAAGTTAAATAAAATAAATAGAATGCTGTTTTTATTTTATAGATTTTTCGAAGATTCTATGCAACTGTCAGTGACCTTCTGATTACTATTTTAGAAGAAAAGAAATGTAAATTATTTACATCATGCTCAGAAGAATCAATTAGTGCTTGAATGGAAATAAAGTAGGATGAATTGAGATCTTTATAATTTCTATTGTAAAACAAATGACTACATGACTTTGCGAAAAATTCTATCATGTCTACTGAAATTTTATCAAAAACAAAACAATGCACCTATTCAACATATTTTCGTGATAAAGTACAGTTAAATCTTTTGTCACATTTTTAAGAATATATTTTGTATTTTATGCTGGTTAATAAAATTGAATTTGCCAATTTTTTTTTTAATTAAATATAAAATATTTTTAATTGATTTATATTTTTGGATAAGAAAAGTCATGAATAAAATTTAGAAAAAATATAAATGGTTTACTTTTATCTTCATAATATTTTAATATCATAAAAGCAGTTTAGCGTTTTAAATTTTGTTTGTCATTTTAAAAATAATAATAATTATTTTTAATTAAATTATCATAAATAATTTATTTTAAAAATAATGATAAATAAGTATTAAAAAAACAAATAATTTATGTAAAATAATTTATAATTATAAAAATGCAATTCTTATTATTTTAATTTATTTAATTTATTTCTTATTTATTTAAAAAGAAATTATTTATTTATACTTATAAATAATTTATTTAAGAACAAAGCTATTGGACTTATAACTTTCTCACGTAAACAATCATTTGAATTTACATTTTGTTTCTTCATAGACTTCATCCATTCCTAACTGCGTAAAGATGAAATATTAGTTTATTATAAAAAGATTCAATTACTTATTCCAGCTACAAAAAAAGTAACTGAATAGGTGCTTTATGAAGAGGCATTATAAAGGTATATTGTATGTTATATTTTTGTGTCCGATTTTTGCCGAATATTTTGCATCGTTTTCCCATTGTTTTCGTAAATGTATTCTTTACCTCGACCATCAATAGTAATGTGTATTTCTTCTACTTTTTTTAAGTTTATTTAACCTTTTTGGCATTATAAAGAAATATTTTAAAGAAATTTGTGTCCGATTTCTGCCGAATATTTTGCATCGTTTTAACTTTTCATAAAACCCTTAAAAGTATTCCTTATCTCGGCCATTATATATGACATAAGCTTTTCTTAGAAAATATGTAAGAATAATATCTTTTTTCTTCACTAATATTTCCATAAAGAAAATATAGATACACTCTGCGTAATGGAAACGCCACCCAGTATATTTTTATAAGATATTTATGACATAAACTATATAACTTACAGGGAAGTAAAAGACAACTACAGTAACTTAAGGCTTAGAAGTGGAAGTAAAAAACAACTTCAATAACTTATAACTTTGCAGTAAAAGTAAACGACAATATCTTCTTTTTTAGATAAAGACAAACTATTTTTACGATTATTCAAGCTGGATTTTTCTTTTCAATGTACAATCTAAGGACATCTGCTAGAGAATATAAAATAAAAATAGGTTTTGTCAGGTTACATAATAGCGTTATCCTTTGCTTCTATTGATCCCAAGCGTAACAGTCTCTTTTTGTTGGGATCTGAATCAATAACATCCTTATCTTGACAACTATCTTCTATAAAATGGTTTTGTTTAATAGGATTTTTCAATAGGTTGATTAAAACCAAAATCTTTGTTGAGAAACCTGGAAAGCAAAATCAACAAATGTTGACAAAGATGACAATACAAAACTTTAAATCGACACGATAAGCAAAAATGAAAGATATTCTTCAAAGAAATAAAAGCTGGTAAAACTGAATAAGAGAAAAAGCCTAGTATTGATTTCCAATACACCTGTGTCTATGAAATCTAGAAAATACTTTTTTTAGTTTTCTGAAAAGAAAGAAATGCCAATATTGGAAGCAGGTTGCAGTAAAGTTAAATCTGTGCATGATTGAAGCAATAATTATTTTTTTTATCTTTAAATCCATAAACATGAAATCTGATAAATTATCATTTATTTAGGCGGTTTTTATTTCGGAAATTTTAAATTTTCCTACTATTTTCTTTTTACTACAATATTAAATATATAAATCTGATTGTGAAGATTCCTTTCTTTCATCACATTCGAATACGCCGATTTGTGCTATTGTTTTATCTTTAATTGATAAAGAAAAATTGCACTTATTTAAATTCGAAAAAAAATCACTTAACCAAAATATATCAATTTTGAAATAAATTTTCATTATAAGGAAAATCGTTTGAAAAAGAACTTATCTTTATTTCTCAACGATTTCATCAGTCCTTGTTATGATAGTATTTAGCTAATTTTAAAAGCGAATTAAAAGAATAGTTAAACATTGTCTGAACCGGCATAAAAACCTCAGATATTTCTTAATCTCTCCAGCAAATAGTTTTCAAAGGAATAATAAATAATTTGATATTTATTATCATTTATGTGCATTAGAATTAGATTTTAAAGAAATGATTATAAAATTGCTTTGAAAATTAGAGGAACCTTTCGCATTACTTTAAAATACGGCAATCAATTGCAGTTTAGTCATATTAGCGTCCCGTTTTAAAACAACACTAGAGCTATTTTGCACGGACCTCGTAATTTTGAACCGTGGTTAAATGACGTACTAACACGACGGTTCTTCGGTGAAATCGGGTCTCGAACCTGAAACCATCCGGTTCCGAAGCCGAGACCTTACCACCAGACCACATGCGTCCCCTCAAACAATTGCAGGAAAACTAATCGAAGATATATATATTTTTTTAATTTAGGATTTGAAGCTCTTTATCAATTATTTGGTGACAACAAGGCATTAAATTTCTCTTTCCAATGATTTGAACTGACATTGCAGAAAATAAGTAATGTATAACACATGATTAATAATACATTTTCAATCTAATTATTTTATTTATATTTGGTGAAAAAGGATACATTAAACTCTTTAACCTTGAAATTCTTTCTTAATCAATCTATCTTCTGTAAAATGGATGATTCGTATTGTTTCAAAGAAACAATTTAACAATGAATTTAAAACTACTAATAGTTTATTTTCCTTTCCGTTTTAGAAGATTTTATTTCACCAGTATGGAATATCATTAGCAAATAATATTTCTTATAACTCAATTTAAACAAATTTAATTAATTAAAAAAATAAAATTTAAAAAAAGTTAAAATGTATTATCTTTATTCAAAAAACAATTAATATTTAAATAAAAACTAAGAAAATCATTTTTAAAAGATTTTTTTTAATTTAAATGAATGAAAATCTGAAATAACTATGATTAAATACTAGTCAAGTTTGTCACATGAATTTGAATTATATCCGATAAAGACCAACTGAGGTGCAAAGGCGAAAACTTAAAAATGCCATAATAACAAAGAAATACGTGTAATTTCACTATAGAACATGTTTGTCAAGCATTCCTTATGATGAATTTTAGCTTCTAAAAATGGCATCATCAATGCAAAAATCATTACTCATTTCATTTTATGAATAGCTCATAAGCAGAGAAGCATTCATCATTTCAATAATTTAATAATTTATCAATGTATGGACTTTCTCAGAGACAAAAGAAAAATATACTTAATAGATGAGCTTTATGTCATATAAAACAAAGATAACGGAACATTTGATTCACTGAAGTACCAAACAGTAATTTTAGGATTAATTGCACAATTTGATATAATGATAAATTAAAATATTTGCTACCATATTTTGATTTTTCAAAATATTATTGACATGTTAGACATTTACTTAAACGAATAGTATTTGAATAAAATAATGTCGGAAATTTACGTTCATGAGATTTTTATTTTTATTCAAAGAAGCATTTTAGAATTTTAATTTGTTATTGCTTCTTTCACATTATGAATAATGAATATTTTACCTAATCATTTTACAAAAAAAAAAAAAAAATGCCCTATTTAAGTGTTGCTAAATTGAAATCCAGCATGTAAAGAAACTCTGGGACATTTTTTTTGACATTTACATTGAAGAGGATAATAAAGATGGTCGCAGAACAGTAGTTTGCATAAGTATACATTTGGTAGCGGATAAATATTAAAATCTGTTTACTTAAAGTAATGAATTATTGTCACTGTACTTGATTCAAAGAAAAAGCATTCTGAAAAACTGAAGTATATTCATGCATCATCCAAAAGACCTTGGTAATGATCAAATGCTGATAAAGTTTCTGTACCTGACGTTTAATTTTAATGAATAAATGTTTTTAAAAATTTTGGGCCAATGGTGCTAAAAGAATTATATAAATGGTAATATATATTCGTCTTCGATGTCTTAAATGAATGATAGTTGCATAAAAAACATGAAATAAAATTAAACATAACTTTACATTTTGCAGTAGAATTAAAATTCTCCCTTAATAGAGTTTAACTATATTAACGACCAGTTTTTAAAGCAACACTAGGGCTATTTTGGGAAGGACCTCGCAATTTTAAGCCGCTGTCAGATGACAAGGACAACATCTGAGCTGGAAGCTCCCGCTCTTAGTTTCCACACTACAGCGGAGGGGGAACGTTTGGCCAAGGCAAATTTAAAGTGCACCAGATCCCTTACATAACGGTTCTTCGGTGGAATCGGACCTCGAACCTGCAAAACTTCAGTTCCGAAGCCGAGACGTTATCACCAGGCCACCGAGACCCAAATAAGGATGGAGAAGTCTCGAATGTAGTTCCTTATTGATCCTCATCATAGTGCAGCCATGATTCTTGCTTTAGAGAAATAATCCAAACTGAAATTATCACCATCAACGTTGGCATTAATTTTTTTCTCTTCCTGGTTTCATTATACATCTGAATAAATATCATTCCGAAAATATGCTCCGTACTTAAAGTGAATCTACTAAATCAAAATTTTGTAACCATATTTTTTTTCATGAATTATCTGTTTAGTTGCTTCGCAAATTAACCAAAGCATTTCCCTTCGATGTTAATTCTTTTGCAGAAGCCTAGTGTGCATCCTCAGAAATTTCAAGAGTTATCTATCAACAGAAATTTCTCTCAGAATCGGGGGTAGATATTGAATCTATTTTCTTGAAGTAATGAATAGGTAACTGAGTTCTGGCTTTCTATCGATTGAATTGATATGATGTTAGAAAACAATTTATTCATCGAATACGCCTATTTCTTAAATATGCCAGTATGTGATAAGGAAGGATATTTGATTTGATCGGAAGTAGGCTGAAATAGTCAGTCAAAGTCTCTCTCAAACTCTCTAATAAAGACGAATTTGTGTGTGAAACGCATTTATTTCCAATCGGTTGAAATCCAAAAATTGGCAACGAACTACAATTGTAATCATGGAAATCACATATCAAATTTGATGAATTAAAGTCATTGTGTTTTTTGAGTTATTGAGATTACAGGCTTATGAAAGTACAAACTGTTATATGTCCAACTCTTTGTTGGATTTGACACAAAATATAATAGGCCTCTACATATAGATATTATATAAGTGAGCGGAATTGTATCCCTATAGCTCTCTTTGTTGTGCCTTTTTCTTGTTAATTTATCTTGGAATAGCCGAACAGGTGGGTTTCTACCGAATAGATTTCGCAAAAAATTTAATTGGGAATCGACTAATTTAGTGTTACGATCTTATACTAAATTCCATCCATCCAGCTCAAAAAGGTTTTTAATTAATTTTGTTACAGGCAGATAGTCAATTATCAGAAATAGTGATTTTCGAAGTGAAAAAGGTAAAGAGATTCGTCAAACACTCGAGTTCGAATTTTTCGTCGATTACAATATTTTCTCCAGTCTTCGTATATGAGAAGATAATACAAGGACTCGAAAATGACGGTATGGTTACATAAAAAATTAATAAGTTAAATAAGCGATAAAAACACTTTTTTTACAAGGAAATACGAATATATAGTGATGAAACACAGCCAAAGCGTATAAAAGGACAGCCTTTGCAGGACATAGCAGCGCTCAAGCAGTGGATCATTATTAAACAATTTCAATATCACAAAGTGATCAGAATGGCTCAATTCCACTTTTCTGAATTGACTGACTGAATCACTGTTTGGCTCTACGTTTATAGATCTCATGACATGATTTTATCAACTTTTTTTTTATCAACTTCTGTTATTTTAACTTTTTAAAAATATTCACAAATTTCAACTACCATTCTTTTAGACAAGAAGTTTTGAGTCTCATTTATAAATAATAATTCCAAAACCAATGGAAGCTTTAAAAAACATTAAAAAATTACATTGTAAAAATCTGAAAATTGAATTATAAAAATTGTTGCTGTTTCTAATGGCACTTATCATTGACAAGCACACTGACTTTAGAAATCAGTGATTTTAAGCCAAAGAGCATGGAGAACTTTGTAACTACGGCGGATTTATACGTGCGCCAGATATAACATACACGGAGAGTCTGAGCCCGGTGGGGTTCAAACTCAGAACATAAGAGACGAGAATCCAACGCCCTACCAACCAGGCTATCCCGGCCGTAGAAGTTAAATCCCTTTGTGTCCATATTGTTTTGAATTTGTATTTTACTTCCTTGCACAGTAAGTCTCTTGATATAGAAAATAACTTTATAAGTACATTAATGGATGCTAAATAGATGCCGCGTCTATGAACCATGCACTTGACCAAAATTTCGTTGTGAAATTCTAGAGCAAATTTCAGAACTCTAATCCAGTGAAGGCGTCGCCAATATTTTCAAATGTTCTGTGTCCTTTAATTTTGTTGTCAAATAGTCTCCAAGCATATCGCCGAGATCGAGTCACCGTCGCCATAATTTCGAATATTCTGTTTCCTTCATTTTTGCCGCCAAATAGTCGCCAAGTTTATTTCCGAGATCGAGTCATCAACAGAGTATTCCTGCAACAGCCATTATTATTATATTTGTAAAACTATCTTCTCTACCAGATAATTGACTGCGCAGGGAAACAATCATATAAGGTCGGAATTATATGAACAATTTATGTGTAAGGTATATAATGACTTTGCAATTGTATATTTACTACTTTAATAAATTACAAAAGTGCAATTTTTAATGAATTTCTTTTAGGTAATCCGTTGCCAGTATTATTCTAAACTGAAACTCGAGATTGAAAGTTTAAATAAATGAGACTTGTAGGCTGTGAAGACTTTGTCGCTATCAAACATGTTTTTAAGCGATGCTAGTTTTTGAAAATAGAAGATTCGAAATCAAGTAAAATTCGAAAAAATAATTACTGTTCATATATTTATTTCTATTTGTTAATTATGGATCGTCATTGCAGCCAATATAATGCGTACATAATCTATGATTAAAATCGATTTTTAGAAGTGATTAAACAATTGCATTTTTAACATTTAAGAAAACAAAGGATATGATATCCGTAAAATATGTTGAGTTGAAGAGTTGTTCTAAATTTTAGAATAACAATTTTTATTCCTTCAGAGCATTAAATTATTTCTAAATATGTTTCTAACTATTTTAATACCATATGAATCTATAAAAAAAAGGTTATTATTCTTAAAAATAATCAAATACGTATAAGTACTAGCTGACTTCATCGGGAAATTTGTATTTACTTTCATTTGAACTCCTTGTTATATGTAAAACTTAATATCAATAATTCCCCCAAGAAAAAGCATTTATTAAAGAGTAAAAAATTTTATAGAAATTAAAACCATACTAGTTTAATAGACTAATACATGTTCAATTCCTCGTAGTTATGAACTTTCTTCATGTAGATGATATTATTTCATTTTAAAAAGCAATTGTCTTATTGACTTTCGAAATACTTCATTTTGTTATTCATGGAAAGTACAGTTATTAAATGGAATTCCCTTTCCTTATTTTCCAAAAAAGGAAGAAAATAACGAGTTTAAATATTTAATGAAACAATGAAAACGTTTTGAATTCCTGTGCAACAAATTAATTTTTGCAAATGAAGCAAAAAAAAAATTATTATTTAAAAAGATTACCAAAATGTAATGAAAATTGAAATTGGTATCAATGATTATTTTTAAATTTTGAAGGTGTTAAAATTAATTTATCTTTATAAGTTCTGGTACGAGGTTTAATAATTTTAATTGATTAAAATTCTAACTAACATTGTATAAAATTCGCATTCTCTAATATATATATCTATGTATCTTTGTGGGTGTGTGGGGGGAAGGGAGTTGTGTTTGGTAGCTCTTTAGCCTGTAGAGCGCCAAAACATATACATGGAAACAAAAACATACACAGACATACGTACGCACACATTACCGTCTATTATTATCAGAAATTGAGATATTTCGGGATATATAATCACAAAAAATAAATGGTATTTGTCAGATTTTTTAAGACACTTTGATTTTATCTAAAATCTTTGTAAATTATCTTTTAAATAAATGCTTAGTTATCATTTTGTTGAAACAAATTAAGAATTATTATCTGCCAAATGAAATTTTAGAATTAACTCATATAAAGTTAAAAACATTTCCTTATTTTTACTTATAAATAACAATACTGCATATTGGGAAGAATAAAACATCTATCAGTTAATAAAGAACAACAAATTTAAGGTACTTAAAGAAATAATTGCATCGATTAAAATCCATATTTTATCCAAATGCAACATATTACATAACTACAGCTCATAAATTCCATATTTGCAGCATCAAATATTCCATTTCTCGTCTACATATATAAACTTTTTTTGATGTACTCTCCCATAAAAAATAAAAAATGGAAGATCTCATAAAGTAGCAAAGAATTTCAAGAATAAAAGTGAAAAGCACTCAGCCCAAAACACGTATTTCTTAGAAACTGTAGAAGATGAAATATTTTGTAGGGGTCGCTGCCCCTCCACTATTGATTCAAAGCCCTTCTTCATATTTCCGCATTTAAGAGAACGACATTCTTTAAAACCAGATTAAATTTGTAGTGTGGTACGCTATATAATACTTTGGGAGTCCTAGGACTTGGATTTTTTTTAATTTTTTTTTTTTCTAGTGGAAGAGTCATGGCTGCGCCAAACCAGGTTTCAAACCATATCAATGTACAATAATTAAAAACACGTTGTGTATAAAAGTTTTTAAAAACAACTAAGTTTATATGAGTGCATAAAATTGTATATATTTAAAAATTTGAGCTTATGGTGTCTAGCTAAGTAATAAAGGTAGTGGAGTGTCCGCGTTTGTAAAAAATAATAAACGCTGAGCACTGAAATTTGAGCATTCCGATTTTATATGTTGGACAGACATTTGACAGACATATTGGTAACATGGAGGTGGTTGTTCACCTAGCAACAAGTGGTGATGTGTGAATCTAGTATAACCAATGCGTAAACGGGTTAACATTGTGTCAGCGTTTCGATTTGGTAATGGAGACAGTCCTAAAATGAATTTGAAGTCCTAATTTGAATGAATTTTGGAAATGAGAAACTTGGTGGCAAAATATTTTCCTCAAATTTAAATAAAAATATAGATATTATCTAAGCATATTATTTCAATTATATTTGAATAGCAACAATTTTGCCTGATATTATTTCAAATTCTTATGAATTTATCATTAATGTATGATCTTAAGATAAATAGCAGCGAATATAAACTAGCTTTTATTACCCATTCTTGAGCTTAAAAATAAATTTTTTAAAGTAGATTATAATACTCGTCATTTTTTATTTCAAATTTTTTGGTTCAGTAATTAAATCGCATGATGACTTTTTCTTTTATTTTATGCGATAAGAAAAAGAAAGAAAGAATATATAATTTGTTGAATTTTCGTTTCAATGAAACAGTTATCAAACCGTTTCTCATGAAATATCTTTATTCAGTTATTACTTGATTTGGATGTTAAAATCGAATTGCGTTTTTCTATGTCTATGTTTGCATAAAATATTTTGACTATACCATAGACAAAAACTTTATCCAAAATATCCCACTCTCTCTTTGTATATTATATATATATATATATATATATATATATATATATATATATATATA
>JAPMOR010011527.1:0-12855 GCA_026543865.1 Argiope aurantia
GATTACCATATTGTTAAAGTTATTGAATGTGCCGGCGTCCTGGCATAGGCGTAGCGCGTCTTCTCCATGATCTGGGCGTCTCGGGTGCGAGTTCCAGTTTGGGCATGGTTGTTCTATCTGTGAAACGAATGAATGTGCCCTCCTGCAAAAAGGGGATGTGCAAGCGAATGAGTGATGCGTAAGTAGTCAAGTCGTACTCTTGGCCCAAGTTGGCTCTACGATAAAAACAAGAGGGGCTCCCCCTTAGGCTTAAATCAGCTGTGTTCGAACAGCGGGCTTGTCTGTGGCAAGTGCCATAAGAAACAACAACAGTTATTGAATATTGAAAATTACGATTAGTTTAAGCAGTAATATTTAAAAATAAGTATAAGATTTTGAATTAAAACTGACCTCTGTCATACAATTTAAGTCATCCTTTTTTCTTTTTTTTTGAATTTGGAGCTATGCATTATAAACTGTTTAAGTGAATTGCATAAAAACTGTACCAATAAAAACGTATGGCACATTGCTACAATAATTAATTTTTCAAATACAGCATTTGAATTTTTCTATAATGTCTTGTAAAAAATAATAACTATATTTCTAAATATCTAGTCTCGTTACGCTTTTCATTACACAAACTAATTAAAATTCTGAACAATTTTGTATCCATGACAATATGAAATATGTGGAATATACAATGAATAAAGTATATATCTCCCAACAAATTTATTTTTATTTTATTTATCTTACTTGCATTTTATTTATTCCCTATTTCTATTATTGAATATTTAAAAATATTAAACCGAGTTTTTTGGTCAAAAGTTACTAAATTTGTGATTGATGTTTGTTTAATTTGAATTAACTTCAATAGCAGGATTAAGAAGTTTGAATAATCAAGGAAGATTTTTATCGTTTAGTCTAAGATGTGAACAATTGATCACAAAGTAAAATTTAAATTTCCATATCGATTTCGTTAGAATATAGAGCACTTATATATTGACTATATGCAAACGAGTAATCGCTATGGATGTCATGTATAATATAAAATACTAGTGTCAAAATACATGGTGTCCGAGTATTTTTGTATAGATTGCTCTGTCTCAAAATCCTTTAAATATTGTTTTTTAAGACATTTATCTACTGCCATAACTGGTTGCCAAAGGCGGCTAGTTAACAATAAAATACTTATTTACTCTATCTGGGAAGTATATAGTAATAAAAAGATATTTTTGTTGATGCTAGAAAGATCATGGAGATTACTTTTTAAATATTCAGAATTGAAATCCATTAAACTGTGCCCGCATTTCTTCAAAACAAATGCAATACAAGAAATTTATGTGTCATGTGTAAATTACATATGCTCTAAAATCCAATAGATATTGCACCGTAAATGAATACAATTTGCGTTGCAATATTTAATAAAGGGAGTGAATAATAAAGGGAGTGTGTATCTTCAGGACAAGAAAAAAAAATACAATTTTTTTTACAGATTAATTAAAATATTCTTCATTTAAATTTATTGTTGAGTAGCCTTTTAGCCGTTGCAGTTCCAGGGAACTGCCCCGTTGCCCAGGGAACACCGCGTGGAGGTGTGCTACTCTCGTTCCCCGCCCGCCAACCCTCCCTTCATCGCTGCATCTGACGGCTCTCTTGATTCCAAGACAGCATGTCTGACGTCAGTCTGTGAAAGAGCATTTTGCAATCGATGGCAGTCTTTGAAACCGCATCTGGACGCCGATGACAGTTTTTGATGCAGCATTCGGCAACCGAAGAAGACAGTTTTCAACATTATTGGGCAGCTGAAGACAGTTTTGATGTCACACTGCATTCTGCCGTTATCGGTACTCAGCTGGCAAGTCCAGGGCCATGCAAAATTGGTAGACTGCATAGGACTCTACAACTGGAATTCCTATAGAAGCCAGGCATGCAGGCAAATCCAGTGCGCAGCACATTTTGTAAATCGCAAGCGATTTTACAATTGGAATCTCAATCTTCTGAACTTGAATAGGAACCAGTTCAGCAGGTAACTCCAGAGCCTGGCATATCTAATAAACTGTATACGAGCTCACAACAGCAACTCTTTGAACAGACGGATGAGATGGTGCATCCGTATGAAGTTCCAAATCTAGATCTGAATCAACGTCCCCAACAGATGGTGCATCGGGGAAAAGGAAATACTCGA
Organism: Argiope aurantia; assembly: GCA_026543865.1. Classification (NCBI taxonomy): domain Eukaryota; kingdom Metazoa; phylum Arthropoda; class Arachnida; order Araneae; family Araneidae; genus Argiope; species Argiope aurantia. Next base: position 2,165 of record JAPMOR010011527.1, read on the forward strand.
GTATTTCCCAAATCGTCATAAAGACGAGGAACACAACGATGGCCGAAGCCTCATTGAAATTCCCGAAAATCGCACTAAGCATCATTACTCAGCAAAAAAAGTCGCACAACGTTCGGTTGCAAAACAGAGAATGAATTTTAATAGAAAGCAACAAAGAAGAGATTTATTGTTTGTTCTGTTTGATTGTTTGCATTTGTAACTTTGTTGAGCATTTAAACAGTTATGCTGCTGTTTATAACAATGACAGCTGGTGACTATTGAGATAATTTGAGTTTATTAACAACTGAAATATGACGAATAGTTATTACCATCTTAACAATTGAAAGTCAACAATAATGCTTCGGAAGTTGGTTAGGAAATAGGAATTAATGTCTAAAATAATTATGTAGATATAAATATAAAAATTTATTTAAAAGTGTTTAGTCATTAGAAATTCTAAAGGCAGTTAAAATCCACTTATTTTATTTCAAATTTCACGAAAAATATACAAATATTTTTATTCCGCTTTATTAATAAGGAAATAATTGCACCATATTACATCACTAGTTATTACCCGCGACTTCGTTCGCTTCGAAATTTTGATGTGTATGTATGAGAACTGACGGTCTGATCAGCAGTCGGTACTGTCTGTCTAAAATCGCCTGCGAGCAAAACGACAATGCCCCCCATCACTGCCTGTTGTCGCGGATGTCCTGCAAGCTGTGGTTGAACGCCTCTAATGCGTGCTTGTGCGCCATTGTGCACTCGTCCCATAGTAATAACTTGCACTGCTGCAAAAGGACTACCCGGTAGCTGTTTGTGGTTACGTTACATATTGGGATATCTTCGCTTGCAAGATTAAGCGGCAATTTGAAAACGGAATATGCAGTTGGCCACCGTTAAGCAAAGTTGCAGCAATGACCAAGGAAGTTATAGCCAGAGCTCCTTCACAACTTCGCCTGATAATTCCCCTCTTCGCTGCGGTGAGGGTAGGCCGAAATCAGCGAGGCATTTTCCAGATATGGAAATCAGTTTATCCTCAATCATTACCAAAGCTTCGTTAATGATTAGGTCATGTGAGTGCCATCCAGCCTATGCACGGTATCTTCTGATAAAACGTTCTTGTATTTATCCCACAGTTGGAGGGGGTTTGATACTCCGTAAATGCTCACTAAAATTGCAAACAGGTCTTCTAGCTACTTTCATAGCCTGAGCTTTTTTACCCCGCTTCGAAAGATTAGATTTGCGTTTTCTTGACATTTCGAAAAACTATCAAATAATAACAAATTTAAAGAATTAAAACTCACCTAAAAAGCTATGCACTTAAAAATATAAGCATATACGAAAAATATATAACTAACATAAATACTATTTAATTACAAAAGCACACAACTAACCTTAAAACAATTTATTTACATAGAATTACATGAATTTTTTTATTTATTTACATGAAATAAAACAAAACTGCAAATTAAGTCCGTGTTTCTTTAAAATCAAATCAAGTCTATTTTATTTATCTATCGAGATTGAGATAATTACAACAGTATAATACACAATTTTTAAACTTTCAATTAAAATGAAAACACAGTTGTCAGCAAGCAGAACACACTGCGCATGCGTGAATTTTGAATACCAGTTAGGGTAACACAATGCAGATTAGAAATTTTCAATTTCCTATATTCATGTTTTATTTTAATTTAAAAGTACTTCAGAATGAATCCAAAAGGTCGATTAATTAAGAATATTTAATTTTAAATGCATCAAACACTAAGAAAATAAAAAGAATCGTTTGAAATATTCGGTCGAAAACATGTTAAGCCTAATCTCGTTAGCTTGGGAAAAACTGAAACCTCATTCCTTTTTGGCGGGATTCGGCCTCAGATGTTTGGCGAGAAAGTTAGTTTTAATTAATAAAAAATTAACCGCTCAATTAACCGGAATAAATAGTAGCCTATATCCTATTCCAAACTATAATCTACCTTGTGCTAAATTTTATACAATTCCGTTCAGCCGTTCTGACGTGATGGACTAGCAAACATCCATCCATCCAAACTTTCACATTTATAATAGTAGTATAGATATCATTTATCATCAAAAGTGTTATGCCTATTGACTATGTTCACCAATGACAAGCGGTTAAGTTTAAAATTCAACAATTATATGGAGTTAAGCCAAAAGTAAAACAAACAGCATTCAGTTAATGCACAAATATCGCTACACGATTATATTTTATCTCTTTTAATAAAATTCTTCTATTTTATTACTTAAAAGAACTGTTTTTGTTTCTTTTTATTTCTTGCCAGTTAGGAAGACTTCAACATTATGCAATGGGCGTTCACTTGCAGCATAGATATAGAGATTTTATAACAACCAATCCCAAAGAGGTAAGTTGTTTTATATTTTTATTTAAAAATGCCTATTTGCATACTTTCAGAACAGAAATGTTTCAGAAATCAGTTCGATGTGAAATCATGACCTTATTTTGTAGAAAAAAAAAAGTTGAATACTGCAAATGAAAATGAAGAAAACAGTTCTGTGTTTTCTGCGAGATAAAAGACATTAATATCTATGTCTGAATATGATAAGATGCAAAGTGTGAATATCCTTTTTAGAGATTACGATAATGACATTAAAGCATGACATTAAAGAAGTCTAAAAGAGTGTTTTACTGATTTCTTGAAGGTAACTTGTTCCTTGAATTACATCAAGTTTCAAAGATTCATTCCATTTTGAGTTAATGCTTGTGAGATATACAGTGTTTTTTACAGATGCATTTTTCTCACTCATTTAATTGACATAAAAAACAGATTAAAATTTTGTTGAGTCATTTAAAAAAAATTTTTTTTTTTTACTTTGCTTTACTGTGAGTTTGTCCGAGTGAAATTAACAATATTTCTGTGCGATACATTTTGATTGATATTACCAATTCTTACTTTACCTATTGCATAAAGGCATAGCTGATCTAATAAAGGAAAATAAAATTAATTTTATTTAAAAAAATAATTGTTGGGTTTTATGATAATGTAAAAACCATTTTTGTGAAATAATAACATTAACAAAAATTTCTTTAGCAATTCTCTGCAATTACCTTCCTGGGGACTGCTAAACCTATTCTTGTATTCGATTAAACTTTCTGTTTGAAGCCTAAATCTTTCATGTAATTCTTTTACGTAACTTTTTTCTTTGATTTAATGGAATTTTTAGTAACACGATGAGTCCTATACCTATCATATCTGATAATTTTTGCACTTCCTTTAATCAGATAAAAGAAGCGTGGAATTCAACGCATTTGTAAAAACATTGGATGAAGCAATGGACAAGCAGATGATAATATTAAATATATATGTGTGTGTGTGTGTGTGTGTGTGTGTGTGTGTGTGTGTGTGTGTGTGTGTGTGTGTGTGTGTGTGTAATGATATTTTAAACTCTTAATTTAATCCAAATTAATTTCCAAGATTTTATCTTAATTTAGCCCATTGTAACTTCATTCTAAAATATTCTCTTATTTCGTGATCCAATTTAACTTTAGATTTAATTAATCCCTTTGCAAAAATAATGCGCCATCAGTACTACGTATCAATTGAAAGTGATACTTTTGCATTTATCAGAGGTCAAAACATGTATTCCCTCGGCTCGTGGCCGGAAATCCTATGTTATATAAGATTAGTGATCATTTGTTTCTACCCTTTTTGCTTCTTTCTTACTTCTGCTTTTATGTCGCGCTGCGTCTGCTTGTAAATAAATTGGTTTCCCGAGATGGACATTAAAGAGAGAATAAAACGAAATTAAAAATACAACGTCTCGTCTGTGTCTTCAAACCTGCATTCTGCTTCAACAAAAATAATGTTACATACATATATATATATAGCAAGCTAATAAGACCGACGAGCAGTAAAATATGTTAGGCACCATAACTTTTTCAGTAGCACATTTATTGATCCGATTATTTATTGATAATATAAAAATAGATTTCCTTAGGTTATTCGAGGTATCATTCAATTTTCCCCGAGGAAATATATGTCTGTCACTAAATGTTTAGAAATTAATTATTGGGCTATAGAAATACTTTAAAATTTGATTATATCTATCTGATTACATTCTTAGTATTTATGGGAATACAATATTGGCAACATTTTAAAAAGTTAATGGGGGAAAAACAATCCTAATCTTTTTAGAATGCTTTCGAATCTTTGAAACGCCATATAGAGAAATGGCTACGTTCAAATAAACTTAAAAATGAAATTTCAATTGATGCTTACCCTTTTGTTAACGAAAGAATAATTGCATATTTTATAAAAAGAAACCCAAGACTTTAATTTATAATATATGTTACATAAATATTAAAAAGAATTAAGTTAGTATGCACAGATAAGTTGCTATTAGAGCAAATTATTCATTCTCAGATATGGAAACTTTGCGCGCTTCAGTGTATGTGACAGGAAATGTTGATTTCAACTGAAAAAGAATGTGGTGAAATATGGAAATGGAGATATTTCTATTTTACCTAGCCATGTAATAAACTCTGATTATTAGCAGACTAGGCGATGTAGCAAACTCAGATAGCTGGCAAAATTGTACTAGCCATGTTAACAAGAGAAATAAATAAATTCCAAATAAAATAGTGGCATTCAAATTGACAAACTGAAGAAAAGAATTAAAAGCAAAACTCTTTTAATATATTTAAGAAGACAAAATCCAAAACAAAAAAATTCTTAAACTCACTAAGTAATCAACATTCTTCTTTGCACAATATTCTTAAACTCATTGCATGCGTATCAGTAATATATGAATTAAAATCTTTCAAAAATGATAACCTAGGGTTTTTGAAATGAGAAGAATGGAAGAAAAATTTTCTAAGTATAAGAATATTTGTATTTCTTTTTCCAGATTGAAATGATTAACTCGAACAATTTCCGATGCCAGTACGGTGTGTACTGCTTTATTGCGGGAATGTATGCGCCAACCAAAGAATTCAGTTTCACGGATGAGATTAGGTGGCAGCCAATCATCAGTAGGCAAGCCGATTACAAGGGAAAGGTATATTATATTCAATCGCTTATTGTGTTTCTCTCACTAGTTTCGAAAAACAAAATCCATGTTTGTGCATGGGCAAAGGGGCTTGTTTACCAGCTTTTGTAATGGGAAGACGGGGCTTCAAACTTTTTTCTATATTTGGCAAAACTGATAAATTCAGATTTTTCTCAAGGCTCTAATGGAAATCTCTAACAAGTTCTTTGTAGAACTCTAACCATTTTTTTCTTGTTTAAAAGTTATTTATTTTGTGCCGTTTAAATTAAAATAAATGAAACAAATTTTAGGTCTCATAAGAATTGAAAAATATTTAATAAATACAGTAATTGGTGAACTGGATGAATCTGTTAATCATATTTTCTTAACTAATGGGATTAAAATGAATGTTGCCACTCACATTTGTTTTTCCACTATTATTTGTCAGTAATTGATAAAAACCCAATTTCCCGCAAATAGGAAGCAATGAACACGAATATAATTATTTAAACTTTAATACCTAAAGGTGGAAATATATTTTTTATCTGACGATAAACGCTTGATTAATTTCAACATTTTAAGTATTTTTAATGAATATTTACAAAGCAACTCAATCAAATTCTCTTCTTCAGTAATAATCAATCCAGATGTAACAATGTCATTAGAAGAGATAAAGATAAAAATAAATAAATAAATGAAATTTACGATCGCAAATTTCAAGTTAACGTGTGAGAACATTATTATTTTTTAAGTCATTATTGTCTGAATTCATTTAAGTCTTTAACAAGTTTTAAACCATTTTACGAGAGCTCCAAAACTTTTTTGCCAGCCAAGAAAAAAAAAATTGAAAATGAAAATTGCCATTTATGCTTTATTCAATGCCTACGCGATTTCGAACTTCAAAACCCACTAACCAAAACAATATCATGTTCTCACAAAAAGGAATGCCACGTTTGGAAGCTGAATAAAGAGCGTTTCCGTTGCAATGCGATTTCCAAATCAAATTATTTACCAATAGTTTTTTAACATATTAATTTATATTTTAAATATTATTTTTATGAAAACAATATTTTTGTAAACACAAACTGCTATTTTCTAATTTCTGAAATCATAAAACAGTTTCATAATGTATTAATCTTAGAGCAGGTGTCAAATCCTCCAATGTTTCCCACTTAAGAATGAATAAAGTGATATTTCCCCATTAGGGAAAGAGAAAATACTTTTATCAAAACTGTGCTTAAACGCGAGTGAAGTTTTTTTGAACATATTATAAAATTAAATTATTTAATTTCCTTCGAAAAACATTACATTCCATGAAAATAACAGCTATGATGTCACAGTTCTACGTCAACCTTTTAAAAATGCATCTGTTGTCAAAGAAGCACACGTGATATTAAAGCAATGCTGGTAAAAACAGGCCAACCTTTTAAAAACGCATCTGCTTTTAAAGACGCGTACATAATAATAATGCAATACTGGTAAAAGCAGGTAAAAAAATATATGCGATTAAAAGCTGATGATGAAAATTGCCATTTATGATTTATTCATTGCCTACGCGATTTCGAGCTTCAGTATCCATTGCCTACGTGATTCCGAGCTTCAAAACATCCTAACCAAAACAACATCATGTTCTCACATGATAATAGGTATTACAGGCATAGGGAAATGATACCGTTGATAAATTGATCGTCGGCATCATTTTGAACTTATTTTTAAATAAGATGCCAAATTATAATTTTTAACCAGAAAATTGTTAAATGCCTTGAAGTAAATAATTTAAATTTAATTTAAAATCTAATGAATGAAATCTATGAAGATGAGTAAAAAATACGAATAAAATTATACCATATCTTGAGATATCTCTGTGAGGAAATTGAGACTCCACAATCTTCCCAAGCTCACACTTTGAGAACAACTAACTGTAGTGTGATATTAAATTCATTAATTTAAAAATCAACAATTAACTGCTGATTCAAAAGTTTTACCTTTTAGAGGAATCAAAAGATTTAATTTTTTATTAACATCTTTTTCACATAAAACATATAGTAGTTTATTTTATTATTATTCGAATTCTGCCGGTTTCTGCACTTTACGAATATTCCCTGATTTTGAGAAATTTGCTGAAAAAAAGACTGAAATGAAAATAATATATATCAAATGATTTGAAACTAAGAAGTATGAATATTTTTGCACGTAGAGAACAATAAATATAAAATTTAAACTAAGGGTTCTAAAAAGTGATAAATATCAATTTAAAATTAGTCGATGCAGTACTATTTTGCAATAATATATTTTCTGTTTGAAAAAAGATTTAGTACCAACGAAGATATTTTATATTATCTTTTTATTTGTCGTTTTCATCTCACTGTGTTACTTTCTACTTTTTTATATATTGTGCAGTAAAAGTCTAAACTAAACAACTTTTGTATAAAAATGTTATCTATTTATCCCAAACTTCTACTTATTAGATGCGTTGCATATTTGAAGCCTTTTCTTCCCCACACATTCTTCTAAACTTTTAAAATTAAAAAAAAATGTCAGCAGAGCTTTAGTACTCAATGAAAAGGCAGTTTTGAGATTTTTTAAGGCTTTATTTAACTTGCCTTGTTTCATTTTTTTAAATGGAATTTCGTAATACGTTTCACCAGATTTGTTAGAGGGACGGAATTTTTTTGTGCTTATTATTTCCCGATAAAAGGACAGTAACGTTTCAGTGATATAATTACAAATAGTAATTAAATTAAATTATGAATAATATCTAGCCCAAGCCTCAGTATTTAATTCGAGAAACAACAGATTTCAAGATAAGAGAAGGAAAAAGAAATCACATTTTAAAAGTTTTGGTGTTCAGTCCCCTAATAAACTGGTAATAGTTTTTATTTAAGTTTATTAAATGGTTATTTCAGGCAGTCTTAACAAGAGGAAGATGTAGAATTTCTGATGAGGAATCATATACACTGAAGCGCAGCGTCGAAGCCAACAGAACCAAAGAGAAGTACCATGTCTGCTATACTAATATTTATTTTTCATTAATATTTTATTCAGTTAATCTTTTAATAATTATTTTTTTATGTAATTTAACCCTTACTAGGGCCGTGAGTGGTATACTTCCCACCAAATTTATCAATCTTAGTCTGAAATTATGTAGGTTGGCATAAGTTCTGACAGATTTTTTTAGAAAAGCAGAAACTTAGATGCTTTAGTTCTTTATCTTACACAAAATGATGTGTCTTGATTTGGTACTAAATTATTTATTACAAATATTAATTACAAATTAATTAATTAATCAAATTAAATGTATCTAATAAGTTAAATGAATCCCTTTTCTTATTCTAATTTCAAGCCTAAAAGTATTTTAACATAATATGACTAGAAAAAAATGGCCCTTTAAAGGGTTAAAACATTGTTTCATCTGTTAATTAATATTATGTATGGATTTATACACTTTTTTCTGATTGGGGAGGGGACATTCAAAGGAAATCCTTCCTTATACATAATTTTAAAAGGAAACTCAATTTTGAATTAGAAATTTGGATTTATAGACTTTTTTGCAATGACATTTAAAGGAAATCATTCCTTATACATAATTTTAAAAGAAAACTCAATTTTGAATTAGAAATTTGGATTTATACACTTTTTTGCAATGGCATTTAAAGAAAATCATTCCTTACACATAATTTTAAAAGTTAACTCAATTTTGAATTAGAAATTTGGATTTATACATTTTTTTGCAATGACATTTAAAGAAAATCATTCCTTATGCATAATTTTAAAAGGAAACTCAATTTTGAATTAGAAATTTGGATTTATACACTTTTTTGCAATGGCATTTAAAGAAAATCATTCATTATACATAATTTTAAAAGGGAACTCAATTTTGAATTAGAAACGATAATAAATATTTATTGGCAATGAATATGCGTAAGCAAATTGCTAAAGATAGGTATTTTTTTAATTAATTTCTTTTTCACTCTTGCCTAAGTTCATTAAGATTTTGCTGAGTTTTGAAATTGTTTTTCTGTTTTTAGAAGTTAAATTCGGTGTGTATATTATTTTAAAAACAGTTTTGTTGATCCTGTAAACATTTACTTAAATACTCTTTTCCAAATTATACTTAATATAGTACTTTCTCACGTTAAAATATTTGCAAGTAATATGGATAATAATTTATTATTATATTCCAGATAATTGAAAAAAATTATACATTTGCATTTAAAAATATATTTGACGTATTTTTCCATTTTCATCGAATTTTAATTTTGGAATTTCAGAATCACTTCAAAGACAAGAGGGATATTTTAAATTTTTTAAAATCTCTTTAACTATCCTTTATAATTAAAGCATCAGATTGAGACCTTTGAATGAATGAGAGTTTTTATTGTAATATAAAATATTATAGACAAAAATATTGAAATGTGGAATCTCTTTTTTTTAAATTTTAGGACCTCTACAATTTTTGGTCAAGGAATTCTGGACGATTGATCGATAGTTGGGTACTGGCTTCAGATTTAGGAAAAACACTGGCTTGTGAAGTAAATTCCCACCTCATAATCATTTTTCTTTATACCTAGCTGGAATATCAGAGGCCAAAACAGTCATTAGGTCGATCCAGCTCAGTTGTATAAAAATTACCTTTGCTTAAATTTGGATCATGGAGAAATTGAGAGCACGCTAATTGGTTGTTTACAAGTGTCACGCATGATGTCATAGTTTTACTCAAAACTTATCTTCCAGCGATACGCATAATTCCTAGTACGTTAGTTTTCTAATGAATATTAATTAACATCTAATTGCCATGTACGATGCTTGTTCCGAATTCAAGTAAAGGTAGCCTTTAAGCAACTGTGTCATCTCCAACCAAATTTTTTTCCTCTATAGTCATTCTGTGCCTTATTACCCTTGGTTTTCTTCTTTTCATCTTTCCATTCAGAGCCCACGTCAGTACATTCAGTTCAGGTGTTATCCTTGTCATCTGATAAAGGCCCAAAATTGGGAGCTTTGTCCCCCAAAAGTCCTTATTTACTTTAAAATGGTATATTAATATAATTAAACTAAAACCAAACTTGGACAAGCATGCAATAGCTTCATTTTATTAGTTTACGTTTTTATATATCACACTGTTTATTGGCTATATACTAGTAAAACGAAAAAAAATATCCTATGGTTAATTCGAAAAAGTAAATAAAAAAAATCCTTGAGCATTTTGACAAACTATCAGACTTTAGAGATGAAAATAACTTCTGACAAATTGATAATTAATTCACAGAAACCGTGATAAAATATCTCGATAGTTTATAAATGAGGGAGAAAATCTGATAAATATTTAAAGGGTTAAAAGCATGAAATATATATAGGTTTATACTAAATAACAGTATTAGTATCACTGCTGTTGTGCAAGAATGACACAAGAATACGAATATCATACGAACATGTAAGCATTTGACATCTAAATCTTAATTAGTTGTTTATGAATTTTCGGCATTCAATTCTTAGAAGAACGTTCATTTTTCGTATGACACAGGCAGGAACAGTTTTCAATTAATAAATTAGCAATAGGGAAATATCTTGATGTTTTCATTATTTAGAGCGATTTTAATTTAAGATAATTTTCAACGAAAATATCTGATTTCTAGTCGTCATCCTAGATATGTTTAATTAGAGTAACTCAATAAAGTCTAAAGCAAATGTTAACAGCATTTAATGAT
>JAPMOR010011529.1:0-52461 GCA_026543865.1 Argiope aurantia
AACTTCTTGAATTCATGCGATACACATGGTGAGAAGTTCAAAGTCGCTTAATGCATTCGAATAATAATTTTGAAGCACAGCATCTTTATTAGAGAGTATGCGAGAAGCATCTTGGGAAGCCACTTCCATTAGCTTTATACTAACATTTTTATCAACGTATTCAAAATATTGAAACCATTTCCGTTCATTTTAAACTAACATCTTCACAACGAACTCAAAACATTGGAACAACTTTCTTTAGTTTTATACTAATATTTTGATCCAGTATTTAAAATATTGGACATATTCAATAAACGGGGAAGATGTCTAAAATGCACATTCGATTCTTTTCACACGATTATGAACCTTAATGCAAAACGAGACGCATCGTGCAAATATACTAGAAAGTCGAGAAAATAATATTCAACAGTTTTGTTTAAAGTCCCCATCTATAAAACTGTATTCATATTTCGATTCTAGATCTTTCTCCTCGTTGACTGTGAAACCTTCAAGCCAGGCAGGTTTTTATTGTATAGGGATTTTTAAAACTGGTTTTTTAAAACTGACGGTACTCAGAGACCTCTGTTGCTAGAACTATCAGCCGCAAAGCCACCAAACTTTGCACGGGGACTATTGACGACATGAGAAAAAGGAATCCCCTAAAAAAAATAGTTCTAAAAGTTGTCGATAAGGGAAAATGTGGCGCTTTACACTTTAAGACAGCTAAAATTTTACATAAAACAAGGGGGAAAAATTGCAATATGCAAAATCCCTCTTACATAGTCGACACCAGCGCTAGTATTCTGAGTTATAAAAAATAATCGGGGCATTGAAAATCATTTCAAGTATCGTTGATTTGTAAAATGCGTCTCACTTTAGTACAGCGTGCATTATTTGTGAAGCTCTTTTGTCTTAATCAGTCCAATGCAGCGGCCGCTCTTCGCGAATTTAGAAGTCGAAACAATTTACGTAAAGGACCTCTATCAATTAATGCAGTGAAAGCAATGATTAAAAAAATCGAAAAAACAGGTTCTCTCGCAACTCGGCCTGGTAGAGGACGGAAACCGGTATCGGAGGACAAGATCACAGATGTTGCGACTGCAATCGTTGAAAGAAATCAGACGAGCCCTGATGGTAATAGCAGCACACGTGGAGTTGCCCGACAACTGGATATTAGTGCTTCAACAATATGGAAAGTTTTAAGAAAAATTCCTCAATTTTATCCATATTAAATTAGCCTTTTGCATGAATTAAAACTTACAAATTATGATCTTCGATTAACCTTTGCTTTGACATTTCTTGCCAGGATGGAGGTCGACGAGGCTTGGCCTTGGACAATTCTCTAAAGTTTTTTTTTTTTTAAATTTTTTAATTTTTTTTGTAACTATTTACAGAAGTTATTTTTTCGAATAAAGCACATTTGTGGAAAAATTAATTCTTTGTTATTCATTTATCTGTTTACTGTAACTTTTTCAAAATTTTATTGTGCAGTTAACATTTAGATCAAAAGCGCTACATTCCCCCCATCGGCAACTTTTCGAACTAAATTTTTTTTCTAGCGGATTCCTTTTTCCCATGTCGTCAATAGTCCCCGTACAAAATTTGGTGACTTTGCGGCTGATAGCTCGAGCTACAGAGGTCTCTCAGTACCGTCAGTTTTTAAAAAAAACGCACCCTGTATTTCTATTCTAGGTGTAATTTTTTCATAGAAACAAATTTGAAACTTACTTTTCTATTAAAAAAAAACACGTTTTCGGAATTAGGGTTTGCTATCGATCTTTCAAAACAATAACACAAAATTGTAAGAAGGTAAATGAATGAAATTTGGTATATGTCTCTTCAACAAATTTAAAGATTTGTATAAAATTTTGGACAACGTTTTGGAAATTTTGTTTGTTTGCTGCCTATATCCATCTGTATCGAATGTGCAAATTATTACATTGATGAAGTTAAGTGCAATTATCTACCATAAAAATTAAAGATCTGTTGAGAATTTTAAACCCTTTCCGAAAAGAGTTGACTGTCTTTTGATATGCATATTTGCGAACATGTGAATACCATCATTCGAAAAAGCAACTATTTAGTCCAGAAATGTCAAATTCATTTTTCAGAAGATCCACTGTAGGCCAAAGACCACCTGCAACAAACATTCTTGGGGAAAAACAAATATTAAAACTTATAACAAAATTTTTAATTAAAATTTCGAAACAATTTTTAAAATGTCCTCAGTTATTCAGTTATTTTAAGTTTCGTATCCCTTGACTTGGTAGTTTTATTTGTTTCAGGCTAGGAAAAACGACCTGCTGCAGCTGATGATAGATTCTTCTGTCGCTGAATCCGGAGATGTGGATGTTTCAAGACTAGAAGCAGGAAATGTGGAACTTGAAAAACGTGGAAATGAAGGTAATGATTAACGATCACCGTTATGAGATCATGATTTCGTTTCAGAGTAATTTAATATTGTTTACCGACATTTTTTATCAATGTTTTTGTAAGATTACTTTAGTTTGCAGTCATTATATTTTACATTTCAAATATTTCTTGCCGTGGTGGAATGGAGATCATTATGATCCGTGCAGTGGAAACAAGAGGATGTATGTTTTTGGGAACATTTCTTTAATGATCACATTTCACACAAAGCAAACACAAACACGAAAGACATGCGCACACCAAACAGAACAACATCTCATCTTATTATAATAACAGTCGCAGTGTACCATGGGATGTATACCTAATCAGGTATCGCCACCTATCATTCAAAAGAGAAGATAGAGTAATGCAACTGTTACATTGAATTTTCAGATGGTTTATAAAATACGTCTTTGAGATTAAACCAAGCGTTTTAAAATAAAAATTACGATTCCTATAGCGACTGTGAAAATATTTACAAGGCCACCTTCTTTCTTATTCTTTAATATTTGCAGGAAAAGAATATTCAGAAAATATTTTTGACTTAAAATATGTTTTAGATATTTTTTACATAATGATTCTTAGTTAAATTTTATCTTAATATTTCATAAATTAAATTTTCTATTGGTTCAGATGTGGCTTTGAAGAGAAATAGGAATAGGAACAAGGAGTCAATGGCTCTGCCTTGAGGCTCTACTTCTTCAACCAGAAAAATCCAAATATTGAAAGATCGATGTGATCGGCCTTCCGCTTGCCTCGCTGGCTGCCGGAGGTTTATTCTAAGCAAAACCAAATGTTGTCCAGCTTCCAGTAAAGACATACCTGCATTTGTTGAATTGAAATCAAACCGTGGATTTTGTCTAACTCATATCTAAAACTAATGGTTGGCCCTATTCTAGATTCTACTTCCACACCTTTCATAAAATTTAACAGAATGTCTTGATCTCCAAGTACCTCTCCTCTTGGCTTTTTTGTCTCAAATAATTAAAATTATATACTCGTATCTCGCACAAATAAAAGGTATTATTACTTCTACTAAACCTGTCAGGAGAGATATCACTTTGAGAGTTTAGACTTCCATACTGTTACAAACCTGCGATTCGGCTTCCCAGCATAGTTTGTTTCACTATCAGAAAGACTGTTTTAAAGTCATCATTATTGGACGGAGTCCGTGTGTCACATCGGAGGTCCCAGAGCTTGGCGACAAACTTGGCGAACATTTGGCAACTTGGCGACTTTGGCGCCAAAATAGATTATACCCGAAACTTCGAGAATTTTCCCGATCCGTCCAGTAGGAACCGAGATACGCCTCGAACGTTCCTGATTAGTTGAGAGGCTTCCAGCCCCGCCTCCAGAGACCTATAAAAGGGGCTGCAGCTGCCAGAGCAGTCAAGTCAGTAGGAGTCGAGAGTCGGAGAAGTCGAGAGACGACGGAGTCGTCGAAGTAGTAGTCCGAGAGCAGCGAAGTCTGAGTAGCCGAAGAAAGTCAGAGCGGAGTAGTCGGAAGCGACCGTTAAGAGTAGTGGGAATCGACGCAGCGGAGTAGTCGGAAGCGACGGAGTCAAGCTAGTGCTGAACTGAGCTGTGCGCTACTGTCTGCAGTAGATTCTGGCTGTGTGTGCTGTTGTATGCTACACGTCTCGGCTGAAGATAGTCGTCTCTGTGCTGTATATAGCTGTCGCTTTTGTGCTGTCCTGTGTGTCTTCGTGTAAATAAACGTCGTTGTTTCTTTTTCTACTTACACCTGCTGATTGAGCGTTCTTTACATCATATCACTTGCACTATCCAAACGAACCCCAGCAAGAAAAAATTCGTAACAATACTTTTCAACCTACACGTCAATGATATGCGTAAGATTCCACATTGTCGCCTAACAATCTTTACTCATGAAACCAAAATTATAATTAAATATAGAGATTATACCTTATATAGGGAGAGATTATACCTTAAATAGGGAGAGATTAAATAGGGAGAGATCCAAAATTTGCTATCACAACAAATGGAGAAAGCATATTCAAAAAGAATTCGTTTTTACAGTAAATTTATTTTATCGGAATAATGTGCTATTTATTTTATATATATATATATTTCTTTTTTCGCAAATGTTAAAGACCCCAAAAGAAGATGGTCTTGTATGTGTTTTCACAACTATGCTCGGAGTCGCAATTTTCATTTTAAAACGCCTGGTTTAATCACAAAAAAGTATTTTATAAACCATCTAGAAAAACTCAACAAATAATATGAAATATAAAATACAATGACTATAAACTAAAGTAATCTTACAATAGCATCCATAGAAGAATTCTAATAAACAATATTAAATCACACTGAAACGAAAGCATGATTAATTAATGGTGAACTAAAAAATTACTCGATCATTTTGATATTAAACTTTAATGTGCTTTCTTTAAATCTTTATTTTAATAGTCGGAAATAATGAAAAAATATTGGAAACATAATAACTATAATATAAAAATTAAAGAACAAATTTCGAATCTTAAAATAGTACACAACACAAACAGAACGAAATAAATTCTCAAGAGTATTCTGTCAAAGTATGCAGGTAGAAAAATTATAGTTATATTTATACCAATCTGATAATAATATCTTTACATCTTACTTTAAATACACCTACTTTGTACACCTACTTTGACTTTATATTGCTTACTCTTCAGTCTTTATCTCTAGCGTTTTATTTATTTTCAGAAACTGGTAATAAAAAGACAAGGAGAATGACAAATGCAGAGATAGAATCCAGTGCATTTGCTGTCCTGCTGGCTGGGTATATTTACATCTTCTTTTTAAACATTTCAGTCTCTTTTATTATATGAGCAAAGAGATATCGCCTCATTTTTTTGACACTTATTCAACATGCCTTTAACAGTCCATGATATTTAGCTGCTTTCCCCATTTGTGTATATTTCGTAATTTTTATAATCAAATTATAATTATTTTTCTTTTTTTTTTCCCCACTGATCAATTATTGTTTCTCAATAATCGATCTTGATGGCTTCATTGTCACATCAGCCGCCTTCTAGAGGAAAAATTATGTGATAAATAGTAGGATTAATAATTACACTTTCGGTATTTTCATAGATGTAGTATTAAAGCTTATCACTTAAGGACAATCTCATATAAAGAATCAAAATGTATCAGTATTTTCTCGAGTAAGGCCAATCAAAATTCAATGACATACTATCTTTTTGATTAAACTGTCATGTATTTTTATAATATATATAAATTTTAAGTAATAATTTTATAAAATTATACGTAATTTTCAGATTATAAAAGTATGACTTAAAAATTGGATGAAATTTGAAAAGAGTAATAGCAAATATAGATTTATAGGATTAAAAAAAAAAAGTCACCTGCTATATGTTTTGTAAAATCCTATCAGTGTTGGTCTATATATTCATGAAGTGAAAAGATTTTTTATAATATAATTTAATGAGTTTAATAATTATAATCACTTTACAAATAATTTTAGTCGATATTAGGTTTTAAAAGTTATAGAGCTTGTTGTATATTTTCCAATGGGGATTTCATCATAATAACGCCCTGGCTCGCATTCTTTCTGATGTCAAATTACCTCTCAAAACATCACATTCCAATAATTTCACGAGATTGCGTTTTCTAAACTTGCCCCATGTGACTTTCTACTCAACTTAAGAATTGCTTAAATCTTGAACCATTAACGATTTTCAAGTTCCGAAAGAATGCAGCGGTGAACGCATTGAAGAAAGTGGGAAAGATTAGTTTAGTTATATTAAGTCTCATTTTTTTAGAACAAAACTAGGGCTATTCTGCAACGGACTTCGTAATTCTGAATCTTGGTCAGATGACGAGGACGACATTTCAGCTGGCACCTCCTCTCCAAATTTCCACATAAATGGGAAGATATTTGGCCCCGACGTATTTAAAGTGCACCAGACACTCTTACACTACGGCTCTTGGGCGGAATCGTCTCTCGAACCTAAAATATTCGGACTCCGAAGATGAAATCTTATCACCAAGCCACCGCGACCTTAAAGGCGGGAAAGAAAAGCTTTTTATATGCATTTATAACTCTATATTTACGACGAGGAAAATGCAATTCTTAAGATAATTTCTTGTTTTATGACTGATGAATGAAGAAATGCCAAATTTCTTCATTTATCAATCACAAAATAAATTTCGAAATTGTTTGAGGAAGCAATAGTACTAATAGTAATATAGCTATAAATAAAACCATTAGTCTTAATTTGAGAGCATACATGTGAATGAATGAAGTTATAATTATCTATTATTGCTGAACTACATCTTTGAAGCAAATGAATATGAGATTAAATCACTGCCTTCATGAAATTAAAATAATTTCACTAAGGAAATAAAAAATCTCTTGTTGAAACACACTTTAAGCAATAATAATAATTACAATTAGGTAAACTGCAGTTTTCAGGCATACTATCGTGTAATTGAAGACAATATAATATATCATTCAAGATTTCTACAAGTATAAAACATCATTTTGTAGAAATTATATTCAATCCGGGAGGCATACGTTTATTGATATTTCTCGAAAGTATTATCTTGTTAGATTATAAATTAATATTGAAAGATTTTCGGAAAAATATAAATTTTTATTTTTATTTATTTATTTATATTTTGTAATTTTTTATAGTTACGAAACGACAAGCACAGCGTTAGCTTACACGACATACATACTAGCAAAATATCAAGATGTGCAAGAAAATTTGTATCAAGAAATTAAAGATCTGATCGAACGAGTAAGTAAATCAGTAAATTAATTTTTATTATATAAATAAATAATTCGTTTCAATGAAATATTTTAGTAGATCCTTATGCAATTTCGTAGTATAGGAATCAGTCAAGTAATATTTGAAATAAATTTTTCAATTAACCAATATTATAAAACAATTACAACCAGAAAGTAAACATTGGGTTACTGCATGCACCCAAGAGAATGACACACCGACTGAAGAAATCTTGAAAAGTTCGTTTTCCGTTGTCAGGGATTGCCAGTCAATGTTCGCCAAGTCGTTAAAGGCAGAGTTCGGTTATCCTATTTGACAATTCATTACAGTTCTAGTAATTGGAAAGAATTATAGCTACAGTAACTAAAATTTATATGATTCCTTAGTGATTAATTATTAAATTGTCAGAAAGTAATGAAAAAGTTTTTTCTTGGTAGATATCTACTTTTTATCGGGTAAGCAGTAAAATAATATTTTTATTTTGTTCGATTATGTTTTGCCATTTTTCTGGTAATAGGTTCAACAAATCACTTACATTATCTAGCAAAAACAAGTCTCAAGAAAATATAATAGCAAAAATCAGCATCAGCAAAATAAATAAAAAATATTACTCAAGGTGCTTTTCGCAGAGAAAACCCATGCGGTGCTTAGTGAAAAAAGATATGGCACTTGTAATAATTAGCCTCTACAGAATAATTCATTGTAAGACATTATTCGTGTGAACCGGAGTTTAATCCCTTTCTCCACCAAGTTGCGACAACTGTCCAAAGCTGGCAGCCTCCGTTTTCTCTAGATTGGCAAACTTATTATCTTTCGCCTTTATTATGCGCTATGATTGGACATCTGCTCCCTCGCTTTTGAACATTTCGCTAAACACGGCGCAAGAGCGTTATTGGCGAGTTGGCGATTTTTGAAAATTGTGCCAAGCAGGGGATTAAACTCCGGTCGTACCATTGTTCATTTAAAATAGAAGAAGATAGATGCTCTTAGCATCAAGATTCTATTCGGTTAAATTTCAATAACTTTGTTCTATTTTTAAGTCGGATCAGACTTTTCCCTATGTATCTATACAGTCTCCGAAGTTGCGATGGTCCTCCTGAAACTTTCTTGCACAACGCCTAATAAAATAGTTATCAATCTCTGACTCTATATGGAAATTGTGATCCATAGGCAAAGTAGTGAATACCGCAAGTGCTCCGAATTTTGTTTTAAAAATTCCGCACATTTGTGCTTTGGAGCACATTGAAGACAAATCAAATACGCTGTTCTGGAAGGCTTTTTTTATCAACCGATTGAAACCAGTATTTGACATGGAACTATACTTATATTTAAAAGATCACATACCAAATTTCATTTATATGAATAATTACATTTTTGAGTTATCATTTGCATGTTTAAAATGTACAGACCTACATATGGCCAATTTGAGGGCTTGTTTACTATGTTATCTATAATTTACATGTTAACATTTAGATATTGAGATACGAAATCGAATGCATCAAATTTTATTGATCTAATTCTTTATGTTTTGTAAGTATGGCTTTCGTTTGCCGATGAATAGACAAACAAATTTCCTTGGAATGTATTTCGTTTAGAACTTGATAGAATCCTTCATAATTGATTTTAGTGCCACATACCAAATTTCATTCGTCAAATTCTAAATATTTTTGTGTTATCGTTTTCATAGACAAACAAACATAATTCCTAAAATGTCTGAAGGAGGTTCGACATATGAAAATTCATCGATATCTAATTATTTTACGATTTCAATACTTTATTTTTTTAAATTTCATATACGAGAAAATAAAAATTATTGCAAATATTTGTATTGCAATGAAGTTTTTTTTAATTAATTACAATCCATACTAAATCGATATCGAAATATTTTCCATTTTTACAAATGATTAATTTTTAAATAGACCTACTGCGACAAATGTGCCAGCCAAATCATCTATGGATCGACGGGACCAATTTTGATTACTGCGAAAAGTTTAAAATTACTTTCTGATCAAATATAGGGTTTACCCCTCTTTAATAGAAATAGATGTTCTTCTGGAATAAAAAATGGCAAAGATGAACGACCAATGAAGCTGACGACTTCATTGATCCTAGGAGTCCACAGACTTTGTTGTATTCTGTATCAAATGTCGAAGCATCAACTAGCTGACTTTCCGGTTTCCTTAGCTTCCTGACAGAAAAGCGTTTTGTATCTCCATAATATTTAGATATGTCCTATACCTATTTAGATATGTCCAAACTATAAACCACTGAAAATGTAATTTGCCCCTTTTCAAGCGAGAAGAAACATTGAACATTTTCTGTAGTTAAAGAAACTGAATTACAAACGGTTGTAATTTGAAAATTTGAAAAGCGACATATTTTGATTCACCTGACATCTAATTTCCACGTAACTATATCTCTTACACTGACTTCCTGCAGTTAATCGTAAACTTGAAAGAAGTAAGAGGTAGGAAATTTATAGCAACAATGGTGGTTATCTTTTGGTTCCAGATGTAGAGATCAAAAAATTTCAGCTACAAACGCAAAAGCGAACGCTCACACAAAATTTAAGTCAGTTAGTAGCTACAGAGCAGTTTCACTGATGTTATTCAGTCCGCATTCAGGCTTCTAATGCTCAAATATTGCAAGCGATAATCATGCGATATACAATTCAGTAATTTTTTTAACAATATTGCAATCGAATAAAAATAAGTTTAATTATTTTAGAAATCACATATTAAGTATTTAATAATCAATCTGTATGCATTTCTTCTTCTTTTGTTGCATTTCTGTAGGGCCAGAAGCTGGAATATTCTACCATAAATAAGCTTCCCTACCTTGACAAGGTTCTTTGTGAAAGTCTCAGGATGTATCCACCAGTTCATTTGTAAGTTTGTATGTTGATTTAAATTGTTGTCAACGAAACAGTAGCAAACGGAATTCTACTGAATGTCCATTAAAATTCTTAATTCTATCAACTTATTATCTACAGTTATAATCATAAAATTCGTATCTAGATGAAGTAGCATTTATGAGTTATCCAATAAATTGCCGTGTAATTCATAAACACTTTACAGTACCATCTATTGGCAAAATCAAAAGTCAGCTTTCTATATCTCGAAAACGGTAAAAGACATGGGGAAAAAGCCTATTATGGTATTGTAGAACATCATTCGCTTAAGAAAAATAAGGCACATTGTGCACATTGATTTCAAGATTAGAATGCACATAATGTACATTTGTTTGATCGCGATTTCCAAAACACTTCATTTACAAATTGCAGAAGAATGCATCACTTATGAGTCATTGGGTTAATTTATCCATCTTTCTGACACAAATTTCGTCTGGATAGTAACAATGAATTGCAATATAACATCATTCAACATGTTATTGAAAATTCTTCAAAAACATTAACTGATCAAAGAACCTGGTGTCTAACTTTGATAGCACATTTAGAATTTTTTATCAGGCTTATAACTGATTTGCTGTTATTCACAACAGTATGCAAAAATCAAGGGAAGAAGACTTCAGGTTAAGTTATAAATTCGAGTTCGATGTAAAATTATCATAATTTTACAGTTTTAATGTCTGTCTCAATTTGATCCCTAAAATTACTTTGTTGATGAATCACGAACATCAAATTATTAATAACAGATTTAATTGGAATTAAATATGATGAATATTCCCTGAGAACCAGCTGGTTTCCAAAGGCGGCTAGTCAGAACATAAAGGACGTCAGATGTACATAAACGTGTCTGAATGATTTTCGACCTTTAAACCTAGTGTAACTTTTGATTGAATTACAGAGTTAAATATCAGAGTTAAATTCTGTATTCCATGCACAAGTCAGAGAGGGGATGCTGAAATATAATCTTTTCTCAATATGTCGAATGAAAACACTGATTAGCTACAAGAATAGGATTGAATTAATGACAGTTTCAATAGTAAATTTATATTTATTCTAAAATGTGAAATCCCCAGTGTTTTTAGATTCTTATCCAGAACTATTCAACGTGTAATTAAATAGGTATTTAAGCCTCAACAACAACAACAAAAAAGTATAATCTTTCCCAAACACAAGAAAGGCTACAAATATTCTATTGGGTATTTATTCGATATGTTTATAAGTAAAAATGAAGAAATACTTATAATTGACTTTTAATTCCTAGATTTACCAATCGCTATGTTCTCGAGAAATACTTATAATTGACTTTTAATTCTTAGGTTTACCAATCGCTATGCTGTCGAGGACGTCCATTATGGGGATATCTACATTCCCAAAGGAACTCTGATCCAAGCTCCTGTCTACCTGATGCACCATGATACAGATTTTTGGTCAGAGCCAGAGATATTCGATCCGGAGAGGTAAGATACAATCGTTTGATTCTAATTTCTCTCGCAGATTTTACAGATGTTGAGGATGACATAGGTCTGCAAGATTTGATATTTATGAAAAGATTATTATTATTTATTTGATATTATTTATTTTCTGATTAAGTGATAACAATTTCTTATGACTGGTGATGCCAATCTGTAATATAAAATTATTCAACGCATACCATAAAGATCTGCAATATTGATCATTAGGGTATTCTTAACATACGTTTCTTAAGGTATTCTTAACATAAGGTAAGGTACATAAGGTAAGGTAACATAAGGTAAGGTACATTTCTTAAGGTAAGGTTTCTTAGGGTATTCTTAACATAAATTACGTTTCTTTCAGACTGGTATTATTATGCTTTATCTAAATTTACCTACAGAATGGGTATTATTAAGATTCACCTTCAATCTGTAGGTTGAAATTTTATTGATCAGATTGTTTGTGATAATGCTATTTACAGGAAAGAACAATTCTAAAAAGTTCAATAAAGATTTTTAAAAATCACACTTTTTGATTATTTTTTGAAAAAAAAAATTAAGTAATCTTTTGTAAAAGTGTTATCCAATTAAACATAAAAAGATATAAATATTTTTTTTGTGAAAGTTATCAAAATGATGAAAATAAAGCAACTATAAAAGTTGTTCAGTTTGGGACCTAGTTGCCTGAATCAAAAAATCCACTTTGGAACAAAAAAAATTACTTAAATTGCAAGAATTCAGAAAGCAGTTATAGTAACTGGGATGCCTCATAAAATGAACGAATATAAATATTAAAAGCATTAAATAGGATAATGAAAACCTCAAAAGTTGATAAAAAAACAGAGTCTATAGCAATGTGGTTTTGTATGATGTATAAGTATCATAAAATTATGCAAAATGTTGTCCTGTGTTTAGATATTTCAAAATCAAACACTTTTTTTTTTGCTTAAAGAAATTATTGATTTAATTGGGAAAGATCAATGTTTTTTATATAAACCGATAATATAATTTTAATGTGCTTTTTTTAAAATTTTAAAACAGTTAATTATATTATTTTGAAAATAAACTTTAAAAACTGTTACATATTTATTAAAATTATTTCTTTATCACTTGACATTAAAAATATTACTTCATTCTTATAGATTAACATATCTAGGGTTAAAAGTGAAAAAAAAATGTCATAGTGAGAGCATATATATTTAAAAAAATAAGGAAAAAGACAATAAGTCAGTCATTAACCCTAATATTGATTCGATTTCACCAATTTTTGTTTCGTGTGAAAGCTCATAACTCTAATTATGTTGTCAATGAGGTTCGGTCCTTTTTGCCTTCAATTTTCGACATAAATCAGGAAAATACTACTTCATTGTATAATGCCAACGGGAACAAAATCCGCCACCCCACCTACTTGTCTGATTTTGAAAATATTATTTTCATAAGAAAATTCATGCCTTTCAGATATGTTATTAGCGTGTTAGACCCTACTTAATCCTAAATTTTAGAAATAAATTTAAAAAACAAAACACTGCCTCTCTGCGTATAGTCTATGGAGAAAACATATGACAGAATCCGCCAACTCCAATTATTGGACTGATTTCGAAGTATTTTCCTGATTTAATATGAAATCTCATGACTTCTAGATCCCAGAGGGCTGTCTGTCTAACAGCAGTTACCAGTTTGCAGAAAAACCGATAAAATACTACATTCGTCTGAGGTAAAAATTATAATAGAGCTTTCCATTCATTTTTTTTTTTCATAACGGAAATTTTTATTGTATATGAATGTTCACGACATCTTGATAAATTGTCAATAGTCACTTCACCTTTTCCTTTCTATTTTGAGAGATATTGCTTAACAAAACTTTGATAAAGCCCTCAACCTCTACAATTGGACCGATTTTGCCAATTTTCGTTGCTATCCTGACAATTTCGCCACTTTAAATTGTTAACCATTTATCACCGGGGGGCACTTTATATATGGGGATCAGAAGCTTCCAGAATGATGATTGATTCACGCCACTCTGATGGGTATCGAAATGGTGTGGTCAGCTACATCTCATCGATGATGGGACATGCCACTTACGGGAATGATTATACCGTGGCTGGTGATGGTCCTTAAAACTCCACCTTAGTTTCCGTTAATGATGTCGTGGCGGTCTGGTCATGGAGTGTGCCTTCGGGCTGGTCGGAGTAGCTATTTGTGATTAAATTATGAAAGTATAATTTAAAATAATAAAAAGTATGATTATTATTTTTTATTTTTGTAGTTATATTTTAATTGTATATCAAATTGATTATCTGACTGATATCTTAAGAATAATTCATGAAGTAATTACCGTCTTAGTCACCTTCGACTATCATATTACCGGTAATTGGTGATGGTAATAATGGCCACTAAAAATATAGTCATTAGCACAAATTTTTATGATATACATCTTATCAAAACAAAAGTAAGTGATATTTTAAATTATGAATGCATAATAATGATTAGCATTTTGATTGGTTGGCATTCTTGAAAAGTGTTGATATCAATTGGTGTCGAAAATTGACGAAATCGATTCAGTTATTGAAGTTGAGAACTCTGTCTAAGTGTTTATTTTGTTATATCTCTCGAAAGGGGAAGCGGAGGGGACAAGCGATCGTTGATGAAGTACCTAGAGATAATAAGCTTTCATATAAATTAAGAATTTGCGAAAACTGCGCAATAGATAATCTTGACAGTTAACTTTGAGAAGTTGTTTTCCTACAAAAAAAAATGTTCAATGAAATAGCATTTTTGAAATGGACGGTAAAAGAAAGGGACCGTTGATGTCATCGATTTTCCTAAAAATTGACAAAGTCGATAAAGGGGTTGTTGTTTGAAGACCAGTTTTTATTCGTTCTGCCAATTATTTTAAATATATGAATAATGGGCGAACGACTACTGATACGGCATTTTAACGTTTAAATGCAACTTTTTAAAAGTGTAAGTCTATAATTACAGTTCTCTTCTTTATTTGGGATTGATTTCTTATTTTTTATTTGAAAACAGATAATGCAGTCAGAAAAAATGGTGCTTTCAATAATTTGCAGTATAATGTGCAGAATGAAATAATAAGCAACTATTGATTTCATACAATTTTCTAAAAATAGGTTTAGTACCAAGCCTAATATGGAAGGAATTACATACCTGCCATTCGGAGTTGGACCGAGAAACTGTCTGGGAATGCGTTTTGCACAACTCGAAGCGAAATTAGCCCTGGCAAACGTCGTTTACAAATTCAAGATAAAATTGGATGAAAAGCAGAAGGTACGTATAAGTAGAGCGCCTGTATCTTTTACTCCTCTTCTATGGGCCGGAATCCTTCTTTTATGAATTTTATATGGGCCCCACAAACGTAACATTATTAATGCAGGCAATGAAACAAGATCCAATTTTACAAATAATGGAATCCAAGCCCAAATTATCAAATAGACAACTGCCCATGGTTATCTAGAATTTTTAAGTATTTGATTTATAGAAGCCATGTAGTCCAGCGTATGGAAGTTAAAAATCATTAAATCAAATTTTGTGTTTTAAATTTCAAATCTTTATTTTTTGGAAGTTTTATTTATTTTGCTGTTGGTTATATATAAGTCAACAGTCCTGCCAAAATTTGTAACGTTTAGAATGCCTTGAAAAATTTTATAATTTCTCAGTGTATAAATGCTAATGTGGAAGAGAAATCGCTTTTATTACTTGTTGTTGAATGGCAACGGTCAAATGTAAACAAGCCGTCGTTCGAATTTCTGACTGTTTCATTAAACGTTTATACAGCTGCAACGCTTCGCTTAGGTAATTTATAGAGGCGCAAAATATTATTTGAAATGTAATGGGAACAGTGTCACCAAAAAGAGTAATGAGTCGGGAAAAGAAGATGTAAAAGAAATCCACAAATAAGCTTCAAGTAGAAAACTTAATTGAGCCCTAAAATAATCTTAACCGTTGCCAAATGGGTCTCTTATAACTTGCATACGCAAATAAATGTTCTTATTTTCCAAAACAATTACCTTACAAAAATTATCTTGCATTATCTTAAAACTCAAAAAATTATCTTTTTAATGATATCAGTTTCATTTCTATACAATTTTGCTCTTAATTTTGACTATTTTAAATTTAATATGATACAGAATTTATTTAATGCAATGTTTTTAAATGTTGTAGCAGTTGCAATACTCCATCTTTTCTTTTGGATAATAGAAGGCGATACCTAATTACGTAAGCATCTTATGGTGCATTGCGATTGTAAGTAATGAGATGAGATGCTGTTCTGTTAATGTGCGCGCGTTAATATCTTGTCTTGTGTGAAATGGATCCTTAAAGAAATGTTCCCGAAAGCATACGTTCCACTACACGCATCATAATGATCTTCATCCCACCACTAACAAAACAGCATCTCATCTCATTATAATTACAATCGCAAAGCCCCTTGGGATGCGCACCTAATTAGGTATCGCCTTCTATTATGATGGAGTAATGCAACTGCTACAATGTAATGATAGAATTCAAACTCAACCATCAAAACATTTTATTGCGTCCTTTTACCAATTATTAACTCCATAGCAGAATTTTCACTTCCATTTTTATTTCGTAATATGTGCACTTTTTGATTTGCAGCAAATTAATTCAATTGAACTCATGTTTTACTGTCATATTACATAAAAAGTGAAATTTTTTAAAAATGAATTCACTAATAATCATTTAACAGCCAAAAAAGTGAATAATCTGGATGAACAAACTGAGCGCCAAAGGCGGCTAATTTTTATAAATTTGTTTACTAGTTAATGGTGAATATGATATCTTCAAGAACATGCAAAACAAGCATACTTTTTTTCGTGCAAGTGATTCAACCACTAGAAGACAGAGGGTGAAAGATGTTTTTCCTCATTACACCGGCACGAACACATTGCGTAAAAGGAACGCGCGCTATTAAATTTGATAGTTAAAAATCCGTATGAGACATCTTAGTCGTAAATTATCTGAAATAGTCGTAAATTCTGAATCATCAGAATAATAGAGCAACAACCAAGCGATAATGATTATTATTTCTGTACAATTTAGTTTAGTTATATTAACATCTAATTTTAAAGCAACACTAAGGCTATTTTGGGATGGACCTCGTAATTTTGAACCAGGATCAGATAACGAGGGAGACACTTGAGCTGGCACCCGCCTCCCCACGCCGCACCAGCCGAAGGACGTTTGGCCCGGACGGATTTAGCGTGCACCGGACCTGCTTACACGACGGTTCTTCGGTGGAATCGTATCTCGAACCAGAAACCCTCCGGTTCCGAAGCCGACACCTACCACCAGGCTATCATCCCTCCTGTTTCTGTACAAATTTAAAATTCTTTCTTTCTTCTATTCGAAGTGTAGAAAGTGAAAATATTGCTTATTTCTAAATATTCGATTAGTAGATTTTGCCGAATCTTCCCATTTTAGTCCTCCATCAGTCAGAAAAACACATTTTTGGAATTACGTCTGTCTGTGAACAAGAAAAAATCTTTCAACTAGATGTATGAAATTTGGTATGTGGTCTTAACACCAAATTTGTAGATTACTATTAAATTTTCAACGAAATCCATTTACAAGTTTATTCAAATGCAGGTGAATACGATAATTAATATACTTGAATAGTTAGATAGATAAATTCAGCACACATGTGGCAAACAATTATTTAATTCTATTTTTTATCTATTAGTATGAAATACATATAAAATGAATAATAATAAAAAGCTTTCTATTTTGATCATTTAAATTTCCTCATAGCAAAGATAATATGGAAAATTATTGAATATCAATGAAAGTTTTTCTTTTCTTTTTTCTCCTGAGTCACAGCTCGGGTATCGCCCACGTCATCTTAGCGAGGTTCAAAAATACGAGGTCCGTCCCAGAAATAATCCTAGTGTTGCTTTAAAAACGGGGCGTTAATATAACTAAATTAAACCAAACTCCTGAGCCCCTTTTATTGCATTTGGAACTATTTCAGATCCTCTGAATGAAAAAAAACAACATTAGTTTCAGTTGGTCTAATCAATATTAATTTTCAGGATAATTTGGAAATTTTGTGCCGCCTCCGAATTTTGACACCAGCCAAAGTGGGCGTCAAATTGGAGCCAAGACATGAAGACAACTGAGAA
The DNA here is from genome assembly GCA_026543865.1 of Argiope aurantia. Taxonomy (NCBI): domain Eukaryota; kingdom Metazoa; phylum Arthropoda; class Arachnida; order Araneae; family Araneidae; genus Argiope; species Argiope aurantia. The sequence goes on from JAPMOR010011529.1 coordinate 17,660, forward strand.
AACAAGTATAATGATTTTCAACTGCAGCTATAGCTGCATCTTTTTGTTAACTAAAGAGTGAATTATCATTGCTCTTGTGAATTCGTCTTTTTTTTTAGTTCATGATGTATATAATGAAGTATTTTTTAAAATAAAAGAGTTTCTATTTAAAAATTCATATTATTTTAGTTGTGAATGCTTCATGTTGCTACAAATCTGTAATGGTGCTAAACAGCATGGTTAGTTCAATTACTGCCAAGACTGTTTTACGATCAGCTATGTTGGATGCTGATCGGATACCGAATCAGTGATCTCAGGGCTTGGCGACAAAATAGATAATACTGGAAACTTCCAGAATTTTAGAGACTGATCCAATAGGAACCAAGATATGCCTGATTGTTCCAGAACCTTCTCTGCCCGCCTACGTGAACTAAGAAAGGCTGGTAGCCACAAGCCGAAGACAGTCGTGGATAGAGTCGTGTACAGAATCGTGGAAAGAGTCAGCGGCGAATAGTTGGATCAGTCCGGCGAAGCCCAAGCGTTGTGCGGAGCTCAAGCGATTGCTGAACTGAGCTGTGTGCCGAGTCCTGGTGTTTATAGTAGAAGTAGCATCGAGTTGTTTGTGGAGTAGCCAATCTATAGTAGTGTGTCGGCAGTTGGATACAGCTAAAGTGAGGAGACGGTGGAGAATTACAGGTTCTGGAGAGACCGTAGAGCGTGGCTACGAAGATTCCTTTCTCCTGTTGAATTCTGTATGGCTCCTTTGATTGTTATTGCTACCGATTACTACTTGTGGACTATTGTTTGTTGTAATGTGCTGTTGTGAGTTGCCTGTGTTCGTCTCGGCTGTGCATTCGTTGTCTTTGTATTAGTGTCGTTGTGTTCAATAAGCGTCGTCGTTTGTTACTGAGGCAGGCTGATTGTATTTCTTCATCGACCAACAAATCGGAAAGAACCCCGAATTTCATAATAATATTCACAATTCTATTTAAATATTACAATTACATTAATTTAGTTTAATGCAGAACTCAGAAAATTTTGAATAAAAGGATAAATCCTTCCTTTATAAGTTACTCGTGAATGATATGCTTATTTTTAACAGAGGAATTCCAAATATCAAATATATTTTTATAAATGTATTACAATTGAAGCACAACTGGCTCAAGAGTGAATTAGTTACGTATGCAATAAATCTCCTATCCATAATTTGATGCTACTAATTCCTTAACAGTGTATTTTAAGTATAAGATTATTATAAACATTAAGGTAATGTTATTTTAATATTCTTACATCTGTTCTGTTCATTGTGCCATAAACCTAATGGTCAAATCTCATGGAATTATAATGGTACTAAAAATGTAACTGCAAGAAAAACTATTCTCTAAGTACACCTTGTTTTTCTCCGTTCTGTGACTTCATTTTCTTATTCCTCGTGCAAACAGGGCCGACAACAAGCAGATACTTTCTCTTGTCGTTTTCATCAATAAAAAGCAAAATTGCACGAGTGAATATTTAATAAAACAATCTGCATTGTTTGAATTTCATTGCAACAATGAAATATATTTTGGAAAAGTATACAAAACAATAAAGTTACAGAAATTCCTCTACTAAGTCCGTAAAGTCGCTGGAATGATGTAACTAATTCGGCGTTGACTCACAATACGATTCTGACTAGACGACTGTCTTCGGCTTGGAATGCTGACCTTTTATAGTCTTCGCAGCAGGGCAAAGAAGATTCTAGAACAATCAAGCACATTTCGGCTCCTATTGCCACAATTCTAGAAGATTTTAGTATCAGCCATTTTGGGGTCAGGTTTGTTGTCAAGCCCTGGATTATTGATCCGGTATGCGATCAGAATCCAGTAGAGCTGTCCATTCTTGAAACATTTTTTCTACGATGGAACCACTGTGCTGGGAAGCAACATTACAGATTCGTAAAAATATATTTTAAAAATTGTCAAAATTCAAGGGGTAAAAACCGACAGTGTAAATATGCAGTGTCATTAAAAAAAATAATGTTTTGAATTTCCGAAAGATGCAATTTCTTTTTCAATAATATTTTCAGGAGTTATTACAGTACAAGCGTTAAAATCTCGCGTAATTTTTAAATAATCATTCCGCGGTGCCCATTTACGCCCTCCAATGTATATTTATACCAATTTTGGTAACTGTAAGAAAAATCTTTTGGCCTGTCGGAACCGCGCATGTTCCTTCAATATAAACAGTAGAAAGGAGCAAATCAAAGAAAGTCTGATTCATTTCAATATTGTATATTTAAGTGAAATAATATATATATTTGTATATAAAGTTGGGACTTTTTGCCCCCCGGAAGTTTAAATTTTGATGCTCCTACCTTTCACAGCCTAATCTAGTCTTAATCAATTAGGAAATGGCACGTAAAAAATTTCTCTAGAATCAGACAACTACAAGGCGACCCTCAAGCATTTTTAAGTTGAAGCAATTCTTCAAATAAAATTAAAAACATATGTATTGTATTTTTTTTTAAACAATGCAACAATTTTATAAGAGAAACAGATTTTCATTTAATTTAGAGCAATAATTTCGATAGAATAAAAACATAATATGAACGAGCGAGCACCAAACATTATTTTTTCATAATACATGACTTAGTAGAAATCTGGTATTTTTTACCACTTGCTTCAACGATCTGCGAAACAAATTGCTTCTCATTTTCATTTTTCGTGAGAATGTTATTGTATTCCTAAATTAGTTTGACACCTCTTTCTGCAGCATGATTTATAACAACTGTTATTTGATGCGTATGTTCAATTCCTTTTATGTTACAATTCCAAATGTGTAACTAGGATCATCCTTTTATGTTGAAGGGTGTTATGAAACTCTTTCGATTTGTTAGTCGATGAAAAAAAAAAAAAAAAAAAAAAACGGTCCTTCAGCACGAAGACACGACAACCCAGACAGAATTCAGCAGGCGGAGAGAATCTTAGTAGTTACTCTCTATGGTGTCTCCAAACGCGTAATGCGCACATTTATTTTAGGAAGTTGAATGTTCAGAAAAGTCAGAACTATGTATTTTTTTATAATGTTACACATAGCAAAAAAACACTAAATTTTAACATACAATGCTTTATATATATATATATATATATATATATATATATATATATATATATATAACAATTTATTATTATTTTTTTAAAAAAATGCGATTTTTATAAAACATTTAGTTTTCAAAATATTGATATTGACGAAAATACAAAAATGCATATTTTCAAGAACAACGAAAAAGGATAAAAAGTTTCCAAAAATTTTTCTTCCTCCACGGAATGAAGAGTTCGTGTTAATCGAAAATTACTGCCAGTTTTTAAAATTCCCGCAATAATTAATGATTTGATTAATGTAATAACTAAACTATTATGCATAACATAAATAATAGCATGTACTAACGCATAACGCGTATCTATGTTTATCCGATACAGATATTTTAAAACTTCGAGATTGGAGATATTTCATTCAGGATACTGAGCTTAAGTAGTTTACAAGCTTCTTTCTGAATTTAAATACCATTTGCAAAAGGAGGGGAAAAAAAAACCCCTTTCATAATCTAATTGGCGAGAACAAAACAAAAAAACTCGCTCAAGGGAAAGGGGGGGGGGAGAAGCATAACAGACAAAAAGCTAAATTGAGCAGCTTTTAAATGTCAATCATTTAATTTAATAAAGGTTAGTATTTGCATTCATTTAAATACCCTTCCCCCCGCTCTTTTAGATAATTATAATTCTTCCTCTGTTGAATAATAAATATCATCTAAGTTATTTTTGAGCCAAAATAATAATTTTTTTACAATTAATTCCATAGTATATATTTTGAGGAAAACTGTTACACAAAATGCACTTTTTTTTTATTTCGTTAGAAATAAATTCTGAGAATAATATCCCTCATAGTTTCACAGAATTTAATCTTGGAAGAATTCAAATAATTATAAATAATCCTTGTTTATTAAGCAATTTTTTTTTAAAAATCATAAGTTTTTTTTTTTTTACATTTAAAACTTTTAAATGAATGTGAAAATAAGCTAATGTCAAAGATGAAAATTAGAATTACCATTTCATTTTTTTAAAAATTACAGTTTTTTGTTATAAATTATGTTTAATTTTTCCAACATATATAACAGATATACTATCGATGAATTCTCATTTAAATCATTTAGAAATAGAAAAATGAATAAAATTTTATGATAGCTGAGAATCATTGCATACTTCTGTCTTGTCTTCGGCAAAAGAAAACTGTCAGTACCTTGTGAAAATCAAAATTTATAAAAGCTTAAATATTGTAGGCAGACAGGAAACAAAAACAAATAAAAATGATACCAAAATATGTCGGGAATAGAGCATTTGCGCTCCATAAATTATTCCCTACCCCTGTTTCATTGTAGGTTTACTGGGATTCGGACATTTGGCAAGGACACTTGGCGCGCATCTAGAGGGGTGACGTTTAGTTTTGAGGGTTTAGTTTTGCATAGCTGCATTTTCGGTCGGGCTAAATGGTGATAAGGGAATAGAGATAATTTTTGTAAAAATTTTATTTGATCTTGAATTTATGAGAACTTGTACATTCATTTATCTTATTCATATATATTGCAATAAATGATAATTAATTCTATTATTAATAAAAAAAGTAAGACTGTTTTTATCAATAAAATAAATAGCGGAATTAAATGCATTTAAAAAGAAGTAAAATATAAGAGAATTAATAGCTGTTTTATTTACTAATATTTAAACAATCTCATATTTCTGAATGAATTTTCTTGAAAATCGCTATGATCTATTCTCATAAAAGGGGAAAAAATGTATGTGTATGTATATATATTACAATAGTTCACTTAGCAGTATCTTTATTAAGAAACTAGCCGCCTTTGGTAATCAGCAGTTCGCCAGTATAAAAAAAAAGATCTCTAAAATTTCCAATTATAGATTTTATGTAACTTGATCTCTTAATAGCTTTTTCTGCAAAATATTTAGCTCTCAAAGTTTCAGATTTTGATAGTTATATAATTCAGTCATACTATTATGTAGGCCTTAAACAGTTCTGTTCATTGTATTACTTACTAATTTCTGTCAGAGTTCATAAAATTTGCACATTATATTAGAGTGGAAATGTTAAACTGCAATTAATATAAAAACATTTGTTACTGAAACCAAGCACATCTTTTTTTGAATGTGAAAATTGAATGTAGAGTCGCTCAGCATTGAAGTTGTATATGCAATGCAGAATGATTTTTGTAATTTATATAATATCTTAGAGAAATATTCTTTAATTCATCGTAAAATTCAGTTTTTATTTTTACTTTCAAAACATTTAAATGATGCAAATGAAAATATTTTATTTGAATTCAGTCAGTAAATGTTCTTATGAAAAAATTACGAAGTTTAAATTTTACACAGTCCTTTTGTCCTAAGGAGTCATATTCTGCGAAATACTCTTGACATTTCAACTCTTAACTCAAGTTCAATAAATATATTTTCTATCTTCTGCGATCACATCTGTCAGTTTTTACATATCAATATTAGAGCAATCAATATTTTCATAATCATAAGCCAACCACTGATTGAAGTTCAAAGATTTTTATTTAACCCTTAGCGCTCCGAAAAGTAATTAGATGCATTAATATTTGCCGAATAAGAGAACTTGTTCATTGCCCCGAAATATTAATACATATGAATTTTCGCAGAAAATTCATCTACATATTTTTACCACTCTTAAGTATTTTTACTAGTCAAAATTTCATAAAATAATTAAATAAAATGCCTTGAATGGTTCCTGAGAGGAGAGATCGAAGTGCTAAGTGTTAAAATATTGATATCTCAGCAAAATTTGTTAAATAAGATTCAAAGGTTAATGTAAAAGGGTAAGCATGTAAAAGGATTACAAAGGGTAATGTAAAGGACCTATGTAAAAATTTAAAATTCTTAATTCATCGGAGCATTTATTGACTCAAGTAACATAAAATGCAATTGTTTAGTTCATTTAGACCATTTTGTTAGTAGATGCGCGACCCTGATTAAAATTAACTGATAGGCGCTGATTACAGTGATTATCCAATAGATATATTAAACCATGTTTGCCTTAAATTTAATTGTTTGATTTAATTAATACTATAGATATTGTAAAAGGTCATTGAAATCTTTTCCTCCATTTACTTTTTAGAAAATATATTCCAAATGTTTTCACTTCACACAGACACTAGCTGAAATTTACACTTTTATATATTTAATTTACAATAATAGTTGATTTATTTTTTTAATTTGAACTTCTGTCAATGTCATGGCAACAGGTTGATAAAAGCTAATTTTTTTTCCCATTGACGTGCTCTTGCAGATTAAATTTTAATTTTATTTTTTGCGAAATACATTGTTGAAAAATATAGTTAAAATATTTCTTTAAAAGCTTGTTAAACATCGGAACTTAATTTATAGATTGTTGTTTCCAATGGCACTTGCCATAGGCAAGCCCGCTGATTTGAAATCAACGATTTTAAACCGAAAGGGAACGTCTCTTATTTTAGTAGCGCCAACTAGGGCCAAGAGTACGATTTTGCTACTCACGCATCACATTCGCTTGCACAGCCCCTTTTAAAAGGGGGGGGGGGGCACATTCACACATCACACAGATAGAACAAATGAAGGACAACCATGCCCGAACCGGGACGCCCAGATCACGAGGAAGACGCGCTACCCCTATGCCAGGACGCCGGCAATTTATATATTAAAGCATTGATATCATTAAAAAGAAAAATTTTTGAGTTTTATCTTAATGCAAAAATAAATTTTGTGCTGTAATTTTTCGGAAGTTATAGAGCTGTAATTTTTAGAAAGTGTATCCATTTTTAAATCCTGTTACTCCTTAATGTAATAAATTATTATATGTATAAGGATCAATGTTAGAGAAATTAATTAATATTAGATAAGAATGTTATCTGTAATGAGCATAAACAATGCTGAATGAGAAAGTTTTTGTATTAGTTGAAATTTAAACACTTTCGTTTTTCAAGTTCCCATTTTTGTTGAGATTACTGAAAATTAAGAGATGCATTGCATAAAAAGCGGAATAGTATAAGGTTTTTAGAACAGTAGTAAATGTTACATGTTCAATAGAATTTGAAGTTACATATGCTCTTGTGAGTAAGTGATCAAGAACAAGCTAAGTAAATTTAGCAACCATAAATCTGAATTATAAAATTAAGTTGGTTACTACTTTCATAAAAACTTTTTAAACATGCTTTTTAATGTGTATTAGCATTTGTGAAACAATATATTTTACAACTATTTTTCTTCAATTCATGGTTATATAGGAGTAATCATAATTTCTATTTTGAAAAAAGTAACGTTCCTACCAAGTTATTTAATTGAATCTCTCAAACTTTTTTTAAAAATTTTAGTTACATACAAATGAACAAAAATTGCGGATAAGCTTTCAGAAATGCGAACAGTTTTGACTATGCTGAATGTCAGAGACAGAAATTTTTGCAGTAATTATTCTTCCTTTCTTTCTTTTTGTTAAATGTTAATGACCATATAATGCATATTGTGAAATATTGAAAAAGAATTATTTCGAAATTATATTCAGTTTTTAAAAAATTTCTAACGCCTTTTTATTATTTTCATATTATTTTTTTTTATGTAGCCGTTTAGATGTTGCATCTAAATGTCGTTTCCGGTACATTGGATTATGTATAGTTAAATCTGACAGTAAGTAAGCTAGAAAAGGAAGTAATATATTTCAGATTTGAAGGAATTTCAGTAATTATGAACATTTTCTTATTGAAAATGTTTTTTTTTCTTCCTGAGAATTAACCAGCAGCTGTTTTTAAAATTATGATTCCTATCATTTATTTTAGCCAGCGAAAAAGCTTATTTTTTGCAAAGAAAAAAAAAAAACTTATTTGAACAGCTTTAACGTAAAAAATACATTAGCTCATTTCAAGTATCAGTTTGTGGAATATATATACATAAAAGCGTACATACATATAGAAAGAACTAAACATTATTGATATCCATTTAAATTTGAATTTAAAGCACTTTCTATGTATATTTTTTTCATTTTGTTAAATAAAGTTAAACCGTAAGGGATATAAAGATTAAATCCGCATAAAACTAAAAATTATAATTCATTTTATTAGATTAAATTTGTATTATGCACATCAGAATTATAATTTTTATAAATGTCTTCCGTGTGGAAAAATTATAAAAGTATTCCTTTTAATAAATATATTTTTAAAGCAAATTTCTTACACTTTATATATATTATATTCCAACACTCGTTTGAGACTTGGCAAGGGTCATCAGCATTTTTCACAAGGAAGTTTCGTTTCGTTATGAGAGACAAGGAGTATCTTTTTCATTCATGATTACCATTTGGTGTGCATTGTAAAAGCGCCAAATCTTACATGCAAAGATAAAGTTAATAATGTGGTAGCCTTTCTTGACAGTTGAGCGGAAAGGGGAAATTTATCGAGCGCAAATACCATAGAACCAACATGTCATATGGTCGGGGGGGGGGGGCACTTCTTTACTGTAAATTGAACGGTATTTCGTGTAAAAGAAGTTTTTAATTTTTTTATCCTATGGAAACAGGAAATTGTAGGCTAATGAGTCAGCTTACCAAAGGAAATTGAATCTCATTGATTTGCAAGCTAACGAATCCTAATTTTTAAATAAATTATTAGTGGCACTGACATTTCTTCTAAAAGAAGTATCCCCCCCCCCTATCGTTTTATGCTAGGAAGGAATTTTGGTGAATTTTAAGTTTATGAATCAGCCATATGAAAATGGACCAAATTGATCTGCATTTATATTTGTTGTTGTTTCTTACGGCACTTGCCATGGACAAGCCCGCTACAGCGATTTTTAGCCGGTGGGGGAGCGTCTCTTGTTTTTATAGTAGGGCCATCTGGGGCCAAGAGAACGACTTAGCTACACACACGTCACAACCCTTTTTACGGGGGCGGACTTCACTCACTCATTCATTCACAGATCGTAAGATAGAACTGAATCAGAGAACGATCACCCCTGATCCAGTACTCCCAGTGGTATTACTCTCGACATGGAGGACTTTGTGACCACGACTGATTTATGCGCGCGTCACCAAACACGCGGGAAACCTTCGGCCGGCGGGGTTCGAACCGGCAACCTAAGGGACACGAATCCAACGCTCTACCAACCAGGCTATCCCGACCTGCATTTATATTTAAAACCTTTAAATAAATTCACAGTTAAATGAAATTAAACAAAAATTGGTTTTAATTCGAATATACTCAAGTATAACATCTTTGTAAATAAAAATTTCCTTAGGGCGCCACGGTAATATCTATTTGATAATCCTACTTTGCATTCCACCAAAAAAGCATTTGAATCTTCATCTAGGAAACATCATGATTGACACCATCTCTTTCACCTAATAATGATATTCTAATCATATATTGCTAATCATACCACAATTTATGCTAAATATGTGGGTTTTGTATATTTTTTAATAATTTTTATATTTTTAAATTTTTTTTTCAAATCTGTTTTATTCTTCTTGATGTTTTCAATCTACGTTTCTTATTTCCCTCTATGTTTTGTTTCATTCTCATTCAGTTTCTTATTTATCAGTAACGGGAAAATTTTATGAATAAGTTTGAATGCAGTAACATGTTTCCAGCTTAAGACTAGAACAGAGAATTTGATGCCTCCAGATGTGAAGTCACGTGCCGATCGTCCCTCCTAAGTCTGTGCAGAAAATTACAATTGAATACTTCGAACCAATACAACACAACCAATATTGTTGACAAACCGACTAGTCGTAAAAAATGCTTAGTTTTAATAATATATTTTTTTAATTCTTTGTATTAGCGCACTAAAAAGAAGTATATATTTTCTTTAAATCTAAAATATGGATGCCAAGATAAAATTGTAAAAGTGTGAGAAATACTCTAACCAAACTGAAATTTCTACCAAATTTCTTACTAAATACTTACGAATGATGATTTTCCTTTTTACGATAATTTAATTTCTTTATAGCATTGTTTTCATGTTTTTATTAAAAAATTGTTTACTTTTTTCGGCGCTAATAAAATTGTGATTTAAAAACTTGTTAATTTCCTTTTCAGTTTTTAATGTATTTCATAAATCATCATTATGAACATTATGGGTAATAATTTTTCTCAAATTCAAAATACGATGAATCCACAGTATGGAATCAAATTAAATTTGTTTAACCGATATCAAAATTCTGAATTTAGGAAGTTCAGACCTGGATATCTTTCAACATGCGGCAATCTGCTCTGGTATCAACTGACTCATTTCTGCCTACCCCACCCACGATAAAGTGTTTTTCAATTAAGGAAATTAAAAATGAGAAATCTTTCTAGAAATCTCGCAGGCAGGCAGCTGTCTTATGGTATACAGCAAATAATATCAAAGGCTATAATTTGTTTAAAAGTATTTTTTAAAGTGAAATTAAGCTAATGATTTAGGATATGTGCTTTTCAGTTGAGGAAATACATTAACTTAATCTTTTCAGTTGAGGAAATACATTAACTTAATAATTAACTTTGTTTTTAATTTATCTTCTACATACTACATTTGTATTTCAAATGTTTGGCATCATTTTAAATTATCGTCTGGTTGGTATCTGGATAGTTACATTTTGTTTTCAATGTTGGATAGAGCATGATTATATCAGTTTTCATCTCGGGTTTTGGCAACGCATCAATTTCTATTTGAAATGCAGAAAATTTGAATTTTTTTATTAAAAAAACCTGTAGTAGCATTAGAAGGTCAAGAATCAAATGCATTTATGAGAACGAATCTGTAATGAAGGGGTAAAATCCGTGGTGCAAACAATATATAAAATACAAATGAAAATGAGTCAAAATCAGCCCAAAAATATATCAACAAAAGATAAAGCGTGATTAAGCCCCTCCTCCAACAAAGAAAAGAAAAAAAAAGGGGGGGGGGACATAAACGAAGCAGGTTCCAATATTTTTAATATTGCTGTTCACATATTGCCTTCCATGAAAATTTATTACTTTGGTATCTTCCTGAATATGTTATATATTGATGACTTAAAATTATCATGGATATGTTTTTCTATGAGAAATGGGATAGAAAGAAACTAGATTCAAATTTTTATTTTTGATTTGGAATTTACAACAGCAGTTGAATGGTAAATTTTAGATTGAAAAGTAAATTAATAAAATTTTAAATTTGATTTTTTCATATATTTTTCATATTTTCATATTCATATTTTCATATATATTTTTCACATCAAGAGAAACAATGGGATTAATAATTCTTTAGATGCGTATTTTAAAGGCATTCAGCTCAAAATGGTAACAATTAAAATGTAGCCTTTAGGGCAAATTTTTCTAACCAAATTTTAAGGTTTTATCAGCACATGATATAATAATTAAAATAACATAAAACGAAAAAAAAAAAAAATTGAAATCTGCAATCCCAATTTTCGAGTTATCATATGAGAACATTTTTTTCGGTGAATTGCTTAGAGCTAGAAAGCGATATTTGAAACTCAGAATCGAAGCGAAGACGTTTTGCGTTGAACGTTGACAATTGTGATTCAGAATCCAAATGGACACGTTCTGTGTCTGAAGTTGAGTGTTGCGATTCAGAATCTGCGACACACTGCATACGTTTACGCTTTCTTCGTTCCAGTTGTAAAGCTATTTCATGTTCATGTTTAATTCGATCAGCTTCTGATTTTCAATTTGCATCATTCGTTTTTCTTGATTGAAGGTTTGATTCTGGCTTCTCTTTGCTCTTTCTTTTTTTCTTTGCAAGGCTTCATCGAGAAAAAGCTTAGGACGCCCCATTTATGATTTATTCATTGCCTACGCGATTTAAAGGTTCAACTCCCCAACCAAAACATCATGTTCTTTTTCCGTTCTTGGCTCCTAATAACGCAAGCGACGTAAATGTGGTATCGTTCGATAGTGGACATCGAGTAGAGTGTATCGATGCCAATCGTAAAGAGAGTTTTTGCAAAAAAGAGATCGAATCACTCGGAGTAGCACCGTGAAAGTCGTATCGTTACGTGCATTTCGGCGAGTACTATCCAACGATACGAGCAAATGCAATGTAACTCGAATTTGTAAATTTCGAAACCCGATCTCGGACCCTATCCAGACTAGTGTTTCGGTAAATATGTCATTCGACTTTATTTATCGAGACGAGTGTTTAGACGGTTCGCACTCGTCTTTACGTTGCATGGAATCCAAGATATAATAACTTCTGGTCTGACCGGAAGTTGACGTCATCGACATCCCGAGACCCATAAGAACTCTATGGTATCGATCCGACATTTATTTGCCCAATATTAAGCAAAATCCGTACTGCGCATGCGCAATGGATCCAAAATTTTGGGGGGGTTTAGAGGACCCCCGTTGGTACCTCTAAGTGAAAACCCCATGTCTCATGTAGTTTACGAGATATAACGAAAACCACCTGAAAATGCGCAGTAGAGGACTCCATGGGATTACTATGGTGAGAACTCATTGTCTCTAACATATATAGTTTACAAGATATAATGAAAACCATCTGCGCATGCGCAATAAAATACTCCATGGGGGGTCTTCTATAGCCCCGTAGGATTACTATGATGAAAACCCCATTTCTCTAACAGCAGGTCAACCTTTTAAAAACGCATCTGCTTTCAAAGAAGCATACATAAGCAATACTGATAAAAACAGGTGCAGCAGATGAAGGTGAATATTGCCATTTATGCTATATCATTGTCTACGCGATTTCGAGCTTCAATTATTCAAAACCCCGTAACGAAAACAACATCATGTTCTCACATAATTACAAAATAAATAGCTTTTTATCATATTCACATATATTATGAATGAAAAATATTGTACATCATTTAGATTCTTAAATAAATTCTTGAAAAATCCCAATATTTGACGTTTGTTTTTCACTATACTGGCACAAAAACTTATTTTATATCAAATTTTGCAAAATCTTTTGAGATTCCTTTTCTCTGCCCCACCCCTTATTTCCTTTATTACTATCCCGACCCAACACTCCACGCTAATTCTACACAGGTGGACCAGTTTCTGTTTCAAACAATGGGCACAGGATTATCACCAAGGATGTCTCCACTTTATATGCTGCAATCATTATTTGCTACAGTCACATCCCTCAGTACAGAATTTTCATCATTGGTCCAGTTGGGTTCGAAGTGAAGGTTTGTTAGTAGTTTAAAATAATCTTTTATTGAAGATGAACCATAGGGAAACAAAGATTCAGAATTAGTTTAGCCATTCCTTCTACAATACATGTATGACAAGGAAACCTGAGAAGGGTAATTAATGAACTCTCCACAATAGTTGATACTGATGCTTCCCTAATGGATCATTTAACTCTATGAGCACAAATTGTCATATAAAGAGGGCAGTGAATGTGTACTGTTGAACCAAAAACAAAAAGATGGAAAGCTCACAAGTTCTCTCGCTTTTAGTTAAGACTGCCCCTTGTTTTACTCCAAAAGTTCCCAATGATAATGAAACAGTTAAGTCGCATATGTAAGTGAATGAAATGTTCTTTGATGCTTTCCATATGCCAATATGACTACCACAAAACATCAGAAAATTATTCCCCCAGGTGCTGTTGCTTTGGAAGAATTAATCATTTAAAAGGGACATTTTTTTTAAATAAAGGAATGTTAAAATACTTTTGGATTTCAGATTTTCACAAAAGGAATTTATTAAATTTATTTTTGTTTGTTTTTTACATACTTATCAAAACAATACGTCATATTTTTGGGCCTAAATCAAAACAACAGCAAAATTGATGCATACACACAAAAACTTGACTTTAATATGGAGTAGAACAGAAATAAAGTAGAAGTTGATGTAGTAGACCACTTGGCGTAAATTTCACAAGGCCATGACACAGAATATACAGATAAGTAATGATAATATAAATATTGGAGATTTAATTGCCTAAAATCTGCTGTATTTGAAGGAAACAAATTTCTTCCCAGGTCATAGGCCATTTTTTTAAAGATATGACTTTAAATTTAAGCCTTACTTTTGATATGGAAGATTTATTTTTAAATTTTAAGAGTTTTGTGTAATTTTAAGAATTCAAAAGTATTACTTTACATATATATCATTTATCTATTTAACCTCTAATCTTATCATACCATTAAAAATAGAGTCATGTATAGTTATAAGTGTATGACTGAAAAAAGGGGGGGGGGGTAAAATTACATGACTGCTATTTTTAGAAACTTTGAACCATACCTAAATGATAAAAATGACAACAGAATCAAATTTTCTCGCAAACAAAAGAATATACTAAATATTCACCAGAGACCTGCACGCACAGTGCATATCAAGAGGAATTAGATCTTGAATCTTGTCTTGAAGTCCAAGCTCGTTTGCCTACTAATGTAATTTTGAGGAGCTGTACTTCAAAAATTCAACAATTAAAGCCTTTTTTTGGTCTTCTATAAAATACATGACAAAGTAATATAAACAGAAAATTCCTCCTTTTAAGATTCTTTTTATCCTTAAATTCTAAAATGTTATAAAAAACAGTATAATTTTTTTTAAATAATTTATTTTTTAAAAATGCAGCTACTTTATACAAGTTTCAGCTATATTATGATTCAAATAAGCCAGATAGTCAAAAGTAATTTTGAACCTGTTTCAACAAGTTTCTTTACAAGATTATAAACAACAGATGCAGATTCAGAAAAAGGAAGATAGAATTCATTCCAAATGTAAGGCCCCTTATATTTTATCCAAACATAATGCTATAAAATGTTAGCTCATATAAACAAGATTTATGTTTTAAATTGTAATCAACATAATGAAGAACAATATGGAATGGGGGTAGAGAAAGACAGAAGATGGAAGACCGTTTACTTTTGAAGGGATGAATATAAAATAGTTACTAGTGCATTATGAATAATAAATGAAATAGACAAGAAGTAAAATAGAACATTCCATGCCCATTTCTGACATTCGAATTAATATCTACAGTCAGTCACTGAACAGTAAAGAAAGATACAACAAAAATCAATTTCATGACACATTGGGTAAGAATTTTTTTAGCGATATAAAAGAACACTTAATTCATGTGTTCTTCTGATAGTCAGAAAGGAGGAATATAAAAATGTAACTTTTATAACAAGATAATAATAATCTGATGCAAAACTGTCAAATTTATAAATATCATTAGCTCACCCTGGCACTCAGCTGCTATTTAAAATAAATATGCTTGTATCTACAACTCAACAACAAGGAAAGTGAGTTAATGAAGGAAAAAGTAGACAAGATTTTATACAAGCATGAAAGAATAAGTACTTTATAATGAATTTCCTCTTTTATACATGACAACCTTATTCATATATATATATATAATATATTAAGAAACAGTTTTGATGATGCATTAAAACACAAGTCTCTTTAAGAGAGTTTGGTGGCTTTTTGATACAGGGCATCCACCACTTTCCCGAGGCTCTGGATGGTCTCCAAGGTCTTTTCATAAGTCTGATTGATGGGAGCATCTTCAAAGATGATCAGCACTCCTTCTCCTTGATCTAAAATGCCTGAAGAAATGTTCCATTTATTGAATAAAAAAATGAAGATAATATATTACAATAAAATATATTATCTAAAAGGAGGCAATCATTAAACATAAAGTAAGTGTACTTTGCTAGATTTTAAAATTATTTCATGGTTAGAGGTATTACAAGTTAAAAATAAACAAAAAGTTATAAACGAATATTTTACAGAATATCAATAATAAATATACATTTAGTTTACATGAATAATTTTAATTATATTCTGGTCTACTTTAGTTGCATATTAATATATCTTCTAGATTATCATTTTTTAATAGCATTTGTCAAAAAAGTTTATGTTTGATTGATTAAAGTGCATCTCACTTATAAAATAGAAGAAATGCTCTCTTTTTATATACATATAAAAAAAAAGGGATATTAAATTCTGAGACTTGAAACTTTATTTTTTTAGTTAATTTTATGCTACATAAAAGTTTTGCATTTAGAAACTGAAAAGATTTGACCAACAAGAAAACAATTCAAATTTATGTATTTGCATTATTTAAATTTAACAATGTAATTTCTACATTTTAAATGCCATTTACAAAATGCTGCTATATCAAAGTTATTTATAAAAATATTGCATTATAAACATGCCTTTTTCTCAGAAAGTATTAATAGAGAGTGAGCTGCTTGAACAATATAGCATACTTACCATTAAATTTCTTATCTAGAATCATCTGAGACAATTTCTTCTCTACTTGATCCTGTATTTATAAAATAAAGCCAATAATTTATAAAATGCAACTTTTCATTCAAAAGTCTAACATCTCTTCTTCGCATATAAAATAACAGAATTTTGGAAGAAAACCATTAAGAATGAAGCTAAACATTAAATTGCAGTATATTTCTACTAATGTTAAAGATGAATATGTCTATTGGTTTCTATAGGTCAGACCATTCAGCCTAGAGCCATCAAATTGACAAATACATATTTTAGAGAATGGAAATGTATAACATGAAGCAAATTTTTAAAATTTTAATTAAGCTGAATTTTGATATTTTTTTTATGATAGCTTCCAAAAATATTATCACAATTCAACTTGTTGTGGTTGAATGCTTATGTGTTTCAATATATTTCTATTAATAATAATAATGAAAAAAAGAATGTGTCTTTGTAAGTGTTAGTGCTTAACAGAATTGTCTCAATTTAGCACAGATATACTTCAAAACATGAGAGTGTTCATTTGGGAGCAATTTTTATTAATTAAAACTGAAGTTGAATCTTGGCATTTTTTCATGGTAGTTTTCAAAAATATAATTGCATAAAAATGAATTTTATACTGCTTCAAAATTAAATTGCCTTTTAAATTGCGCTAATAGTCATGTGAATTTTTGCTGAATTTTGGCAATTTTGAAAAAACACCCTTTTGCCTAATTTTTAACAATAGCAATTCCTGAATGAATGAAATTCAAATCAGTTTTATTGTTTTGTCAAATATCTGATCACATGATTTTTTCCCCATTGTTGAAGGTTAAAAGAAGAAAGAATTGTTTAATAGCAGAGTAATTTACATAACATATTAAAAGATGAAGTTACAACACCACAAAATTTATAAGACGAATACTCAAGATAAGATGAACCGTACATTTAAGTTTTAAATGCCATTATGATTCTCCATAAGAGAAGGGAATGTATACAATATACAGAATTTAAAATGATGGAATTTTAATGCTAGATAGACAATTTTACAGAATCATGGGCATGTAACTATACCTAAACTATTTATCTCAAATTAAATATAACGAAATTTCCAGTGAACCAGCTGACTGTCTGAAGCAATTAGTTAATAAATTTTGAGAAATTAAAGGGGAAAAAAGTATTCTTACCACAGTCAAGTTGATGATTTTTGCTATATGTGATACCTAGAAAAAAGAAAGCATAAACTGAAACCTGCAATTTAATGCATTAATCAGAAATTATTTATAGCAACATTTTAAAAATATAATTAAAGAAATTCAAACTGGGATCTAGTAATTATTTTTAAAGGAAAGGACATACACAAATAAATAATGATAAACATCCATTAAATTTTTTTAATATATAGGATCATTAAACTCATTTTATTATTGGTAATCTCTTTTAATAATAATTATAAACTTTTTTCAAATTAGAACAAAACTAAAGAATATCCAAAATATGCAACAATATTTTTTCTTGTTTACCTTAACTAAAAATAAAAATTTAAAAAAAGCCACTTACTTGCACTCTACAAAATGGTTCAATAATCCGACACAAATTCTGTTCTAACATGGTATCATATAGAGTATTCAAATGAGATTTGATAAAAGGATCATCCACTAATTCTTTTCTAAATTTTACAAGAGCCTAAAAAAAAAAGAATGATATAAAAATTACATAACAAATAAGGGAGAAAAAAATTCAATGCACACTGATTATTTAAAGTCAAAAATTATTAATATTAAAATTATTGCAAAATTAGATTCTTGACTTTTTTGCATCATGAGGCAGAGTATTAATCAGATGCGTGGAAAAAATGTTTATGATCATGTTAAAAGTTTCATAACTTCCTTTTTAACTTTTCAGAGATTTAAAACGTATTTAAAAAATTACTCAATTTTCATGGGGAACTGCCAAAACAATTTTACTAGGTAATGCTAATCCATGATATTTACATACATGTTTTCCAATAATTAAAAAAAAAAAAATTCTTAAATTTGTAAATAAGTGTATATTTTCTTAATGTTCCGCATGAAAATATAAAGTGCAATTTCAATTTAATGGATCTCAAATTATTGAGCTTTCATATTTAACAGATATACAATCAGATCAATGTAGGTGAAAAGAAGAAAAACCATTGAGGTCTAAATTTGTGATCAGATGAATTTAAAGTTGCAGCAGCAGGTACAATTGTATATAATAATGGTTTAAATGAAGATATCTTTATTCTAGAATTGCAGGTTTATTTTTAAAATACCTAACTGATGATTATGAAAAAACATTTAATGAATAAGATTTTTTTCATAAAACTTAACTCATGATTTAATACACATCAGACTTTATACTTTATTCCTTTTAGTACATTAAATCAGAAGTAGGTATGTTGAATTCCAACCAATTTATTCACGAATTTCAGGAGAAAAAATTCTGATAAAATACACTTTAAATGTATTAAACACTTCGTTTTACAAGGACAGAAAAAAAAGCTTGTCTCCTAATTGCCCCAAACTGACTGAAAATTATAGTTGAGTGGTTGTCGTGTGATACAAGTAATGATTTATATAAAACCAAAAGATGTATTATATTTCTTTTCAATTTAACCATCATTTTAAAGGCAATTAATTCGCCTAGAAGATGGAAAATTTATTTTTAACTAAAAATTATTGGCAAATTCTTTAAAACTGAAGAAAGTTTAGAAAAAAAGAAAAAGAAAGGAAATTTGTTACTTTGAAGCTGGCTGAATTTTTAACATTAATTTTTTAATGAATTATCTAAATACCCTTTTATATTTTTAAAGCACAAAACTATATTAATAATAATTATTATTATATGCTTTTCCTATCTCAGTCTTCAGTTTATTCATTAGATACTCAAAATAAATGCAATAGCATTAACATTCGTACCTGCTGGAAATCAGCCATGGACCTTTTACGACTTGCTTGAGCAATGGCTTTCAAAGCATCTACCTCAGGGCCAGCATATTTTAGTACCAGTTTTCCAATAATGATGGAAGACACTTCATCTGGTCTAAATAAAGACAGAATATACAAATAATTATATCACTTTGCCATAATATGCAAACAAAATATTTACTGCAGAAAACTAAATATAATAAACTATTTTATTAAAAAGAATAATCAATTCTTACTGATAAAATATATAAGGCTTAAAAAGATGTCATTAAGAATTTGGTATCTCTATTATCTCATATAATATTTCATTTTTATTGTGAAACAATGGGGAAAAAATAGTTTACAATTACATTATAAATAAGCTTGATACCCAACATTCCAGTAGAAAAGCTCTGATAAAATAGCATGCAACTTCTTAGTATGAAGTAACAAATTTTTTTTATAAGAAATGCTTTGATACTGTTATTATTGACAATAAAATGATTCAAAATTAATTTTATCTTTTCTTTAATAAAATATTACCTGAAATTAATCTGTGTGACAATATAGTGAAATAAAATCACACCTACTAGTCAATAGAAATCATTTCACATTTTTTGATTATTATTCAGTCACTATTCGCACTTTTATTTTAGTTTTGAAGGGAGATGATACAGAACATTTTCTTTTAGCATTCTTAAATTGCGGCGGGGGTGGGGTGGGGCAAATGAAAAGACTGTTTCATTAGTCAGAATGATGTCACATGCTTACATTTCATAAGAAGCTGTAACCCAACTCAGAGCCAACTAGTATCAGATGTGTTGATTTACAAAAGGACATTACTTATAACAAAAAATTACACATGTTGTTATTTGTAATACCTTTTAGCTCTACTTACATCCCCCCCCTTAAATGTGTAATATTTTTAAACCTGACTGTAGAATAAATCTTATCTGAAATTATAATCTTGCATTCAGCATAAAAGAAAATTAATTGAACCAATAATCAATCACTAAAATTTGGAAAAGAGCCTAGGGTGAAAATTATCATTACTTTTAGCAACAAAATTTACATTATCTCCACCTCTTTCTCTGAACACAATTCTGGGTTTAGTTGGTTTATGCATTTCATCTTTCTCTAGCATGAACTTTTTTTTTTTTTCTTTTTGCCTGTATATAGTTGCTGAGAATTTCAACTCTCTTTATGAATTTAGAGTCTTCATTATCTCAGAGAGAGGAGACATAATATAAATGTAAAAAATACACAGCAATAAAAAAAAATGTTTACTAAATTTTTTTTAGCATGTACATATCAATAATTTGCATATTTCACATTAGACAGAATTTAACATGCCAACCAATTGCCTTGAACCTATTAGTCATGGTAAATAACATTGTTTAACCTTAAATATGAAACTTGCATAAAAATAATAACAAACATGAAGAATTAAAATACTCACTGGTTGAGCATAACCTTGGAAAGTAACATGTATTTGAGCGCTTGCATGGCTTTTGGACTATCTACAGAGTCATATCCTTCAAATGCTTCATAAAAATATGAGAAGGCTGTCTTAAAATCTTTTTCATCTGCTGCATGAAGAATACCAGATTGCAAGTCCAAGGCTGCTTGAAGTTTAGGAGGACAATAGATTGCATTGGCAGTTGTTCGAGCAGAGGTCAGAGCAGCTCTTTAAGAAATCGGTTTTTAATTTTTTAAAAAAACAGATTTCACACAAATAAAATGAAACACTGAAAATACTATAGATCAGAAAAGTAATTTTTATAAAAAATAATGCCTGTTTTTAACCTTATTAAATATTTTAATGAATAATAGCAACATATTTATAAAGTTATAATGTAGAGCATTTACTTTGTGGTAATAGAACTTATGAATTTGAAAGAATTCTAAATAAATCATAACAGTATATAATGTATATTTTCGTGTATAAGTTGGGAATTTTTGGAACTTTTTCTAAAACTTAACTACAATGGTCAGCTTATATATGGATTCACTCATCTTGTAAAAAGGATTTTTATTAGTTGAAAGGCACAAGCAATAATTTGCCAAATATTATCAAATGCAGCATTTTTCATTTTTACAGTTGATAATTCTTAAATTAAAAAAATAATTAAAATAAAGCAAGCTTTCTTTTTCTTTTTCTGAAAATAAGTTTTTTCAAAACTGTTTATTACTGCTGGTTTTTATGTCTCATCGAGGATTTGTAGTTAGAATTTCCTACAAATGTGATTATCTGTAACTTGAAATTTACTATATAATAATTTCTCTCCCTGTTCATCACTCAAACAAACAAGCAAAAATAATAAGATTATTGCATATACAGTAGATAAGATACATACTATGGCCATCACTTCTGCAGTTTGAATTTCCCTGATATTTCCAGTTTTTTTTAAAAAAGAAATTTCGCTGACATTTTTTAGATCTATCTAATATTCTTAAAATAATGCTGCTTTCTTTATTTACTGCACAATATGTTTTTAACATGATGATAATATGAACAAAACCATTTTACTATTTTAACTAAAATCAATGTAAAATAAAATTCAATGCTAGAAAATAAAAATATTTATAATAATTGAATAACAGAAAAGATTTAATTATATAAAATACATTCCCTTCTTAATGCAAATATATTAACCAACATTAAAAGATACATGCTTATCTAGACAAATTTTTAGCCAACAATCATTATCTAAGGACTGCTTGTCAGATTTACTCATGAAATATGCAATACGAAAATGCATGCACACTGTCAGAATGCATAAAAATGAAACAATTTGTTTCCTTTCATTGGATTCTTCCCTATCCATACTGTTCACCAACATACATATCAGAACTGAACAATAATTCTATTAGTAGAAGGGGGGGGGGATTATTTCTAAAAACAAAAAAATATTCAATGAAAAACTGATTAACTTTTAGCCCATCAACTATAATAAAAAAATCTTTTACATACTGGCTGAATACTTAAAACACAACATAATAAAATAAATGGAGAATTGGACCTTAATTTTTTTTTCTCTACTGCATAAAAGAAAAAATATTTTAAAGAAGCAAATTAAAAAAAAAGCCAGAAGAAAATATTAGCATTTCAATCCATGTTTTTCACAACATCCATCCATAGGAAGAATTTAGTAAAAGATCCATATTCACAATGTTTAAAAATAAACAAAAAATAAATTTCTAAGAAAATATTATGAATGACGTCTGGTACTTCCTAATTCAACAAATATATATACATGCAAATTTAATGTCCTGAAAAAATGCTAACAAAAACTCTTGGGAATATATTACATATGTAATAAATTAGATATGATGGTTAATCTTTCTATTCCACTGTAACTCCAAATGTTAATTTAACCAATTTTATTGTACCTAAATTGTTTTGACTAAAGCTAAACCTAACCTCAAATGCAACAGGGTCTAAAACTGATGAATTAACAAATTATATAATCAAATTATCATTGCAATGCCCTAAATAATGGAAGAAAATGGGATAAAAGGAATAAATTTTTTAGATAAGTGTCAGAATATAAAAATAAAGCAAATAATAATCTGATTAATAGATACAGAACATCCAGCAGATTATAATGAATCAGAATTCATTATAATCTAGATGCTTAAAAGTTGTTCTTCAGAATTGTAAGAACTTCACAAAAACTAGTGACGTTACATACCCTAAGATATTTAAATATAAATCTTCCTCAACCTAGAGTGTGGATGGTTTCTGCTTTTGACTGTCAGTAAATGACTGATTTTCCTTTAGTTGCCAATGCTGTTTCATTTTACTAAAGAAAAAAATGTCAGGACTGTCCTTTAACATTAGAGTTTCCAATTTTAAAAAAAAATTCCAACATCAGAATAAATTTCCTGATCTTTTCCAATCTCCAGAAATTCTCCCATAACTGCTGGTTGCCTGATCACTCTGGATACCAGATAGAAAATAAATATGAAAAAAGAATGTATCAAAGTTACCAAATTTAGAGTTATTATCATTAGCATTACTTTATAGTGATTTGATTGAAAAAACATTTCACCAGTCTGACAATATTTTCATTCTCATAGTAATATTAAAAAAAAAAATTATTTTAACTCATATACAAGTTTTGAAATTTGTATAAACATTTTTTGTACATATCTGGAACTATATGATATATAGAAAAATATAGAACAAATGCTACAATGCAAGTTGCAGACCATAATAAAAGAAATTGATTTATTCTGAAATCACTTATAAAGGAAAAGTTAATATGCCATTTTTTTTCAACAAGCAGCAATTTAATAATAAAGAAAGTCTGAAAAACAGTTATGTTTATAAATTGCTTGTATTTACATTAAAAAATTGGTAAAATAAAAATAAAATTTATTTTACCTCGCTTTTGGTAAATTGCTCAGGGCATGATAAACTTTGCTCTCTAAAAGCTGGACTTCCACCAAAAGATTTTTGTCATCCATCTTTTTCAGTTCTTTCAATAAACCACTTCCTAGGAAAAGGACCAAAAATATAACATCATTAGCATAAACTTTTAAAGTTTCATTCTGTAGGAAAAAAAACTACTAATAATACAAATGCAAGACCAAATGGATTACATATTATTAAATTGCAATATATTAAAAAAAATCCTGCATGCCATTATGCTCAAAATTTCTTTGTATTAAACTACTTCCCCTTTATTTCGAGTCATACAAGTAACATCATTACCCAATTTAAAAAAAGAATATGTACAATTTTGCACTTATAACAAAGAAAGAAGATAAAAATGTTGCAAATTGCAAATGGCAGTGCAACCCTCAGATATTTTTAATAGTACAGCAAAATTTTATAATAATTAATATCCTCATTTATACAAACTGCATTGAAAAGATTACCTACCTAATTGTAAGGCATCAGAATATCTGTGTGTGTCATAATATAAAGCGATCAATCTTGCCTAAAAATGAGAAAATTTACAGATATTAATTTTATGAAGTAACACTTTTCACATGACACGACTTTTCATAAAGGCAATAAATAATCATAAAAGCATGAACTCATCAGAGAGAATTGGTAGAAAGACTTCGCTCAACTTCTCACTGCAGCTTAACTCGACTGACTACTATTCACTTTTAACACACTCTCATCTGCATGCCTCAACTTTTTAAAGTCAAGATTCTCAAACATTTTGGATTCTTCATTTTTGTTTACAAGAATGAGAATAATTGACTCAACATCCATTCATCAGCAAATACTTATGTCTTAAACTATCTTCTGTAGCAGGAGATTTACTGTGCAGGGAAGTAATATTACAAATTTGTAACATTTATTGGAGGTGTCTGGTACTAGCATTTTTATCTGTATACCACCAAAAAAATTTATATGGTCATTGCTAAATTATAAAGTTAAAACTTATGTATGTGACATTGAAATCACTTTTATTACTTGTTTAATGGTACGTCAAATATAAACAAATTGCTCTACAAACATTTTTCATAATGCTTCACAGAACATTTTTACACCTGCATTTATTCAATGAATCACTAATTAATGGAACTGTAAAATATTATTAAAACACTCTGAAGGGAGTTCAATGAATGACCAGATTCTATTCAATTAGAGGAAAGATGTAAAAGAACTGAAGAAATAAGCATCAAGCTAACAATTTAATCCAGTACAAAAATAGACTTAATTGTTTCCAGTTGAGTAATTGCTATATTTACCAAAGGAGATTGATAATCATACTTCCAAAACAATTATCTCACAAGAATGGCTTTTACATTATCTTAAAACAAACAAAAAACCCTTTTAATAATATCAATTTCCTTTATCTGCATTTTTAATAAAAGTTCTAAATGCAATACACATTTTGTAACTGATGAATTAATAAGTTATGTTAAATTTACTGGTTTATACTGCATATAAAGTAAGATTTTGCAAATAATCTTTTAAATAAAGTAAGAAATCCAGTTTTTTGTTAATTCATTTTTGTCTTATTATTAGATGGTGGTTAAGCGTATCTGTAACAATGCTTTTAATGTTATATTGAATTCAAATTTATTCATTATAATATTCAATCACGTTTTTGTCAATGTTACAATTAAGATTTATGGAAAAAAAAAATGCTTTCTATAGATATTAAATCCAAAATAGGATTTTCACTTCCACTTGTATTTCGTTGAATACACACTTTTAACAAGTTAAACAAATCGCAATAATTAATAAAACATTAATTCAAATTAATTATTTTTTTATGTAACAGCTTAAATTGTCAATAATATGGGCTAACAAGCTGATTGCCAAAGGCAGATAGTATATTACATTTTATTAAGAACACTTATCATAATAAAATGATAGTAAATTATTCACTATAGTCAATACAAGTAATAACAGCAAATGCTCCAATATTAACAGAACATATTCTGTACATATGAGCTTCAAGTTGGTTATATGTATGTTAAATTTCAATAAGAAAATAGCACTTATCTTCAATTTTTAATCCATTTCATAAAAAAAGCAAACATTTTAAAGATATCTCTACTAACAATAAAGATGAATGTAAGTGTTGTGCACTTTACAAGTTGATTGCCAGGTCTAGAGCAACCAAATATTTTTTAGAAATAAATAGTTTCAGAATTTTTTTTAAATTTTAATTATAATTTTAATTAATTACAAATTAAGCAAAATTTTGGAGGTCTTTATTTGTAATAGCTTTGGAAAATACCACAGCATAAAAACACTGTTTATATTATCTTAAAATTCACCATATTATATTTTCAATGATATCAGATATTTCAGACAAGATACAGAATTGGAACAAAAAAAGCTGAACAATATAAAGTAATGTATTGTGTCAAGCATAAATACTGAAATGTAAAACAAGTATGATTAATTGAACAATAAAATGAATAAAATTATATAAAAAGAGTCTAAGATATTTAAAATAATGAAGAATTATTACATAAAAATATTAACTGATCTCAAAAAAGATGCAAATCAACTCTGTAAATACTGGAATCGGCACTTCCAGGGGAATGGGTCATATTTGATACTTTAAATATATTTCACAAAAATACAATTAATTGTTAAAATAAAACTTGAATTCTTTTCGTTATTATTACAAATATTTCATCTCGAATGATACTTCAATTGTTAATGATGAAAGCCTGAAATTAGGGCTTATTTTTCCATAGTGTGTAGTTTTCTATTTGAAGTAAGCTTTTCATATACTTGTTGAAATTTGTTGTACCACAATTAAAACTGAACATCACAATTAAATAATGATGAGATTTTTTTTATAGTATGCTCATTTTCAAACAAACATTTCTTTGCTTTTATATATTTGGAAACTCAAAAAAATATATTATTCTTATCGCTTGAATATTGATTTCTTACTGAATTTGTTAAATTTGAGAAATTTTTATTGAATAGTCTTTTGATTTATTACACAAATTATAAAAAATATTCAGTAATGCACATAAAACTATAATGTTGAATGATTCTGCTTTCCATTCTTAAATTTTAAATAAAAATGCTTCACTTTAACAAAAAAATTTGGTATTAGTTAAAGTTTAAACAATTTTGTTTCAAATTAACGCTAATAGTGCAAAGCTTTTTAGATAGTGTATATTGCATGCATATCAAACTTTAAATTTAAAGATACATAGGGCCCTTATGTAAATTGCATGTCAGTTATTAAAGAGGGGAGAGAATCATCAAGGATGACATTTTAGCCATATCTAAAATTTAATGATATTTACTAATGATATGAGGTTAAGCTTAAAAATCATCATTGGCATGTGATTAACACACAAAATACAAGTCCAAGCTTCATAAAATATTTAATTAAAAATTTTAACAAACCATTAATTCCTGTAAATTAGCAGATCATCAAATGTGACTAGTTAAGTAATAAAATATATTAATACATGCTCTTATTCTAAAACAAGACTAAATCAAAAGTTTTGAGATCATCTTCTTGAGTCTCCACTTGGTATACAAATACGTTTTACATTGCTTAATTTTTTTTTTTAGATATCTTATATTACTTAATAAATTGCAATACAAATTTATATAAATCAAATGAAAAAAGTTACTTTATATTTAAATCAAATTCAAGATGAAAGAAAAATGAGCAAGTTATTTATAATTAATTATATTTACTGTTGCTGATACACAATAGCAGGATCTCCTCTCATTAAAAATTTCAACAAAAATGGTAGACATAAATTAATACACTGATATGTATTAAAGAAAACATATGTCATATGCTTACTTCAAGGGATTGTCTCAGAAAAGTTCTTTTTTCTTGTTTGGCCCATTCAATACACTCGACACACAGATCAACCTAATTAAATAAATTTCTCAGCTAATTAAAATACACACATAAATGCAACAATTAGTATGATAAATGCTGAAATAATATAGTTTCTATACATTGAGAAAGAAAATTATCAATAAAAAAGTTCCTTGACTAATAAAAAGACTTACTTCCATTCCAGTCTCAGCTTCCATGTCTAAAAAGAGATCTACAAGAGCTCGAACTAATTTGGATGCTTTGGCTTTGCTGATTTTATTCAAAAATGGTCTAGTTGATTTTATCAAGTTGCCCAATTCTGTGGGAGAAACCATCACACTTATTATATATTTTTGTTGATATAACATAAGTATACTTGCAAGTATATTAATTTTCTTAATAGTCAAATCCTTATGTAACTATATTCTGATTAATCTTCTACCAGTTCCAATTTCTTTGCTTAAAAAAATGAAGTCATTTAATGAGATGGGGGGATGAAGTCAGCCACAGAAATAAAAAGTTTCTAATCTGAAACTATAATTTTAAATAGATCTTACCAACAGCCTTTCCTGTACGGCTAAGCAGTTGCCCCTGTTCCAAGATATTTTGTTCTTTGAGACGAAGGCCCTCCTCATCGAGGATCTCATCTTCTTCTTCCTCTGGAGGTACATCAGGTTTTACACTATCCTGGGCTACAAAAGAAAATTTCAAATGAATTTCTACATTGTTCATACTTAAATGAAATTAATGAAACTTTTGATGAAATACTCAACTGTCACCAAAAGACAATAAAAGAATTTATCAAATATTATTGCTATTTCAATATAGGTTATAATGATAATATGTTTCACTTTAATCAGCTTAATGACATCAGAATAATTCTGAATATGTATTCCATTAATAGGGTTCAGAGAGAAGTCTGTCATAATGATAAAAAAAATGGTATTGGAAGAATAATGCCAATTCAGACTGGCAACAATTAAAGCCCCTCTAATAGAATAGCATTAATTTTAATTACATATTTTTAGAGATGAAAATAAAAATAAGATTAATTATTTTTGTACATATATTTTATATTTCCTTTCTTACCAATTAGCATCTTTAATAAGACATCTTGCTAACTAATAAAATAACTAAAAATAACCAATATCATGAAAATAATATAATATTGGGAATGGGAATTACCCTATATAATTCAGTAGGAGGGTTTTCATTGTTTAATGTTTTAATTTCAATTAACACAAACTTTCTTTTCATTTCTTCCAAGGAACAAAAGACCTTATTTATTCAAATCAAAGGTAGGAATCCCAAAGAGCATCACTGCGATAGATGTGGCAAGTCTGTGGGCGCAGGCAGAAAATTATTCATTTATGTTGCAATCTGTTTTCTAGGTCCCAATCTACTACAATAAAAATATAAGACAATTTTGAGTAAAATTATGATTTATATGCAAGTTGAAACATAATTTTATCCAACTTGCAGTGAGATCATCAAATTACTGGAAACAAACTTTATCTAATCAGCAAATAGTACACTTCAGTCTTATAATTTACAAGATTATATTGTTCCCAAATCAAAGCGCTAACTTAATAGTATATTTAGTTTTTTGGGAGAAGACAAGGATTCTTAAAAGAGCAATGCCTAATCAAGGAAAAAATAATAATAATACACTCTTATTGGTGCAATTCACAATAAATAAATAAAATAAAAAATAAAAAAGCCTGCAATAGGTCAAACAAGCAGAAAGGCATGATTGCAAATTTATTGTTTATTATTTAAATGACATTTTTTTTTTCACCGAGTCTAAGAGAGTCAAAGCAAAAAGGATGCCTTATGGAAATCAAGCAGGAGTAGGTGGCTTTACTGTGAAAATCAGTTTTTTTATTAATCATATCAATAATACAATTGCATTTCTTAAACAATCAACAATGATCTGTTGATCTATAAGCTAATTTTATACATCAACAGATAATGCATTTTTGCTGTTGGCATACATTTAAGTTTTAGTGCTGTGAAGAGTTTTAAGCATGAATAATCTTAAGTAATTAGCAGCCCAGCTTTATTATATGGGGGAAAAATCAATGAAAATGGAATTATAAGAAAAAAAAATTAAATATACAGGTCTAAATACTTGAACAAAATATGTAGCAAGAATAAAATATTGAATAATGTAAATTATTTTAGAATGCATAGGAAAAAAAAAAAAAAAAAAACCCTAGACTATTGAGAGCAAGTTAAATTCTGTGTAATCTTTTATTGGGAGGAATTCAAATACTATCCTGATACAATCAAATTAGGGCATTAAAACTTTTATATAATATTTGAGAGTATTGCTTTGGTAAAGGAAATTTAATCCTTTAAAATGTTTTTTATTAGACATCATTTTTTTTATCTGTTTGAAGTGAATAGTCTGAAGAACATTTGTTTGTTTTTTAAAGAATTCATTTGCAGGTGGTGTTCTATTTAATGATTTGGAAGATTTACTGAAATGTGAAAACATGAATAAGGGCATTTCATCAACTGCTTTGAAAAAAAAAAAGTCCATGGCATTTAATTGAAGAATCAAGCATTTTTGCAAGTTTTAAGAAAATAGTTTATCTGATTTATTAAAAGCATATTATAAAGAATTTGAAACAGGTAACTCTTTATATTGAGAGAAAATATATCATTAATTTCACAGAAATTCCTCTTTTAGGCAAGATTTTAATTTTAGTATCATTTATTTTAATTATTCATAATATTTTTTTTATAAAACATTAATCTTTGATTTTAGAATAACAGACAATTTCTATTATTTATCAATTTTTTTAACAATTTCCAACTAAATAATTACATATTAAATCATTTAGAATTTAAATACGATATCAAAACTTAGTTCATTGTTGATATGTTTCCTCCTCTCCTTGAAAAAAATTTTTTCAGAAGATTTTATATTTATTAAAGAAATTGGATAGTGATACTAGCTATTTGAATTTCAGTTCATCAGTTGTTTCTTGGGATAGGAACAATTCTTATTTAAATAAATAATTTTCCAGAAACTCACTACTATTAATGACACAGCCAGTTAAGATAGAAGTGGGGTATGTAAGATTTCAATCAATAGCAGAAGCAATTTCTTCTTCTAAGTATAGAAAACTATGCAAAACAGAATTTGGACCATAAGACAAGCTTAAATAATAAAAGTATTTTAATATATAATTAAAAAGTAAAGTTGTTGTTATATATTCTTTTAAAGATTCGATCAAAAATATTAAAGCAAAATTATATAATTCATATTACGGAAAATACAGATTATGAAATGCATAATTTACAACAAACCCATTTTTCTTGTTACATCTTTATCAATTAATCTAGACAAGGTCCGGATAACTATATATATAGTAAAAGAACAATTGGTATAATTCTACACTATGCTAACAAGAGGGGGAGGGAGAGTATCTGCTTAAAAAAACGTTAAGTAAATTTTCACATCTTTTAAAAAAGGTCCTCTTAATAATAACCATAGTATTTAACAATAAAAAAGACATTACACAATACTATACAAATGGAAATCATATTTAAAATTTCAAAGATGATAGATTATTTTAAATGGTTTTAAAATTGATTAATGAAACTCTTTACACACTTTGATACCATGGGCAGCTAATGAAAACCATATATTTCAACTTCGAATAATAATAATAATAATAAATAAATAAATAAATTTTCCAATTGCCCAAACTGAATATAATTTTTTTAAGAATTAAATTCTTTTGAACAATAATAAAATTAACTATTAGCCAATGAATTTCAAACTTAATGTAATATCTAAGATGATAGAAATATACCTTTTGATACTTGAAAAGTAGATTGGATATTACTTTAAAAGTTAATAGTAATAATACAGAGGATTATCATAAAAACTTAGACCATGAAAAGATTAAATAGTTAATATGTAGTTTATCTGCTATATGGCAACAACATGTAATAATAAAGCATGAATATTCTTTATTCATCTGCAGTAAAAAAAATGCTAATTATATTTTGAAAAATAAAATGAATGTGAATAAAGTAATGCCCAGCCTCGCTGTACATTCAAAATAAGAAGCAATATCATTTGTCAATAAAAAATAAAAAAACAGTTCAAATGATAATGATTTGAAAGAAATAGATAAAAAGAAAAGATTGAATAATTTAACCATTTCAGAAATTTTTTAAATTTTCATTAGTAAAACACACACACACAAAAAAAAATACTACTGAATGCCAGTGACAGATTTTAGCATTGGCTTATATAATGATCAGTTTTAGTTCTAATGAGATATTATGAAATCACTAAAAAAATTATTACAAAACAATCTATAAATTGTTCTATAGCATCACATGTTTAGAATTATGGAAGAATACCCTTACAGATGGAGAAATTCCAATGAATTAACATATACTAATTAAGATTAATAGATTTTTATTTATAAATACAAAAATAATTTTAATCAATTAAAGATAAAGCTAAAACTTTTACAATTTTGTTAAGATAGAATATAAATTTACCTTCAAGATAAAAAAAAAAAACCTTTAACATAATTTTAATGCACTTCTAGACTTTTGAATAACTTTAAAAGTTTCTAGAAAAAACTTAAGATTAATACACAGTTTTTCGTTCTGCACATCAAAATTTAGCTAATCATCCAAAAATTTGTCAAAAGCTGCCATCATAAATGGCAATCAAAAATGATAAATAACTTTTCTGGATTGTAATAAAAAATTATAACAATTACATTAGGTAAGAGAAAGCTCCAAAATAATTCAATTTTGGCAATTGTACATTAACCTTAAATTTAACTGAAAAATATGTTATTACTGTAAGAATCATAGCTAATTAACACAATATTAACCCAGATAGTTTTACTTACCATGATGACTATACATTTACTAGAGGTAATAAGTAATATTTAAATGAGACATTCAAACTATACAAATAAAACATCAATATAAATATAAAGAGCAATGCATTTCATTAAAAAAATTATGGCGATTTTTTTCGAAAGTAAATTGTTGATTAACTAAATTAAGTCGTTTGTGAAATATATAATTGTAATCCATGAAAAATGTAGCATGGATTGAGTATTTGCAGTCATAAAACAATTATTTATTAAAACTTACACAAGAATTTATTATTTCTTTTCATTAAAGTACATATTGTAACAAAATAATACAAAGAATGTAAAATTTATAGGAAAGAATTACAAGAAATGATGCAAGCTCTGCAGGATTGAATAAGGATATGAGTTTCTTTAAAATTCTGTATTTAGCTTATTCATTTCTAAAAAACAAATTCCAACATTATACTTTTTAAATAATAATAATTTAATTTAAATATGAGATTCTTCTTCTGATAGGTAGAAACAAAGGTAAACAAAAGGACTAAATTCAAATTCTGTTCATGCGATATGACATTATCCTTGAAAATAAAAATCGAAATCTAT
Organism: Argiope aurantia; assembly: GCA_026543865.1. Taxonomy (NCBI): domain Eukaryota; kingdom Metazoa; phylum Arthropoda; class Arachnida; order Araneae; family Araneidae; genus Argiope; species Argiope aurantia. Next base: position 50,580 of record JAPMOR010011529.1, read on the forward strand.
ACTACATTTATTTTTTTCTAAAAATAATCTGCCACAATAGGATTTAAACGCTTTTTGAAATAGTAAACAAAGAAAAAATGAAATAAAAAGAAATTTGTAATCAAGGACGTTGCACTCACTGATTTAGCAATCAGCTTACAAATGCAATGTCATAGTTTGGCACATGTACAAGAAAAATCTTAGTGGGAAACAGCGTAGATACACTTATTACTTAAAAAAATTATAAAACAATTTAGAATTACAAAAATGCAATATTTTAAATTGGAATATATCAAAACAAATTCAATTTAAAGTGCAAAGAATGTTCGCGAAAGACAGATGCGAAATCGACTTTAAAATCAAAGTAAATACCTAATTTTTTGAGTTGCTCCACTCCATCTAATTTTTCAGAACTGCGGTTCTTCTTGAACTTTTCTGGTCTACCAATAATCTTCACAGCACCCGACATTTTTAGAGATATGAAATTTTGTAATTAAATATGTGTTTACAGTTAGAAACGCGCCGGCCACACTGAATGTTGCCAATGAAAGGAACTATTTTATTCTGTAGGTTGTCTGTCTGCTACGATTTTCATGTTTCGATTATTTTTTTTATTTGTTTAATTAATTCTAGTTTTATTATTTCTTCACTTCAAAATATAATTTCAAAATTCTCTATGAAATACATGCTTATTTGATTCTAATACGAATTATTTTGATAAGTGGCAATTATTGGAAGACTAATTTTTATAAGGAAGTAGCTATATGTAATTCAATAAGAACTAATTTATCAAATGTAGCGGAGATATTATGAATGAAAAAAAAAATGAGATCGATTTTATTTAAAAAGTAAAGAATTGTGAAGAAAATTTTCTTTTAATTTGCTTTACTTTTAATCTTTCCATTTGAATTGAACTGAACGAATCAGATATTGATTCGTAGACGCCGGTTTTTTAAGTTTATTTTGCTTTAGTAGATAACGACGATCAAGCAAGATAATAGTAGATTATTGGAGGAAAAACAGGTGTTAATTTAATTGCAAGTTACCTGTTCTCGATGAGGAGAAACATACAAAGCTCTAACAATGTCTTTAGTTAATCAAGTGAATATATTTGCATTTTTATGCTTGGTTGTTACTTTACCATCTTTTATTTTGTCTGAAGAAGCTTGTTATTCGTATGCTGGTGGACATGTTTATCCTCATGAAACATCAAAATCGACAACTGGACAAAATTTAGTAACTAGTAAGGCCCAGAGTAAGTTAATCAGATCAGAGACGTTTATCTTCATAACCATTTTAGAATTATTTTCTTCTGGAGTCTTAACCAGAAAAAAATTATTAAGTATTAGATTTAATTTTTCCTAATCTAATTTCATTTTCTTATACCTCTTGCTGATCACTACTTCGATTAATAAGTCATGATTGTTTTGCATGATGCAAACAAAATAATAACTTAAAATCGTATGTATATTAGAGAAATCAAACTTACTGGTTTTTTTGTTACAAATCTATCTTAAGTAGCAAAAGTAAACATTTTATGGAAATCTAATGAGGAATTTTTTAAAAAAAATTCTTTTCAACATTTCAACCATATGTTAGGTACAGTCTGTAAGCATATCATCAGAATAGAATTTACTTGACTAATTTTGAACTGTCCTGCAAAAAAAGAGGGGTGTAAAGCATAAAAATAGCCTTGCACTATTTATTAATTCTATTGACATTAAAATTTTTTAAAAAAAAACCCTAAGGTTTCTGTATTACGTAGATAAAAATATTTAAGATCTAATTAGGGTGTTGCATCCTGAATTAAAAATTAAAGTTGTACCTATTTTATAAAACTAACAATATTTTTTAAAAATCTACACTAGCTTGGCAAAAAAAAAAAAAAAAAAAAAAAAAAAAA
>JAPMOR010011529.1:52561-73882 GCA_026543865.1 Argiope aurantia
AAAAAAAAAAAAAAAAAAAAAAAAAAAAAAACATTTTCAAAGTCAACATAAAAAAAGATTATCAAAAATCATTCATTTTATGAAAATGAATCTTGGAAATTAATATTGTGAAGAATAATATCATTAAACAAGTATTGGATTGTAGTTTGCTTTACAGGATCAAAATGATCTCTGCTGTAGTGAGAGAATATTAATTTCTGGAGGGCCTTTTGATTCTGTTATCTTTGACTAGCTGCTTTCAGTGATTTGTTATTTCATTCTCTTTAAATTTTAATAAGCTACATCTTATTACAACAAATGAACGTTTCATTTTAAATTTACACAATAAACATAGAAAATGCTGATTGATTAGCTGCCTGTGAAAGAAATTAATCGGAAATTTATCTAGTTTTTGAGTTGGGAACTGTGCTAAGGTTTTATTTTGTGATCTCTTTCAAAAGTGGAGTTAGATATCGGCAGGAAATTGGTATTAATTTATTGAATTGTCATGAGTTTTCAAATGAACTAAAAATACTTATGTATTATCTGCATAATATAAGTGAATGTCTGGCTTACTTAGATACATTGGTGAACTTTTGATTTAATGTGGCTTGGTTCATTAAAACAAACATCTCTACAAGTCAGACACATTTGTCAGATTCTGTGACATTTTTTGGCAATTAATTACAGACATGCTATTAATACACAATCAGTACAGAAGGGTCAGAGAACTTAATTGCATTTTTTTCCCGACCTATAGAGATGGGAAGTATTTTTGAGTTTCTTTGAAAAGTGTGAAGTCAGTTGTTGATGGCATACCTGGGGACCATGAAATTTTTTTGTAAAATATATTTTGACAAAATTAAATCAATGATTAGAGTTGGGGAAGTAAAATTTTCTTTTCCTTATTATTTTAAATGTGTAGATAATTTTAATATTTTAATACATATACTTTAAGTGCATTTAATTCTCTGTTTAATAGACTTTGTCTATTAATTTGCACATTAATCAGCAATTTTTTTAATGAGATATTTCTGTTTAAGTGCTAAAATATAAATATAAAATATTTTTAGAAAAATAAATTTTTATTTTCAGAATGGGAAAAAACTCTCCTAAACATTAGTTAAATTCTATCTATGAAACCTATTATCTGTTAAATCATAGATTTCCTGCAAAGAAAATATGTTGAGTCGTTCAAATTAGATTTATATCCCATTTTGATGCAATTCAAGGGCTATTTTCAGATTATTGCCATTATTTTAAAATCATAGTGAGATAATAAAGATAACACTAACAAATTTCCTTTTCCCTCTATTTTCACAGCATGCAAATATGTATAAAAAGCAGATGAACATGGTTTTAAATCTGTATTTCCCTGGTTTTGACACTGCTACACTTTTCTGTATAGGCCAAGTGAAAAAAAAACAAACTATAATCAATTTGGAAATTTAGAATAGAGTTCCTGTTGACTGGATATAAGAAAATATAATGTTAATTCCACTATGTCGCCACTTTCTGTCATTTCAACCACTCATTCCATAAAAGTTGGAAATTATAGTAGATGCAAGAAAAGGTAGTGAGAACATTCCAAAAAGGTATCACCAGCTTAGGATTAAAAACAATTGGAAGTTGAAAATTCAGCTTTTCGATTTCTAACTTCTAAGAAATTGCATATATTATAAATTTAACTATTGCAAAAGTCATTTAATATGATAGGTGATAATTTGAACTATCATTCTATCTTTAATAGTAAGAGAAATATAAGAGAATCTAAATAATTCACTTTCAACTCGATGGTTATCTGCAGCCTCAGTTGTGACTTCACTTCCCAAGACATATTGTTGAATAGTCCAAATCCAATCATAATTGCTATTATTGTATTGTATTAATATCTGAGACAAAACATTATACTTATGTATAAAATTTTTCTTGGTTTCTAAAAACCATGATTGGAATAACTGTGCAAAAAATTTCTTGCTATGAGAACTATTATGACTGTAACCTTTGTTTAAACCATCTATGTATAAAAGCGTGTTAAACAAGATAATAATAAAAGATCTTATTGTGTCTTTGGAAACATATTAATCAGTATGTTTTTTTTTTTTAATTTTAAATGTGGATGTTTATTGTTTTTATTCAAGATTTCTGATTATTATCTATATTCTTAAAGCTTGAATGAAATCTTAAGCTAAAAAATTGCAACTTATATATATATATATATATATATATATATATATATATATATATATATAGATTGATAGATGCATTTGTGGCAAATAAGTGAATAAATGTATTAATAGAGTTTTTTTAATCATATAAAAAATTATGCATTTTTGCAAATTGAATTGATATTAATTCTATATAGTTTGACTAGATTTCTTTTTATTTAGTTTCCAAACCAGCTCCTGATTGGGAGGGCACAGCAGTTGTCAATGGAGAATTCAAGGAGTTGAAATTAAAAGACTTCAGAGGAAAATATCTTGTCTTCTTTTTCTATCCTCTGGATTTGTGAGTTGATAATAGTTTTTAATTATTTTTATTTTTCAAAAGCAGCATTTTTCAAAATATAAAAATTTACTTTTTTTATGTAATAAGCATTTTTAATCTTTTTTTTTTTCTGTCTCATTTAGTTTCTAACTTTTACTTTATATTCTATAAAGCCTGGTATTTAAATTGGTGGAATAAATTCCATATTAAAATCCCATTTAGTTTATAATATAACTTAAAAAGAAAAAAAAAAAGAACCATAATAATGAAGAGGGAAATACTAATGGTTCTACTTTATTCTTATTTCATTGTTATCAATGCAAATGATAGCTTGCATATGAATTCATGGACATAGCTTGGTCCATTTTAAATAATTTATCACAGATCGTAATTCAATTCAGGTGTTTTCACTCCCTCCCCTTTCTCATCAATTCTTCATCTCTAGAATTTTAAGGACCTTTGTGTTCTTGTGATGTAGTCTCATCTTCTAGATCAGAGAGTTGCATTTTCCAGGCTTGGTTTGAGAATTCATCATATTGATAAGTTTGTTAGATTTACCTTCAGGGGTTACTTGTTGGTATGGAATGGAAATAGAAATTTAGAGTTGGGTTCTGACTTAGATCATTTTTTGTTATTGGCCCTGGTTTAAAATGATGTGTTCTTTATAAAATAGCAAGGATACAGCTTCAATTTTGGGTTATTAATCTATGTGAACGGAAATATTTTAACCATATTGATTTTTGTGTTGAAATCTATACAGAATGTAAAAGCAAAGAAATAAGTAACTAACAAATTGTTAAAAAGTTAATCTGCAAAAAATTTTTAAAACATTTATGGATAATTATTACAATGTGTGTATGTGTACACACCCGAATTGTAATAATTATCACATTGTAACACTAATCACTTGTTGATGAATCACAGGGAGACAAAATTTTGAACACTGTTCTGTAGAGCAACACTTTTAAACTTGAAGGAAGGTTATTAATATTATTATTATTATTGTGTTAAGAAAGGAACACAAAAATGGCATCCCGAAAATCTAGATGGGTCATTTGGCACAGGCAAAGCTGAATGGAACTGCTGTAAGATAAAAAGGAATGAAATGAGAACTGGAGTACGGATAGCGTATGGTATTCCATCGCGGGTGAATAATTTATGCCTCATAAAGCGGCATGACTGGTTAGTAGGGACGAAAAGTATTGGTGAGCCGCATGCAACATCAAATTACCTCTTCTCCAGGGGATTTGATTTTAATTCTTTAATATTTTGAGTTTTTAAGTACAGGAAACCCCCCCCCCCCTGGCGACTAACTATAATGTAAAAACATACACGTATCTATTAAGCAGGTTTGTTCTAGAAGAGAGAGATGCTTTAAAATTTTAAACTTTACTTTTATTCTATTCTGGGAGGCATAGTTTATGTACAAGCAAAAAGCGACAAGATACATCAATCTACAGCGTGATACAAGAATGAAAGAGAGATAAATATTTTTTCCCAATGATTATATACTATGAGATTCTGATAGGGATTGCTTTACACATGTCGATATAAGTATCTTTTAAAAGAATTTGCTTAGAATGACAGATTTTTATCCTTTCACTTGGAGTGTGAGAACCGTTGATTTAAGCATTTTTATTAAGCTTCTGTAACATTAATTAAATAAAAAAAAGTGGAATTGGATCAGGAAAAAAAAGAATATTTTAGAATTAGTCTAATATGGATTAAATTAAGATAAAATTTAGGAAATAAAGTAAGTTTAAATTAGATTTAGAGATATTTCATGTATGTATATATATGTAATGATATTTTAAACTCTGATTTCAATTCTAAGTAATTTACAAAGTTTTATCTTAATTTAACCCATAGTAAGTTCATTCTCTTATTTATTGATCCAATTCCACTATCTCTACTTAATTAATTCAAGCGGAGCTTTATAAAATTGCTGAATTGGCTAAACACCGACACATTCTCATACTCTGCATGAAGGCTAGAAAAATGTCCAATGAGCACATTCTTTTTTAAAGATCCCTGTGTTTTCCATACTTGTGATTGACATGTGTCAGAAATCCCTATCAGTTTCTCATAAGACGAGGAATAATTTATTTCACTTTCTTCCCGCATTCTGCTTTTGTGGCGGACGTGACTTGTCCGCGCCTTATAAATAAATCATGCCTACCTCCTGTGAGAGAATAAAACGCATTTAAAAATACAAAGTCACTTCACTGCTTGTCACACCTGCATTCTGCTTAACATAAAATAATGCTTACATATATATATACTTTTTCTGAAATGACCATTTTTTAACTCTCATACAAGTACTGTGCACTATGTGATTGAGCCAGAGTTCATTCTTATATCCCAATTTCAGTTCAAAATTAAGAAGTAAGAATGATAGGCAAAACATATTTCAAAAACATATCAAACTCAACATATTTGTCGTATTTATTATGCTCACAGCTATCGTAATAGTAGCAGTTAAACCGACATAATGCATGCACAATATGCAAACAAAGATGCATGCATTAGACCATCCTATTAATCATGATTGATAGTACTTTGTATTATGAATGTTCATATTGTTATCTGTTCATGTCAACTTATTGACTTTTAAAGTGTAATAATATGAGGACTGTTTTCAAGTGATTTTTATATAATGCTTAAATTTTTGCTTGTAATTTTTATATAATGCCGAATGAACAAAATTAAAATTTATTTTCTTTCACATGGAAAATATGTGTTTCATTATTATTAAATTGTTTGTTACAAATACTTGAATGATAAATAATTATATGCTACAAAAGATGAATTTTCCATTTTATCCACGGTTATATAAAGAATTTTTTAATTTAGTGGATAAATACTAATAAATCAAAATTAGTATTGACCTGTGTTATTAATTCTTCACTATTTGCAGTACCTTCGTTTGTCCAACTGAAATTATTGCCTTCAGTGACAGACTTAAAGAATTCCAAGCCCTAAACACAGAAGTTGTTGCTTGCTCTGTAGATTCTCCATTCACACATTTAGCATGGTAAGATAATTTGTTTTTAATTTGCTTGAAAGTCAAAGTGATATTTTTTTAAATAGTTTTCAGATTTCTTCATTTTCATCATAAAATTTTCAGCATAAATATATAAATAAGCAAAAAAAAAAAAAAAAAACTGTTGTTTTTTCAGGATGAATACTCCAAGAAAATTGGGTGGTTTGGGTCCCATCAACATTCCTCTTTTATCTGATCTTACTCACAAAATCTCCAAAGATTATGGCGTCTTTCTTGAAGACCTAGGACACACTCTCAGGTAATTCCTTCGATACATTAGCTTCTATGCTTGTTTACCTATAAAATACAAGTTTTTATTTTTGCTTAGATAAAATCTGAATGTTTTATGAATCAACTCAGAAATGAGCAGAGTTAAAATGTTCTCAATTTAAAGCTTTTTCTCCCTCTCTCTCTCTCTCTCTACTGAAATAGATATGAACAAAATTCAGTTTTCAGCACCAGTCATTAGAAGTTGCTAATCCTACCTGAACCTAATTCATAATAAGATTTTAACAGAATTTTAAATAATTTGGATTTGCAAGTTTGGTCTCTATAAATATTTTCGTAAGCAATGCGATTAAATTTTTTTTATAAGTAATGGTATCATTCTGATAATTGTCCCTAAAAAATAAATATTGTAAAGAATTTAATTTGTTAAAGGACTTTTACTTTTTTGAAGGCTTTATTGCTCATTCTAATCAATTATGTATTTATCCTACACTATGTATTTTACTCATGGTTTCTTTCCATTAATTTAACTTTACTATTGCAGATTTCCTATTTTATTATGATGGAATTAATAATTTTCATACATTTTCAAATTTTAGCATGATTTCAATTTCAGGGAAACAATACAATGATAGGGTAATTCTTTATTCTGTCATTTGAGCAACTCAGTACTGATTGATTGATTTAAGTCATGACTTCTTAAAATTTTCTATTTGTATCCCTCTTTTGGCTTCTAAGAGATTATAGATTCTCATCTGTTTAAGGAGGATTCTTTTTGTCCTCAAAAACTTTTCACAATCTAAATAATCGAAATACATGATAGAAATTCCACATAATAGAAAATTTATAAATCCTAATATTGAATACTTTCTCAATTATCCACTTTCTTTTTGTTAGAGGCCTCTTCATTGTGGATGACAAGGGTATTTTGAGACAAATCACTATGAATGATCTTCCAGTTGGTCGATCTGTAGATGAAACACTGAGGTTAATTCAGGCATTCCAGTATACTGACAAACATGGTGAAGTTTGCCCTGCAAATTGGAAACCTGGAGCAGATACTGTAAGATATTTTATTAAATCTTGTTTGTTTGTTTTTTAAAAGTATTCTTCCATAATTTTTAGTTGGAATAGTTCATCCATTTCCTAACTTTTTTACTAATTATTATATTTGAATTAAATATTGACAAAATTAGTTTTGTTATGTTTTTATGTCAATTAAACATAACAAAACTAATAATTTATCAAATAAAATTATATGTAAATTATTCTAAATTGTTACATTTTAAAATTTTATTTGAAATTTTTGTGGATTTTTTTTTATTCTTTAAAATATTAATAAATTATTTAAATGAAATTTATGAATTCCTCTTGTATGCATTGAGTGATATAATAAATTTCAATATCTCTATTAATAATAAGAATATATGCCTTTATATTTATGTATGAAATTACTTTAACTTACTAAAAGTAAATCCTATTAAGTCATCCTATTAAATCTATTAGAAATTTTATATGATGCACATTCAGTGTTCTTCAATGTATTTAAATTCTATTTCTTATTCCTTTTCATAGTAAACTTTTTTTTGAGAAACATGCATCTACATATGACTTTACCTGAAATTTAAATCTTATCCTTTTAATTGATTCATTTTGTCAGCTATTGAAATAGATTGATAAGCATATCACTTGTCTTCCTTTATTGTTGGAAATAATTAAATAATAGAAGTTGAAAATGTTTTACTCAGATTTATCTTTACTAATAATGAAGAGAAATGTATATAATGTATTGTTAGTCTACGGAACTGACTATTGGATTAAGAAACAAACAAGATTATCTTTGAAGGATAGGAATAATAACAACAATAATAATAATAAGTTAAAAATTAAGCAATATTTTTGCATTTGATAACTTTTGAGAATATTCTAGCAAAAAAATATTTTTTGACCCATTCCATTTTTTTATTATTTTACCAAATTACTTGCTGTAAATTTTTTTTTCTTTAATTTCATTAAATTTATAAAAGTATTTTTAGGTATATTTGAAAACAAAATACTGAAGATTCTTTTATTTTTTTTAAAACTTTTTTTGATAATGCCATGATGGATTAAATTTTTTTAATTTTGTTTTTGTGATATATATAATGAGTCCTCAAAGGTATTAAGTAAATTAGGAAATATATTCAGTAAGTTGAATGATTAATATATTTTTATACTTATTTTATTATCTGTTGTTGCATGTCAAAAAGTGCGACACTATTTTAATTTTTAGCTTTTGGGAATCCAAACTTTGTAAAATTTCTCTAACTGCAGCCTCTCAATGAAAGAAACTCAAAAATTCCTTTCCCTTTTGTTGAAAATGACCCTTCGATTTCAACAACCCATAGTGTTAATGAGTGATCTCTCCCCACCATCGTAAGCAGGTTTCTCTTTTCTGGTTTTGTCCTTCTCTGGATCCTAGATGTGACTTTGTATCTCAGTTTTATTTCTTTCCCATCCCTATAAAATGATAATTCACTAATTTTCCATGAGACATTATCAAATTAAATATTATGGTGCTGAATAAACTATAAGAAATTTTCTGCTGTATAGTTATTTGGCATATTAAAACTAATTTTATAATTGCTTATTTATAGAGATAGTACAAATAGAAACTTTCAGTGGAATTATTTAGAATATGGAAAATAATTGAAATTTATTAAATATCATAGATATTGTTGAAACTTTTAACTTAGTTCTTTGAAAGGTTGGAAACTGTAATATGAACTTCATTTTATTTTTATATTTTTACTCATCAGTTTTTTATAAACAAGGTAGCAATTTATGTATAATGTTTTAAAACTCTAGTTGCTGGTATTATCTATTTTAAAAAATTGTATTCTCTTTTTTTATGTGTGTGTGTGTATTACACAGGTTACATTGTTTTTGTATTCCGTAGACTAAATATGTTATATACGTTTTGTATTCCGTAGACTAAATAATTGAATATTTTAATATTAGCATATTACATACAAAATTGATTATATATTTGTTTTCTTAGCATAATTCAACACTTTTTTGTGAGAAATACCCAGTAGTAACATTTCTCACTAAATTTTTATTGCTTAATGCATGCTTTTTTTTTTTTTTTTTTTTTTTTTTTTGCGGAGAGTTCTAATTATTTATTTGTTTTTTCGAAAAAATAGAATATAGCATAAGTGGCTGAATTTTTTAAAAAATACATTTTTCCCACAGACAAATTTTCTCAGATATAAATAATTATCAGATTTTAAAAATATAATTCAATAAAATAAAATTAGGCATGGTTTACTTAGAATCATTCTGAAAGGTTTACTATTTTCCTCTGAAATTTTAAATTCAATTCTCATTATCATAAGGCTTTAACATGCATTCATTTTCAATATAGATCAGCATTTACTATTGAGGATTAGTATTATTGATATGGAAATTTTTATTTTACAAAATGATGAAAATTTGATAATTCACGAATGAATTTAAACTTATTCACTCCATACATTTAAGACTATTTCTTTTGAAAAAGAAAAGTCACCAAAACATGGCTTGCAAAACTCATTAGCACCAACACTGATTTTAAACTTCTGATCCTATGGGGTACTGCATAATAGGGAAATGGCTTTATGTAGCAATTAGGGTATTGCTGGAAAGTTTACTTGGTGGAATAAGATCCTAACTCGTCACTGGCAGAACATTTATACCAGCCTGTAAGCAAAGGTAAAAAAATTTCTGTTACAGCAAGTGTACCACCCATAAACAAAAGCTTAATGTTGCAATTTGTAATCAGTGGTGAGTTATATATTTCAATTACGGGAATGCTTTAATTTTTAACTCATCACTGTAGGAATGATGCATATTTATATCACTTACATAATCAATCAGCTTGTTTAGCAATTTCATAATCAAACAAAATTTTTATTATGAAAAGCAGTCATATTTTTTCCCCATTATGTAAAAATGCATTTTAGAATGTTTCATTTTCGATGTATATTAAAAAAAAATTATTCTAATAAAAATTGTTTCTACTTTTCCCCCCCTCTCTCTCCAGATCATTCCAAACCCTGAAGATAAGCTCAAATATTTCAGTAAAGTCAACAAATGAAAAAGAAAGAAAAAAGATATTGATGTCTGCATTTTATATATATAAAATGTCTATTGCATTTATGTTTCAGTCTGTACTTGTTTTGTCATTAAAGTTTATTACTCTTTTTCTTCTGAAAGTTTGAATTTAATTGAACATCAAATATCATGATATTATATTTACAATACAATATGAAATCATCTTAAAATCTCAATTGGGTATGGAAAAAAACTAGTGATAGTATTCTTCCTTTGACTTATATAATTTCACAATGAGATATTTAAATATTTTTTTATTAAACTTGATAATGCAGTGAAGAGGCACTTGGAGATCTTCTCTTTAATCAATTGGTAGTTTATTATAGATTTACATTTTTAATGACATGCCAGATTTCATTAATCTAACTTGTTCTCTTTTGAATGATGTCATTTAAATACTCACAAATAGACAGAATTTTTGTTAATGAGTTTCATCTTAAAATGGTAGTAATCTACAATTTTAATATAAACATGATAAGCCAAATTTCAGAACTTCTATGTCATGTTCATGGACAGATTGATATGAGTTTATTTATGTTTTTTGGACTGAAAAGAGCCAGAAAGGGCTAGATTCACTAAAGTTTCAAGGTCAAATATTTTTGGCAATTGCGATGCTATATCTATATAGGAAAAAAAAAAAAATGAAATGAACAGTAAGCACATGAGAAGGTAAAAATTGATTATCATAATAAATCAAAGCATTTAATAATCAATAGATTAATATTTTTTTTGACAGCTTATATGCTTTTTTTCTCCCGATTTTGTTGAAAATGCAGGAGCCTATTTCAATGCAATAGTTTACACATCTACTGATATCATTGCTACATTGTATATTGTTATTGAAGGTTCTGTCAGAAACCTTGTTCCCCCGAGTGTGTGTACTTGAAGCAAATTGTCTTTTATGGTCCATCTTCAGCAAAATGTGGGCTCAGTGCAGGGTTTGTTTTTTTCTATTATTGGTAACTTACCTTATAAAAAATAGCAAGAAACAATACTTGTATTATGGCAGCTCAAGTGTGCAGTACATTAATAATTTTTTTTTAATGTTGTATGTTTGTCTTCAATCTTTGTCATAAAAATGTAAAAACAAAGAAAAAAATTGCAATGCATTTTTTTTCCCTGTGAATTTTGCTGTTTAACTTAAACTAGCTTTTAATTCTTTTTGTACATAAATCAAATTTTTCATCTAGCTTTAAAAATTTTCTTTATATTAAAAAAGTTACAAAATCTTTTAATTTGAAATACATTGGTTTAGAAAATGAATGAAAGTATCATAGCAGGATTTCTTTGTGGTGCATATACTACTTGTTATTCATTTCATTACTTTTGGTTATATAATTTTTACACAAATGATCTAAATGAATGTAAAATTTTCCTTTTTTAACAGAAATATTAACTTAGTTCTGATTTTTTTCCCCTTCCTCTTAAATCAATATTATGGCTTTTGAATAAGTATACTTTCCCAAAAGTTTAGAAAATGTAAAATGACTGTGAGATCTTTTCACCATTTTCAGCTCTGTGCTAAGTAATGTTTCTATTCAGAAAGATAGAAATATCAAGAATAAATCTTTTTTAAGGACTTGTGTACATTTCGACTCAAAAGAAGAGATGAAATACAATCATGTTAATGAAAAGGCAGTTAAAATTTTTGTTTTTCAATACATGACTTTGTGATACTGGATTTTCAGCAATATTGCATTAAAAATAATATCACATGGTTGCAACATGAATCTGGTTTATGTTTGAAATAAATGGAGATAATGTGGACATATCAAAATTTGTTACTAACTAACAGATTTATCATTCCTTCGATAATTTTTAATATTGTTATTTATAATCTCGCACTATTTATTACAATATAGTATGCTTATATTTTCTTATGGGAAGGTCTTCGTTTATAAATATAATTGAATAATAATAATTTGTTTAAAATGATTTAATTTTTCATAGAAATTCCACATTTAGGATGCATTGATTTTCAATTGGAAAGTGCTGATATGATGATGCATATTTTTTCTCTTATTTTTATGTAATAAAATTTTAAAAGTTTAAGAACTTTTTTTTATTAAATTGTGAGAGAGGATTATGAAATTAAATAAAAGTGTACAAGAACCTGGCTTATTCTGTTGCCGATTCTTGTTATATTTGCAATCTACTTTTCAAACCTTTTTATTTCACTTATTAAAATTTGATTATCTAATGGAGTTATAATTAAAAATTCACAGATCACTTTAAAAATAGAGATAAATGAAAACTGATAATTATAATCAAGTTAATAGAAATCAGGCAAGATTTTTATTTAAAAACTCCATCTGCCTCATAATTTACAAATTTATATTTTCATTGTTAATATAATTGCCAGCATATAATTTTATTACAAAAAGCTATAAAATTCATTGTTTTCACTGAAAATTCAATAAGAAAAATTGGAAAACCATAAGTAATATATAATATAAAAATTCCTTTTGGAATATTTTCCTCCTTCTGCAATTGTTAGTTTTCCTCCTTACATTTTTGGAAAATATGAATACTAGTAAATATAATTTGCTTGGTTCAAATCTTCAAAGCAATTTTTAATTCAGATTTTGTGCAACTTGGAAATATGTCTAAATATTTGCAATGCATTAGGAAAATGATTACATAAATATTTCTGAAAATAAAGCCATATGCTATCAGTTTAAAGATTTTTATTCACCAAATCTTAAGCAGGTAATTTTTTTGACACTGTGTACAACAAATAAAAACTCATTAGCAATTAAATATTACAGGAGAATTTACCAAACACCATAAATATAGGAATTATTTACAGCTTATTAACTCAAACTAGAAGAAAGAGAATCATTTTGCCTAGTATAAATTTTGACCTTTAGAAATAGGATAACCAAAGGAATTCGTAATGGAACTGATAATGTACATTAAAGTATTAGTGAAATGTTAATCAATGTAATATCCAAATCTGTAATTTGATCTGCAGAAGTCATTCTTAGCCAAAGATAATATATATAACAATACAAATGTCACTTTTTTCCTGCCTCAAAAGATAATTCTCTATAATTGTACAACAAAGAATGGTAAAATAATAAATTTGGAATATTAAAAATGTTTATTGAATTCAGCATTTTATTAACCATATTTCAAAACCCACGGCTTACATTTTCAATGATATAGCAGCATATATTCATAAAATGTTTAAGTCTGATTTACAATTAATTAAATTTCTAAAGAAGTTTCAAACATTTTTTAAATATACAAATTGAAAGAGGGGGAAAAAAATCCTGAAGGCATCAAAAGGTTAAGAATGACTAATCCACAGGTTAGAATCTTTATTTTTTAAGTAGTTAAGTGAAATATACACATACTAGAACTAATCTTATACTAACTATCTTGATCCTGTTATGCAAAGGCATTGATGTTTACATTTTCTGCAGTTTATTGCCCAAAAGATAACATTTTGAAAAGCAATTCTATTTAAATATTTTAATAAAACATTAAAAATCTGCTATAAAACAAAATGGAAAGGAAGTTTATATGAATACTACTAAGACTGAAAGTTTTCAACTTTAATTAAGAAATGAATAAAAATAGTTTGTCATAACAAATCAATTATAAACATAGAAAATTGGCATAATGGGATTTAAAAAAAAAAGACATTGAAAGAGTTTACAATGCATTTATTGTAGCATTTTAAAAAGCCAGAATATTTCTTATTTAATTCACATGGAATTAAAATTTGTTGAAAGAACTTCATGGTATGTTAAAAAAAAAAAAGTGTTTAGCAAACAGAAAAGTAATATTTTTTGCCAACATTTACATTTGGCAAATTGTGATAAAAAGCCAACAGAAATCAATGACCAATTTAGTAGACAAAAAATAAAATGCACTGAAGTAAAAATAAGGTGGATACGAGTAAAAAAAACACTTTGAAGACAAATAATGAAAATCAGTAAAAGAAATAGTTTTGATCATGTAAAAGGATGAAATACAGTACAGATAATATTATACTGAATGTAAATAAGTAGAATTCCATTGTATATTACAAATTCACAATATGCTTGGAAAATTAAAATGTTGATATCAATACATTGCACAACTGTGTCTGAATTCATAGTAGAATAGTAAAATTTTCATTACATCAATGTACAATACAAATACTTTATTTGTTTTAAATAAATATAAGAGAAAAATAAGAAGATAACATCTACATAAAATCTTTACATTTGTACAAAAACATATAAATGCAAATCTAAAAAAATAATAGTAATCATTTCATAAAATTAAAATGATTTAAATAATAAAAAAAAATAAGCTCTTCAAAGGAAGTAAAAAATAATTCTCAAGCTGCTGTTGTAAAACATATGAACAAAATATAAAATACATATAAAAAAATGACTCAAAATAGCAATAATATACTTCAGATAATCTTAGTTGTTAAAATATATATTCTAAAAGTTAAGTCACTTGTTTTATTGACATTATCAAGATTACACCTTTTTTCCCCCAAAATGTGTAACAGAATTTGGAATTTTTACTTTACATAAATTGCAAACTAATAATAAGAAGCACAAAACTACAATTTGATTACCAGCTCATGAAAATTGTATAGTTTTCATCGCAGAATAATTATTTATATTAAAATTGTATAGATTTATTATAGAAGATTGAAGTTTCATATTGCAAAGGATAATTTCTTTTTATCAAATATTTTTATTACTCTCTGAATTTCTAAATTTGGTAGATTTTTAAATGAATATTTACTTTTTATTAAAGTAGGAATGAATACATTAAGTTTAAATAACATTTAACTGTTTGTATGTACATAGTGTAGAAAGATTGTAAATATAATGGGTGACACAATATTTTGATTTGAAAGCAAAAACAATTCAAGTTCATTCAATATGCAAAAAAGAAAAAAGGCTTGAATATGAAAAGAAGTTACAATAGTGATAGTAATCTAATATAGGGTGTTTCTTCTCAATTTTGCTGCACATATGATCAACAAGTAAAATGTTTAAATACACAGGCTTCTCAATTTTGCTGCACATATGATCGACAAGTAAAATGTTTAAATACACAGACTTCTCAATTTTGCTGCACATAAGATCAACAAGTAAAATGTTTAAATACACAGGCAGATAGCTGACTAAACAGTTTCTTAAAAGGAGACTTAAAAAAAAGAAAGAAAGAAAAGGAAATTGTAATTAGCCTGCTGCCAAATAATTAGATTTGTAATAATTCAAATTTAATGCATTTAACAATATATTAGCCATGTATTTAAATAAAATATTAGTTGCAATCAATTATACATATTATTGTCCAGTATAATAAGTTTTTTATCTGTTCCGTTAGATCCAATTTATTACAGTATTTAAAAACCCTAAAAATCTGCTTGAATTTAATATTGTGTGGATACCACGCAAACATGAGGCAGTCTTCAGTCCTTCAAGATAATTTTAAGCTAATGCAAATCAAGCTATTCTATATTACATACGAGTGAGAATACCATAAACAAAGTGAAAAGCTGTTTCTTTTGTTTTTGGTAAATAAAAACTATATATCACATAATTACTAAAAATATTAACCTAAAATAAACCATTATTATGGTGATTAAGTTAAAAATGTGTTAAAATATAAATAGACTAATTTATTAAAAGAGGGGTCTCATTATGTACATTGCCTAGGGCTGCAAAATGCCTAAATCCACCACTGTTTAAATACACTAAAAATCAAATTCAAAGCATTACAAATAGACTAGAAAATGGTAAAATTAATTTTTTTCTTAGATCAATATTTGTACGAAAATATGTAACAGAACAATTCTTAACATAAGTTCTACATTATAACAAAAATAAAATCTATTAGACATCTTAGATAGCAATAAACAAATAAAATGCAGTCTTTTCTTAAAAATTTTAATTTTTATAATTTGCATGTTCTTCCTATGAACTAAAATTCCAAAATCACACACCAAAACCATTTAATCAATAGTTATTATTAAAAATATTGGAGAAAAAAAAAGATTTCTAGTTTTTTTTCCCCTTTGAGATTCATTTTACAACAGAATTTTTTGCTATCTTAATAGTTATCCAATAGACTGAAGTTATACAAATTTTGTTTTATAAATTATTTTTTCTATAGTACTTGTATCTTTCAGTGTTAAACAAAATCATATAATAATTCTTGCCTTTTTGACATTAAAATATTAGATTTTGTTTGAGTAAAATAGGAAATCCTCTGAAAGGTCATAAAATTCCATAATGCAAGGTGAAAAGCAATTTGTTCTATTCTTTAGTAGTACATAATTATTATTTTTAAACAAGATGTGCACATTTAGATATTAAATCTAAATTTTTATGATAGACATATATTAGTAAACAAAGAAATGTCATGTCACAACATGGCAAACTACATCTGTTTATGAAACAGAATAATACAAAAAAATAACAATAAAACAAATAAAATGTAATAAAAATTAGATGATTCCCAATATACAATTGAGCAACAAGAGATCACCTATCCATTGCTATTCTGTATGAAATACGAAACAGATTCAAAGGTATCATTTCAAAACAAATTAAATAGTCAAAGGTTATAAGATTAATCCAGAATTATTCTCACATCAAAATTTTATCCATAATCCAGTTTAAAATTTCTTCTGCATATACTATTCATAACTACTTTCGGTGTGAAATGGTCAAATTGAGTGACACTTTCAATTTTGAGGCCTGGGAATAAATATGAAATGATCCCTCAGTTTGGATATAACAATATTATGATCTCTAAATAAGGGGGGGGGGTAAATAAATAAAATGTTTATATTTGAATACATAAAAGAAACATATATTATATTCTTACTTAAGATATTTAATTTGCAATATTTAAAAAATTAATAGGATTTATTTCTTCCATATATTTTGTTTTTTCTTCGTTTTGTGTGCGTAGAGGGAAAAGGGCTTGAGAATACAAGAAATATGTGTAATTATCATAATTTTTAGAAGTTTTTTTAACCTAGATAGTTTTTGGTTGCCATATTAGACCCATTCTCTTAGTTGACATCCTACACAGTAAAAGCTAAATTTAAATTTCCCAGAAAATTCAGTTTATTTGTAGAGAAATTTAATGTTCTACACTTTCAATTATCAGTTCATGGTTTTCAGATTTTAAACTGAAAGAAAAAACAACATTAATAGTACATTCAAACACATTTCACACAAATGCAATGAGAATTAATTTAATTATTTTCAGTAATCAAAGAATTCCCTTCTTACTCAATGTATTTCAGTTTTTATGAAATTCTACATCTTAATAAAAATTCAAAATTGTAACTGTATGATTGTTTAAATTTTTATCTGAAAAGAATATTAACAAAGCATAAATTCTTATAATAACTACATCATTTCTCATGATAGTACAGAAAACAAAAATATGCAAAAAATTATATAAGAAATTTTAAGCTTAAAAATAATACAAAGGAAAATTCTGACTTTTGGAATAAAAAAATAACAAATATGTCTAGAAATTAAATGCAAACAAACAAATAAAGTATCTAGTCTTGTTTTGTGTCTTTGAGTGCTCTCTTTTCCTTCCTTCTAACTTGCCAATGAACAATAAGTCTGCATCCCAGCATCAGGGCAAACACAATGGAGGGGGCCGTGCGCTCAAATTTGTCTTCAATAATCGTGTGCGTGTAGGAGGCACCCACCATCAGCACCAGAAGGATTATGTTGGCTAGCAGCTTCATGACACCTACACCATAATGAAGGAAAATAGGAAAAATGATTAAATACTATGCATAAAATTTACATGGTTATGCAATAAAACAAAAGAACTAGTTAATTATACCTAAAAATCAACTCTAAAATATTTTTTCTGAAATATAGCTGTTTTGTAACACATTAACCCTTTCAAGGAAGTGAATTATCTTAATGCACAAACTTAAGAATCAACATTTTATACAAATTAATTGAACTTTTTATAATTAATAAAATCTCTAAAATCTTAGATATTGTATTCCTAGAACATTAATACAAGTTAAAAAAAATACATGAAAAACAGTTAAGATATTTTGGCTGTTTATAAGGTTACACAAGTTATCATGAAATTAAATAGATAAAATAATTTTCACAGCATTATTCTATGCACCAGAAGTTATATAACCATCTACCCCAGATATATCACTATTAGAATAAATTAAATATAAAGCAGTTAATGATCATATGGCTTTGAAAGAAACAGAAACAACATCTTTCTTCCCAAGATATATCTTAAATAAACTCAGTGTGGAGAAATCCAAATTTTATTGGTAGAAGATGTTACAAATCTTGCATTTAAATGGTTATAGAACTGATTATAAATAACGAGGTGTAATTTTGATACTTGATTTATTATTTCATAACTACATCCAAACATTCTTTATAATTTTAAAATGAAAAAGAATTTAACTCTGAAAATTTGAGAAAATATTTAATACTCTAAATTAGTTCTACCTAAGGGATCAATAAAGGAATGAGAAGCTACCTATAAGGGTGGTTGGTTCTCACTTCACAGGTAGAAAATATAATGAGTAAGAGATCAAGTCGCCCTCATTATGCTAATCAATGATGGATGGTTACATGAATTGCTCATATTATGGATTTTAATGTTGATACTAGTGATTGTTTTAAATGGGGAGTTAACTGGGTTAATCAGATTACTTTATAAGGTATGACAGAATTATGGTTAAATAGGTATTAAAGCATTTTGATATATGTCCTCCTTGAAATACATATGAAAGTATGTAAGAAAGACTAAATTATGATCATGTTTTGTTAGCTAAATTTTTCAAATAAATTATAAAAGCAAGCAGTTAATAATAAAACAAATTATAAATATTAATGAGATTCCATAAAGGAACCCTACAGGAATAAAAAAAATTTCTTCATTTTTTCCCTAAAAATACATTATATAAAAGCTAATTTCATTTCTAAAAAATTCTATTAAATTTCTTTTTACATCAGAATGCTTTCTATTCATCATATTTTTTCAGATGACATTTTATTTGTATTCTCCAAAACAAAAATCAAAATATTTTATTCTGGATTACAGAGTATAGGTTTGTTAGATTAATATCTGGTTTTAAGCTACACATAATTATAAATTATGGTTAAATGACGAAAGGATAGTGAGCAGTGAACATTGCAAAATGTAAGCATCATAGACAAATACATAAAACACTGCCATTAGGCTAGACTAACAATATACTATTGTTTGATAATGGATTCTAAAACCCTCCAAGCTTTTGCACAAACATTAGGACATGCTTAATTCATCAAAATAGGGGTGAGAGTAAAGATGAAGGAAGAGGATGTTTATGCTTAAAAATAAAATAAACTCGAATTACTCGCAGACAGAATAAAAATAATATAGTCGAAAACGATAGGATATTCACATACACATGAAAAAAAGTACAAACAATAAGACAAAAATCGTCAAAGAATGACAAAGAATTCTGGAAATGCGGTCATGCTCTCCCTTTAATGAGATAGAAACGCTGATAAAGTGCTCGTCTCGGAATACTGAAACAAACAGTCATCTGGTTATCATGTCTATTAAACACAAATCATTAGGTTTTAATTACAGTTTCATTCCGACTGTCATAAAGGTAATATAATATGAAAAAGAATATTCACTTAAATTTTTATCTAAACAGGTGATAAGTATTTATCTAGTTATAGTATTTCCCCCAAATTATGATCATGCATTTGAAATTTCTACTATACACAGTTTATCTTACAAGAAATTCAGACTTTAAACACACAATATTTCAAGATTCTGGATATAATAAATGCTAAGAGATCATGTATTTTCACAATATAAAATTAAAATCTAAATTAAAAAAAATTATATGCATCTGTCTAAAGCAAAAACATGAAAACCATTGTATTGTAATGAAAAAGAATTAAAACTCACCAGGGACAAATATAAGGCTGATTCCACATGCCACTTCTAGCCAGCCAACAACCATTCGAAAGTATTTGGATGGTATTTTAAAGCCAAATGTTCTTGCCAAAGGAAATACTTTTGCATACTGCACAAAATTTCTCCTCTACAAATGAATAAAACAGAAATGCTTAAAACATTACACAAATTATTTCACAACAGTAATGCTTAAAACATTAAAAAGCATTTCACAAATTATTTAATATAAGACCCCATTTTTCCAAAAATTTAATACACTTCTCAAACATGCTAGTGATTTATAATGCATGTTTTATATTAGACAAAAATAATGCAGTTGATTCTAAGTGTCATAATTTTGTTACCTGAACAGACCATAAACGGATTTTTTACGAAGATAAGAGATAACATTTTGCAATAATGTCACATTCTAGTTACAAAAATATAAATCTTTACAATTTAATACTCAAGTCAAGTGGCAGAAAAATAAATCATGTTACTCGCATTACATACAAAATATGTTTAGAACTTTTAATCATTTATCATTAGTAGAGAATTTATATTTATAATGATTACTTCCCAACGAATAAAAAGAAAGATTTTGCAAAAGAGAATTTTATCTCAAAATTTTTGAATAATGCAAGTAAATGAGCAATTTTCATTCCTGTCTCAGAATAGAAAATAATGGAGATTTTCATTGAATATGGAATAGAAAAGAATGGAGATTTTCATTGAATATGAATTTCTTAACTGGTACTTGGAAGAACAAATAGTCCTGAAAATATAATAAATGCTTACAAAAAATTTGATTTAAAATTGTTAATCCTTATAATATAATGAGAGAAAACAACAAAAAAAACTTAATATAACTTATTAGATGATTTATATCTTTAACTTATTCTTAGTTTCACCCTAAATTGTAACTAATATTTATGAACGCCAAAAACTGCATTATTTAAAAAAACAGAAAAGTTTTCATTGAAAGAAAACAATAAAACAACGATCAAATTTTCCAGTAAACATTCAAATGCATTAAAAACAAGCATAATCAATCATATATAAAATGATCAATAATATCAAAATATATAAAAGAAAAAATTACTGAGAACACATTATCAAAATCAAATGAAAAGAAAACTCTACCGATTTATAATACTTACTATCTCTCTATGCATTTCTTTATTTATTGTGGGGGAAATTTTCATCGATCCCACAAGAATAAAAAATAAACCTAGAAAAATAGACAGTGTGCTCAAAACAATCGAACCCATTTTTGAAGGAGATACAATCTACCTATTTCTTAGAACGAAACTAATCACTGAGAAGAGAGCATCTTGCAAATTACGATCGTTGCCAACACTTCTTCATCGTTGCCAAAATATACTTTAACTATAATAAAAATAGACTTTGGGTTCAAGATTATGTTTAGCTGTAAAATAAGAGGTTTGTTTTTTCCCCCTTGTAACAAAAATTTTCACTTATCCATCATAAAATCAAATATATATATATATATATAT
>JAPMOR010011529.1:73982-85114 GCA_026543865.1 Argiope aurantia
TATGGACTTCATTCAATTTTTTGCCAGTTTACATTATAAGTTTTGCAATTATTAGTGTCTTTTGGAAATGATAATTTTAATAAATTTCTGTAATTTAATTATATTTACTTTCTACTTTCACTCAAAAGGAATGATTCTCAGCACTTCTTAATTCTAAACTACGGTTAAATGAGGAAAACTATAACTGTACCAATTACTCAATTTCAAAATTTCTGCACAACATCAGAAGGTGAAAATTCGACTGAACACAAATTCGAACATGCATAAAGCTAGAGATGTATAATCCACGATTTTTTGAATAACAAATAATATTGCTATTGTTATTTTTAAATATTTGTTCAAAATATCTGTTATTTCAATCATATTATAATTAAAAATTATTACTTAATATTAAATATAAAATTTATTAATTGTAATTAATACTTAATTTACTAATTTAAGTAACGTGCGATTGAATTAATTTATCGATTTCAGCTTACTTCTTAAATTTGATTTTTTTAAAACTATTTATTTAATTTTTTTATTGGAGTAAACCATTTTCTGAAAAATTTGAATTAAATATATATGTCATTTCTTGAAACTGTTTAGTTCTAAATTATACCAATAGATGGCGCAAGCAGTAAACGGAATATATGCAAAGTCAAATCACAAGCAATTAAAAAGGATTCGTATGGAATAGTGCATCATTAATGCGAATATCGAAAAGTCAAGGTTACTCTCATGAAGTGGAGCGGCGACTTCATATTTTTCAGTGAAGTCACCGCTCCGATAAATTTCAGTGATATGCAATTCAATGACCCGATAATTCCAATAACCGGTCCGTTCACTCTTCAATCCATTCACAGATTTCTCCTTTTCTGTTATGTTCGAGAGCTTCCATTGGACAGATCGTAACGATTGCTACTTTCCAGTGAAATCACCGCTCCGGTAAATTTTAGTGATATCGTATCGATTGTTACTTTCTATTAGAGATGCATAATCCACGATTTTTTGAATAACAAATAATATTATAATTTGGAAAACATATTTTTAAATATGTTTTCCAAATATCTGTTATTTCAATCATATTATTAATTAAAAATCATTACTTAATATTAAATATAAAATTTATTAATTGTAATTAATACTTAATTTACTAATTTAAATATCGTGTGATTAAATTAATTTATCTGTTTCAACTTACTTCTTAAATTTTTTTTCTCAAAACTGTTTATTTAATTTCTTTCTTTGAGTGAGCCATTTACTTGAACAGGTGAATTAAAAATATATGTCATTTCTTTAAAATGTTTACTTTAGTTCTATATTATACCAATAGATGGCGACAGCATTAAACAGAATATATGTAATCAAAGTCAATCATTTCACGAGCAATTAAAAATGATCTGTATGGAATAGGGCATCATCATATGTAGGGATGACGAATATTTTACGAACTGTTATTACGTAACCAATATCATAAAGTCACAAATACCAGTGATCAATACTTTTCAAAAAGGAGTGTGATTCAAATCCTTAATACGATCTTACTGTTGATATTTCGATTACAGGTTTTGGATCACGATAGAAAGTAACAATCGATACGATATCACTGAAATTTAACAGAGCGGTTATTTCACTCTAAAGTAACAATCGATACCATCTGTCCAATGAAAGCTCTCGAACAGAGCAGAAAAGGAGAAACCTGTGATTGGATTGAAAAGTGAACGGACCGGTTATTGGAAGTATCGTATCATTGAATTGCATATCACTGAAATCTATAGGAGCGGGGAATTCACTGGAAAGTGTGAAGTCGCCGCTCCACTTCCGATATTCGCATTTGATGCACTATTCCATACAAATCATTTTTAATTGCTGTGATTTGACTTTGCATATACTCCGTTTACTGCTGGGGCCATCTATTGGTAGAATATAGAACTAAATTAAACAATTTAAAGAAATGACATATATATTTAATTCAAATTTTTCAGAAAATGGTTTACTCCAATAAAGAAATTAAATAAATAGTTTTGAAAAAAAATCAAATTTAAGAAGTAAGCTGAAATAGATAAATTAATTCAATCACACATTACTTAAATTATTAAATTAAGTATTAATTACAATAAATAAATTTTATTTTTAATATTAAGTAATAATTTTTAATTAATAATATGATTGAAATAGCAGATATTTGGAACAAATATTTAAAAATAACAATAGCAAAATTATTTGTTATTCAAAAAATTGTGGATTATGCATCTCTAATCATATGCGAATATCGGAAGTCACTCCCGTAAAGTGGAGCGGTGACTCCTCTCTTTCCGGTGAAATCACCGCTCCGATAAATTTCAGTGATGTGCAATTCAATGATACGATAATTTCAATAACCGGTCGGTTCACTTTTCAATCCATTCACAGATTTCTTTCGAGAGCTTCCATTGAACAGATCGTATCGATTGTTACTTTCCAGTGAAGTCACCGCTCCGGCAAATTTCAGTGATATTATATCGATTGTTACTTTCTATCGGGATCCACACCTGTAATCGAAATATCATTAATAAGATCTAGATATCCATATTCCACGATTTTTTGAATAACAAATAATATTGCTATTGTTATTTTTAAATATGTGTTTCAAATATCTGTTATTTCAATCATATTATTAATTAAAAATTATTACTTAATATTCAATATAAAATTTATTAATTGTAATTAATACTTAATTTACTAATTTAAATAACGTGTGATTGAATTAATTTATCTGTTTCAACTTACTTCTTAAATTTTATTTTTTTTCTCAAAAATATTTATTTAATTTTTTATTGGAGTGAACCATTTTCTGGAACAGGTGAATTAAAAATATATGTAATTTCTTTAAAATGTTTACTTTAGTTCTATATCCTACCAATAGATGGCGCCAGCTGTCAACAGAATATATATAATCAAAGTCAATTATGTCGCGAGCAATTAAAAATGATCTGTATGGAATAGTGCATCATCATATGCGAATATCGGAATTCACTCCAGTAAAGTGGAGCGGTGACTTCACACTTTCCGGTGAAATCACCGCTCCAATAAATATCAGTGATATGCAATTCAATGATACGATAATTTCACTAACCGGTCCGTTCACTTCTCTATCCATTCACAGATTTCTTTCGAGAGCTTCCATTGGACAGATCGTATCGATTGTTACTTTCCAGTGAAGTAGCCGCTCCGGCAAATTTCAGTGATATCATATCGATTCTTACTTTCTATCGGGACCTGCAATCAAAATATCATTAGTAAGATCACATCAAAGATTTGAATCACACCCCTCTTTGAAAAGTATTGATCACTTGTATTTGTGACTTTTTGATATTGGTTACGTAATAACCGCTCGTAAAATATTCGTCATCCCTACCAGTAAGTTCGTATCAAGGATTTTAATCACACCCTCTTTGAAAAGTATTGATCACTTGTATTTGTGACTGTTTGATATTGGTTACGTAATAACCGCTAGTAAAATATTCGTCATCCCTACTTTCTATCGTGATCCAAAACCTGTAATCGAAATATCACTAGTAAGATCGTATCAAGGATTTGAATCACACCCCTCTTCGAAAAGTATTGATCACTGGTATTTGTGACTTTATGATATTGGTTACGTAATAACCGCTCGTAAAATATTCGTCATCCCTACATAATGCCAGGTTATACGGCATGTCCCCTTTGTACCTGTGAGTCTTGGAACACGAAATCATCATTGTCTCTCAAACAATTTTGATATTTGTAGAAAAAAAACTGAAATATTTGACATATTTCTTTTTTCAGTTTTCATTAAGTTTTCGATTTTATAATTGGTCACTTGCTACAATTATTTTATCTTTTGTGAAGACATCAAAACTCTCAAATTGTATTTTAAGCAGTTCAAAATATGTTGAGTTCTGAAATGGCTCGACGCATTAATTTTAAGATTGAAAAATTCATGCAAACTCCCCACACTTTGGGCTTGCAAGGTATTAAAGCTTCAGAACTACGCCTATAACTTCATTCACTTTTTGAAACTACATAAATTTTCAGGCATAGATTTCAGTTCAAATCGCATGTTTAAGATCCAACTCCTTTTACTTGTTGCTTTTATTACTTACCTTTTGAATTGTATTTATTCAAGAACAATCATTTCTTCGAATGCTAGATGCCATGGTTGTCTCAATAGAGACATTGGAATACCAAAATGAAATTCTTAAATTACCTTAAAGTTAACATCCCATATCACTAGTTAGAAAAATTGGACAAAGTGGTCTGAAACGACTAAATTGGCATTGTGATGGTAATGATATCATTAGAACCGAACAACTTAGTTTTAGAAGAAACTTAAATACAAATCACGAACTTCTTTCAGTTACAGAACTTATTCATTATGGATTTAGAAGTCTGAAACCATGAGTGTACTTTTTACAGCGAATAGTAAAGATAAAATTTACTACTTGATCTCCAAGCTCATACAATTAATTTTTTGCATCATCTAATCGGAATTATTCATTCTTATCTTATCTCTCGTTACAGTACGAATAGATGATATTATTCCCCTCCCCCAAATTTTTCAGAAGAAGTGGGGGTAATATATAGAAACATTTAAAGGTACGAAAAAATTCACATTTTTATTTTCGATTTGCTATAGCGCAAGAAATTTACAATTGTTGCATACTTATAAACGAAGAAAAAGTTATTTAAACCAAAAAAAAAATATCTTTTGATAGCAACAGTTTAAATAAATCTCTAACCCAAAATAAATGGAGATTTTATTCTTTCTTAGAAATTTTTAAAGCTTTCTTCCTATTTCTTTTAATTTTCTAATGCATAAAATTTGCAAGAGTGTTACACCATAAAAATCAATTAATTATCTAGAAAATACCTTCAAATTGGGAAAAATCTCTCAAAATTTATGAAAAAAAAATTATCGAACCAGTTAAATTTAATTAATATTAATGAAATATTAATATCAGATAAATTTATTTAATTATTTTATTTAATTCCAAATATGTTTTATAAATGGAGTCTTTAAGATTATAAAATGTGTCCATTAAAATTCTTGAATGTATTTCACTAGTCTAACTGTTTTAAGTCTTACTTGTTGAATCGACCTTATCTGTTGGTTAAAAATCCGGATACTATCTCTTATCTATCCACAGAATAATCTTGTGTCAGTTGTTTCTCCAACCAAAAGTTGAAAACAGGCGAGGAAAAGTAGCTAACAGAATGAATTGAAGTAAATAGATAGCTGATTGCAGTGATCATCCAAAGTAGGTTTCAAATTGAATAATAGTAACACTTTTTTCCTGCACGATCAATACAGGTACCATCATAGCCAACAAGGTCCAACTTTTTTTCCTAATAAAATTCTTCCTTCGTTTAGATAAAATACAATATTATATGCAATGTTTTGGCAATGCATTTACCAGGTTCAGTAAAATTATCTCGCTTTTACGCGATAATTGCCGAAAATATTATCACACAAAAATAAATTTCGATCCATTTGAAAATTTTAAAAAGATAGAACTTTCTGACGATTCTAATTTAGTTAAAGTTGTAGTCTAATTTAGTTTTTTTTTAAACTTCCACATTAGAAAAAAACTGTCTAATTTATAATAATAGATCTATTTTTTACAAAGAAATTAAAATCTTTATCAATGTTTCATAAAATATTCTTGTATTGTTGAAAGCTGCAGAAGAAGGATTCTGTTAATTATTTGCGCAATTTAGGGGAAAAAGGATTGGAAAAATATATAATATAAAAAGGCAGTGTCCGATTTAAAATACATTAAAGTCATATTTTATTTTTCAATAGTTCTATGATATTTAGCTCCATTAGTTAAGCTTTTCCTTTGCTGAGAAAATGATTTCTTTTTGTAATTTTAATGAATTTAAATATTCAGTGAGATTTTGACACTGATATCCAAAAATGTTATACTACAAAGATAATCTTATATCATCTGAAAATTCAAAAAATCATCTTTTTAATAATACTAATTTTGTTCATATACTGTACTTTTGCAAATTTTATGGCAATATAATCTATTGTTGCAAAACTCAATGAAACTCAAATAGTCTCCATTGCTGCAAAAAAATATTTCATTCTGGAATTTTCTTCCACTGTTCTTAATGATACGGCTTCTGTGTTAGGTACTTTTCTATTTAAAACATGCTTTTTACTTTAAAAAAGTTTTTGTACTACAAATAATAGTTCAGATTTATGTGCGATAACAGAAAATTTAAGATAATACTTGATCCCCTATTCAGCTCTGGGAATAGAGCGGTAAAAGACTTCATAAATAAAACTATTTCCATATCTTTTAAAATTTGAAATTTAAAAATACTTTGTTGAGGAAGCCATTAAGTTTAATGTACATAAAATATCTAATTGAAATTATTTGTGATCATTAATTTCAGTAAACCAACTAGTCTCCACGTGCATTTAATATTATTATTATTAATACCATGCTCAAGGCAAAGTAGACATTTGTTGATCCTTGTTGGCGCATGCTTAGTGGAAACAATATTGAAGCATGCAGAGGGCGCCACATCTGTGTTTAATTCTCGAACGAGGCTCCCGGTAGGAAAGGTATCCATCCTGGTGACGAAGTTGTCCGTGTCAATCATCCTGGAGGAGGCGTGGTTATGCTTGAGAGTTCGTATAATAAGTAAAAGTGACGAAGTTGTCCTCTTTTCAGCGCATGCGTAAGAATTGAGGGTTCGTATATATCTTTATAAAAAGTAAAAAAAGGTCACTTCTTAAGTAAACAATACTTATTTTAACAAAAAAAAAAAAAAAAAAAAAATCGGAGAGCGAGATGAAGTCAACAGTAGTTAAGCCAAATGGATGAGTGATATTATTGTGAATTTAATGAGGACTTTTTTTTTCTTTCAAAAAAGAATAATTGGAAAGTCAGAATAAATTGAAATTTTACACGCCGGGCAGAAGATTTCGATGATTTAATTCGAGATAGAAATTTTGATACTCAGTTTTTTTCCAATTTAATTTATAATCATGTGATTAATTCAAACAATAAAATAACTCATAGTCAATTAATTTTAACTATTTAATGAAACTAAATTCCTTAAATGTATAATTTCTTTAAAAAAATTAATGAATAACACATGCAAAAAAAAAAAAGGTATAGATCGTCAAAGAAATAATTGAATGTTGACTTTTAATCAAAAATATCTAATATTTTTAACATCTACTTTGATAAAACTTTATCTATTTAATTATTTATAGACAAGAAACAAGTTTTTAAAACTAAAAATTTCAGCAAACTCCATTAATTTAGAATAATATCTTTCGATGATAATAAATTAATATTTTTGATTATACTAATAATTATATGTATTATTTCAATACTTGTTTTGTAACTGACTCTTTAAAAAGAAACATCAAACATTTTCATTTATAAATTACAGATTGTTACATTATTTGTTTAAAATAACGCTGAAAATGAAGGTAAACATATGAAAGTGTAAGCTGCAACATATTTTAAAACTCTCCAAATAAATAAATACTTCAAGATATTCTATTTTTCCAATAATTTTCAAAAACCAAGTTTTTGCTTCCGAAATATAAAAAATGTATTTCGGAATTACTCCAAAATTGGGACATTTACATTTGTGACTTTTTTGAGGACGGGGGGGGGGGGTATTTACTAATGAAACATTACAATGTCTTTCAGATAATCGGGTAAAAAATAATTTTAAAGTAAAGGTAAAAGTATGGAAAGTTTGCAATACAATCTGACTATTGGACTTCAGAATACTAGAAAACTATATAGACAGGGCCCTGTCTAATAAAAAACATTCTTTTAAATTAAATCTTATTTTGAAATTAAATAAGCCAGCTGGAGTGATCTTCCCAAAACTTCATCGTTATGCTATAATAAGGGCGTTATCTCTTTCCCTGTTCAAACATAAAATTGCGGATCTTGGATAAAGGCTTGTATCTTTATTATAACATTCGCAAAGAACGGTTATGAAATATAAATCTTTGGCGTAAATTTAGTGTTTTTACTGAATCTATCGAGTGATTTTCGACAGTTTTTTTTAGAAGGATTACTCCATAGCATGTTGTTAATAGAAACCGAAAATTAAATTTGTGTTTTAGACGAATTTTTTCCCCAATCCATTGAAAACAAAATTTTATATAAAACTACAATTGTTGTCACAAATTCATAGAGTGCTTGTGAAAATTCTATTTTTAATATACGGAACAACAGACGGTCAACCCCTTGACTCATTTGGTTTCGAATGAGATAGATATCTATGTATAAAATGTTAAATCTATGTACCAAATTTTATCCATCTAGCTTTATTCCTTTTATCATGTTAATTTATATTAGCTCAGCTGGACATATAGACTATATCTGAACGGATTTCGGTGAAAATTTGGTAGAAAACAAATTTGGTATAAATACCATGAACCAAATTTCATTTGTCGAGCTCAAAGCACTATTGAGTTATCGCGTTCCAGGACAAACAAACAAACGGTGAAACTTTATACCAATTTTTTTTTCTTTTGTGCTCATTGAGGTTTAAAACGAAGAGGTTCGTCAAAATCTCAAGTCAAATTTTTTAAACATTATAATACTTACTCTTTATTTCGTTAATAATAAAAAGAAAAAAAATTTAATAAAAAAATAAATAAAATTTTTATTATTGTTGTTTTAATGTTGGCTATTTGTTTATTGCTAGTGTTTAAAACTTGATTTCGTAGGATTTTGTTTATGTTTGTGATGTACAAAGAATTATATTTTAGCTGCTTTATATAAAATCTTATTATCTAACTCTATACGCTTTTTTACTTATTGTGTTCACCTGTACTCAAGTATCCCTACAGACTTCCTAAGAATGGATTTCGTTCAAAATTTTATTGAAATCTTCAAATTTAGCATAAAATCCATGCACCAAATTTCGTACATGTAGCTCAAATCGTTTTTCAGTTATCATGTTCTAAAAACATGTTTTCAAACTCGGGAAGATCTGAAACATGCACAGTAATCAAAAGCATGACTTTCAATTTACTTACATTTTATTTTATTTATTTATGTATTTTTTCGAGAATTATAATTGTATGTACTATCTACATGTACAAAATTTGGTGCATGGTTTTTATAACAAATTTGTAGATTTCTATCAAATTTTGAACGAAATCCATGCTGAGGAAGTCTGTACGGCTATTTGAGTACAGGTGAACACGATAAGTACAAAACGTAGAAAGATAGATTATAAGATTTTATAGAAAGGACCTAAATTATAGTTCCAAATGATATTTTAAATAATATCTAACTGCGATAACTTAAATCAAAATAAATGAAATTTGGCAGGTAATTTTGTTTCTAAAATTGCAATCCTGTTTTTCTGTTATATTTGAGTTTCGGGGTCCAATCGGTAGAAGAAACCGTTCCTAAAATACATACGCAGTTTGCATAGCTATATTAAGAAGCACAATGCTCTCATTTACGGGGCTCTGAAAATAAAAATTTGAATACTCGTGATGTACACGACCTTTATGAAGGTCCATTTTTGTGGTTGGAGGAGGGATGATAACATCATTATTAGAGAGTATACGAAAAAGTTTCAAGAGGATTTATTTCTGTTAACATTAGGTTTAGATACGATTTTTTATTTTTATTTTGAAGTTAAGATTGCGACTTTAAAAAATATTTTGATTAGTATGAATATTAGAGTGAAAATCGACACAATTCCTCGAATTACAATAAAATATCTCCATTGATATGATGTAGAAGTTTGAAGAAATCGTAATACTTGAAAACCACTGATAATACTTTAAATTGACTTTCATGCAAATATTTGTCTCTTCAGAAAAAATTTCATTTCCCATTTGACAGGTTATGAAGATAAAATTTGAAGAAAAATTTTTTTTAAAAATTCAGTCGGTAAACTGGAAGACGTTGAAAAATGTTGTTTATTAAGCAATAAAGTAATCAAAAATACAGCTCTTCCGTCATTTTCCCACCAGCTTTATAAAAATAGAGCTACGAAAATGAAAGAAGATGAGGGAGAATGTAAACAGCACGAGTATTCTAAAGAACTGTCACAAGCAAGGCTTAGAAAATTTAATGAATATTCATACTTCTAATTCAAAAACTCAGTGCATGACAATTTATTAAACTTGATTAGTTATAATTTTGGAAATGTTCTCCTAATTAAAATAAATAGCAATGAATATCTACGAAAATAAATGTATTTAGTATAGTCACTAAGTGCCTGAAAATAAATAAAATGACTGAAATAATAAAATGTATTACTATAACATTAAAATCTTGAAAGAATTGACTGGAAAAAAATTGATTTTGCTGAAAGATACAGATGAACACGATAATTTCGAAACATAAAAAGCTAGATAGATAAATTGTGATAGAAAGATTCAGCACATAAAATATAGATACGTATCATATTTAGAGCTGAGTCCATCAGAAAATTAACTATCTGTCTTTACTTTAACATACATATAAATGCAATAAGTTAAGTCGCAACAATTTAAATTAAATTTGATAGATTATTTTATTACTAAAATTGTAATCCTTTCTTTTTTATGTTATAATTCGAATTCAGGTTTCAATCGTTAGAAGAAATTATCTCCAAAAATGCATATACGGTTTCTCATTACTTTCATATACGGGCCTCTGAAAATAAAAATCTGAGTTTTCGTGATGTTTATGACTTTTCATGCTATGTTTGATGTCAATGAAAATTATTCAAGAAAACAGGTTTATATAAGTCGAAAAAGTAATTAATAAAGTTGATTAACATAGTGTTAGTATCACGGAATTTTTCCATTACGGAAACAGATTTTTCAAAATTTTGGGCCCAATATGCCTTTATATATAAGTGAGTGTCAAATTCCATTCCGAAATTTTCAGTAGTTCTTGCGTTATAAATTAATTTTGTTTGCTTAAATTATGTAATAATTAAGTAATAGTTAATATTACTATGTGCTCCCTGCTTTATAATCTTATATAAAGATAATTTTTAAATTATTTTTCTGAAATTCTTATTCTATTGTAGACTTTATAAATAGGAAATTTTATTTTGCCTAAAAAAAGAATTTTTACATAACCCTGTAGTTTTATCCTTTCACAACTATCTTAATCGAAACTTCA
>JAPMOR010011529.1:85124-103364 GCA_026543865.1 Argiope aurantia
ACCGCCTGTCGAATGGGGCGATATCGGGCGGTCAGGGCTCATAGGATGAAATATTTCTTGGAAATCAACATTCAAAAATTTTAACTTGTACATAATAAAAAACAATGAAATATGTAATTAGATGACATCAGTATCAATTAGATGGCATAAAATTATCAGTATCAGTTAGGTGACATCAAATTATAGGTATCATCAAACCAACATTTATTAAAAAGATTCTTGATTAATCGATTCAATAATTTACTTGAAATATTTATACAAAATCTTGTTCCAATTGCATTGCAAAGTGATAACTCTATCATAAATTCCACTCATTCTTTATAGCAAATATATCAAACTCATATTAAACAAGGTTTATATAGAAAACAAAACAAAGAACAAAATCTTTCTGGAAATGTTGGCCTATTTCAAAAATGTCATATAAAAGAAGAAAGACAAACTGATATCAATGCTTCCTTCTTCGCACGAGGCATCTTTAACTACCCTCATTCCTATTTCAGGAAATAAGTTGTCAATAGTATTAATTTCAAAATGATACAAGGTGAATATCAGTAATTCTTTATCTGACAGTGAACTTATTTCATGTCAAGTGAAAATAATTGATCATATCTATAATTACTTCAGAAGAGGGAAATAATTTTACATTTCAAGTTTCAAATCTGTCTGCGAAATATACATTCTTTGTCTAAAGAAGAAAATTTCAGGAAATGAATAAAACTATGATTCCAAGGATTTTAAATCGCGAAACTTGTTCCATATACAACTCTCAGCCTTAAAATGTTTTTTCCTCCTGTATATTTTTGATACCATGCAGTTTCTACTGAACTTCATCTGTTAAAAGAGTTTAATTATGAATTTAAAAAATTACTGTAAAATTGTATTATTTACAATTTTATTATACAGTGTTATGGCTACTGGACCATTAATATATTTACTGTGGCTCAGACTGTTGTTTTGCGGAATAAAATATGTGGTAGCCTAAAAATGAATAATTTTTTTCACATTTTCTTCCCTCAAATTTCTAAAAGCATTCAATAATAGAATTACAAACTTGTATGATAAATGTATACTTGCATACTTCTAAAAATTCTCATCAAAAATGGTATTCAAAGCAAATAAGATTATTCTAATGATTATCACTACCACTGCTTTTGCCATACACAAAAATTGTTATTAATAATAATGTTCTATATTATTTAATGGGGTTGAAGTGTTGAAAGAAATTATAAAGCAATGAACATATATATATGTAGTCTCTTTCTTAGTGATTTTATTAAAATTTTATGTTATTAATATAAACATTTTTACAACACAATTATTGATAGATGTGTTTATGAGAATATATTTTCTAAAATTATGTCCCATTTCTGTTACTTGTTAGCATGCGTGCAGAAGTTTTCTCTTAATATTTCACCTTTCTTATTTCATGCCATAGCATTTAGATTACTACAGCACATATAAACCTAATTTCATTATACATAAATAAAAGAGGAGTAATGATTTTTTGCCAATCTTCCTTGTATATTTCAGGTAGCAAAACATATACTGATATAAATCTTTAAATAAAGTATTTTTTTGATTTTAAATTAAAAAAAAGACACCTCACATAATTATAAAAATACATTTCTTTTTTTTTTATTGGTTCTTTTATAATATATAACTAAGTATCGTTTGATGTAAAGTAAACATTTTTTTTCATTTAATATATTATATATTTACATACTATTAAAATTATTTTACTGTCAGATAAGGAGGAAGCACAAGATTTATCACTTTTGATCCATTTAAAAAAATAATATCTATTATAATAATAATAAAGATGAATGAATGTGTGTTAACTCTCTACAGCCCACATCATTTGACCTACAGTGTCAAATATGGGATATAATTGAAATTAAGTACAACCAATATCCTGACAAATCCAGCCATGTCGGCAAAGACATCTAATAAATAATAAAGTTGATAATTTTAAATTCCAACACGAGTTTTCTATTGGCTATATTTCTATACTGAATTTAGATGAATAAAATCACAGCTTTTGGCATTTATACTTTATTTACATGTACTTGATTTTACAATGATCAAATTCTGATTATACATTAATATTTAGAGTACTAAAATATCATAAAATCCTATGATTCACAAATTTTTCAGCAAATAAAAATATTAAAAAGTATTTTTATCAATAAAAACTAACATTTTCATTTCAAATCATAAAATCTCAGTTTATATATCAGTAAATATTTATATTGCAATCATAAACATTAATAGATCAAAGAAAACTCCAAAGGCATTGAGCTGACTATAACTATCAAATTAATAAAAGGTATTTTAAGTTACAGAAATCCTTTTCTTGCATTTGTTCTTTTAAAAAATATGTTTCATATTTTATTTCATATATACATGTTAAGAATTACATTTTCCTAGATTTAGTTTTTTGGGAGAGTTAAGATAATTAATTTCAGCTTTTGTTAACATGATAGCAAAACATTGAAAGATCATTTTTTTTCATACAAGTATAATGCATTTTTTTTACATTATATGGCTTGTATGTGTGTGTATGTATGTACACAAACATATTGTTGAAACGCATGTTTAAATTATTTAAAAGCTGACTGAAGATTGAAAACAATTATTTTATGTTGTAGTAATATTCAAAGGTATTGCCAAAAATAAAGATAACAATAAAAAAGTATCTAGAAATAAGATTAAGAAAGTGAATAAGGCTTTTAAGTTGGCTGTTAATTAATAAGTTTATAAATAACAGAGAAAAATATAACAATTTTAATAAAAAATGATTACATTTTTAATTCCTATAAGAGTATTATTTCAGATACATAAAAGAGTATAATAAAAATGATAACATTTTCAATTCCTATAAGAGTATTATTTCAGATGCAAATGAAAAACACTTTAATTGAATTTTCACTTCCTATTACTCAAACAAATTTACAGTACATTTCAGCTTACATTAAATAAAGCTTCTTATATCTAAAAAGGTTCTTCAGCATCCATGAAAATTAGTTCTCAATTCCAATTTCAATGCAGAATTGATTACTTCAGCTGAATCTAAAATACTTAAAAGGAACTTTCCTAAAAGTTAAAAGCTTAAGAGAAAGCCAGAAAATATCTAGACAATCACCTAAACACAGCCATTGGGAATGTAATTCCTTTATTGGAAGACAAAATAAATAAAATAGGATTTTTAATAATGCAAGCAACAACATGAATGCTTAACAATTTTTTCAACCCTTCCAAGCACATAAAAAAGCACACACTTCAATATCTAGAATTCACATCATAATCTTTTAATGTATATTACAGATTTAAATTCCATATACTTACTAGGAAGTTGGGTTCTCCATTCTTACATCAATTCAACATTGATAATTCGCATTTGCTTGTTACTGAAACCGAAATAAACAAGGAATTTTCCTAAAAGTTAAGAGCTTAAGTGAAAGCCAGAAAATGTCTAGACAATCACCTAAACCCAACCACTGAGAATTTTATTAATTTAAAGTTTAAAATATTTCTGGTGTACAATCCAATTCCCATTTTTTAAAAATTACTTAAAGAAATGTAGTGAGCATACAATGCTGAAAATGTGTATTCAAAATAAAACTATCATTTTAAATATTTAAGCCTGAAGTGATTTGTACAAACATTAATGCTCTAAAAGCAACTATATCGAAATTTGCAGTCAATGATAAATTGTTTAATTTTTGATACACATAGTAACTAATATAGACACCACAATTAAAATCATCTATTTGTTTTACATGAGGTGGAAAAACAATCTGCCAGTGGCTATTTGAATCGAGCGAATTATTTAATACTGTACACCAACAGTTTATTAATGTTGAGGTATCCTTATCTGGTGGTTTATAACAAAGTGGGTCAAAATATTCAAATATTTAATTTTTCAAATCAAGTATAATTAAAGTACAATGGGAATTTAAATTTACAGGAATTATAAGAAAATCAAAATTTGCTATTTCTTGAATCCAAGGAAATTGAAGACTTTTTCTTTTTTTAATTTAAAATCAAAAGAATGTAAAGATTCTACAGCTTTGAAATTTATGAATCTTCTAGTTAATACAAAATTAGATGCATCAATGACTGAATCGTATAGCCAACCTTTTTTGAAATTGGATGATATTGATTTAAGATATTTTTCTTTTTTGACTGTAAAAAATAGATATAAAGATTTTAACATATAAAATGAAAGATCAATATTATTAATAGTTAATATTGTAGCAGTAGGATTTGTGACATTAAACTTATTAAATCTATGAAACACATCAATATTAACACATTCAGAATTTTTAACATTAAAAGATTTTAAATCTGTATCTTGCTCAGAAAGATTATTAGGTTCATCAAGAAGTTCATTTAATTTTTGCTTCTTATTGCAATTTTCACGGGCCGAGCAGTTCCTTTTTTTTCTACGAGAAGTTTTAAAGACTTAATCTGCGGATTAATTTTTTAATTAGGTGCAACATATAATTTAGGTGTAACAGAAGCCAGATTATTTTTAAGATTCAAAACCCCACACATACCAGCTACTAAATTATTCAAACAACTAACTTCATTATTTAACATGATTTCTTTAATTTGTGGAATTTCTATTAATTCTAATATTTCCGAACATAACTTTTTGCACTCTGCCTCCTTCGATCTGCACTTCTCATTAGTAGATAACATGTTGGGATTTAATTTTTCACTCAAAATATCAGAATTAATTGTAATACTATTTTCATCAAATTTATGAAAATCATCAGTTGTGCACATATTAGGTTTGGAAAACATTAAATGAATTTTATGTATGTGCTTACACAAATTGCTGCAGTCATCACAAAAGCAATGATACAAATGACTGCACAATGCCGGCGCAATTAATATTTGTACATTTAAAGCTGCAATGATCGAATAAAACACAAGTATCTGCAATTTTTCTTACTACATATATTTTTCCTTTTACAGATTGAGATTTAACCGCCCAATGACGTCTGTATTCTGAATCTTTACAGCCCTGTCATGTTTATCTTTAACAGTTTTAGTGACCGTGGAATGAGTAGGAATATTATTAATAACATTACAAGAATATTTTAAAAATCAATCCCTTTCCATTTTCAAAAGAGTTGAAACAAGATCATCTATTCGCCTATTTTACTTACACTCAAGATATATTGTTTTTAACCGATTGTGAAAAGATTCGCAATAATTGTTAGTATTGGTATTACCATGTGGAAATCGTCTAAAACAGGTTGTCCATAATTCTTTTCTCCCAGAATAATTTCTAACAAAATAATCAATAAAATTTTGGCATTCATTTGAATTGCAGTCGATAAACGTTAAAAGTTTATTTTCAAAATTTATTTCAGACACTTCCTTTATTATTTTTAATAACTCGTGTAACATTTTTTGACGGCGAAACTTATCGCATACTTTTGAAGATAACTGCCTTTTCCAAGCTCGAAAAACATGCCATTGGCATAGTAGATGCTTTATATTTGGACCAAATGCAGAATTAAACGCTTTAAAGGAATAACCATCATCATCGGTCATTACAGTATTTACATTTACGTCAGAAATCCGACAATGTAAACTTGAAAATAAAGCAATTAAGGTATGATAATCTAAATCAGTTATAAAATGTGCAACTGGATAACCTTGACCATACTCATCCTAAATATGCAGAGAAAGAAGATAAAAGTCATAAAAGTTTCTGCCACGAGTTGCATCAATACAAAGAATTTTATCTGAATGCTTAACTAACATATCCTTTAGTGCTTTAGTCTGTAAACCTAGTGCAAAAGAACGTTCATAGTTTGGCAAATTATCTAAATGTGCAGGGCCCAAAATTGTTTTCGACTTCTGTAATTTAAAAAATTAAAATAGAATTGTATGGCTCTTTCCTTAATTCCTCTACCATACTAGAAACAGACATGGCATCATTAGCTGGCTGAATTGAATTGTGTAAGCACCTTAAATAATTTTGTAGAGTTTTACGAGATATGAAGGCTTTCTTTGTAGGAAAAAATTTCTATTATCTCGACATCCTACATCGCCACGTAATAAACTTACAATTTTTGAGTAAGATTTAATTAAATCG
Source organism: Argiope aurantia (assembly GCA_026543865.1). Taxonomy (NCBI): domain Eukaryota; kingdom Metazoa; phylum Arthropoda; class Arachnida; order Araneae; family Araneidae; genus Argiope; species Argiope aurantia. Next base: position 91,240 of record JAPMOR010011529.1, read on the forward strand.
CGTGAACTTTCTTTAAGGGGGCGATATTTAGTGTTCTCGTAACTGACTTGATAGTTATGAATGGAATAACATGTAACCAATATTAAATTTTGTTCACATGCGCAGATTTTTACGGGACAACTTATATTGAAAGGAATTACTCCCTTTTTATTTTTACATTTACCGTTTCGTTCTGCCCTTGAATTAATCCTTGATTGATATGACGGATGAAAAAATTGACAAGAATAATAATAAAATGTTTTCTCACCGCATATTTTTTTTACCAGTTGATTTTTTTAAAATAAGTATGAGTACCAATAATTTCAAATTCTAACCAAATTTTAAAACTTGCCCTAGAATTAAAAAAATAAGTTTTGATTTTTTTAATGTCATGCACAACATTAAGATGCTTATTTAAATTCCATACACTAACATAAGCTTTATTTCATTCTATAAGCTTTATTTCATTCTGTACAAAAATACGATTCATGCTGCATGTTACCCGTACATTTTTTTTGTGTTCATTCATTAAGATATTCATTACCACTCTAAAATCTATCACACTCTAGACACAACTGGGGAGAATTTTCACATTTATCAGTTAAATGCTGATTATCTAAAGTTGTTCCAATTGGCACTAAACATAATTTGGGCTTTTTTACAATTTCTGCTTGAGAACTAACACTAGCCTCTAATAAATTATTACAATTGCTTTTTGGTAAAACATCACAGTAAGTACTCTTAACGAGTTCTACACATTTATATTTTCTTAAATGCTTTGAAAATGATGACTTGGACAAATAAGTTTTCCCACAATAATCACAAGTCTTTGAATATGAAAAATTCTGGGCACCTCCTCCAGTGATATTTTTTTTTAAATTTAGAGCCAAAACTATATCTGTCCTGTTTTTTTCTTTACAATCATCTAGTAACACTGCAAATTTATTTGTTGTAGGAAAACTGCAAATAACATTTTCGTAGATCTTTTTGTCACATTTTGAAAAAATATTTTTACTTATCTTAGTAATTCTTGCCTTTCCAAGTTTGTTAGAAGCACATGCTGGCCGACATTGGGCTGGGGTGATGTGAGGAGTTTCTGGAGAGTGGACTGGGGATGTGTGAGCAGGTTCTGGTTCAAAGTGGACTGGGGATGTGCGAACAAGTTCTGGTTCACAGTGGGTTGCCACAGTGCATGCAACAACTGACTGCAAGTTGGAAGGGAGGAAACGGCAGCAGGTAAAATATGATAGAAATGGTGGAACAGCAGGTACATAAAATGGAGGATATGACACAGCAACAGAATGGAATGGCAAGAACTGAACCATAGGCATATAGGAAACAATAGGTACAAGAAATTGAATATATATATATATATATATATATATATATAACATCCAAATCCTCAGATAAATGCAATTTCAAGCGTTTAATCATCGAATCTCCAATCAAAAGAATATTCATTGTGACACAGTTAAATATTCTAAACTGATTTCCTTATAACAAACGATTAATAGCAATAAATATCTGAATAATATGCACACAGATAAGCTAATCCAAGATCAAATAGAGCAAAGTCAATACAATACTGAGATATTTCCAAATTCTACTAGCTACTACATGAATGATACACTTTCTACTGTAAGACAATAAACAACTAGTCACTAAAAAACATCTCTATACAATATAATAAAGAAATTTATTTCTTAATTATTTTTTATACAATTGAAAGTAAAATTTACTGCAAATAAATAAAATGACAAAAGCACTAGTAAATTTCCTCTCACTATTTAACCCTAATTAACACTATAATTAAACAGAAAAATATGGCAAACAATCATTGAGAAATAAATATTTAAGACTGTGCAATTAAATTTAGATACACTTATTACATGAAAAAACAAATAACACTAATCATACTCCTCGTTTACTCTTAACCCTAATTAGGGCTATCTTAAAAACAATAGTTTTAAGTAAACGAAAAAAATTATAACAAATTTTCTTAAAGAGATTAAATAAGAATATAAATAAAAATAAGGCCTGTAAGAGTTTTCTTCAAAGTGAATCACTCGCTGACAATCGTTAATCCTTTCTTCCTCTTGAAAAAAAAAAGAATGAATACTAATGAAATGGCTCGCTCAATAACAGAAGGATTAGCATGTTATGATAACGCTAACAAGGGGGACAAAGGAAAAAGGTTAGGAGCGCCATCCCCGATCGACTAAAACTTGTGTACATTGCTACCTCGTTTGGTCATGAGTGAGTGAGGGTCTGAAGCTATGTGGAGAAGGGTCTTGAATGAGAAGAGTGGAAAGGGACATCGTCTTAAGTAGTATTGAGGAGATGTAGGAGTGGACGAATCAGGAGGCTAGTTCTCGGCGGTGGGCGTGGTTAGTTGGTTGTAGGGTCTTCGACTGGAGAGCTTCTAGGATGATGAGCAGTTTTTCTCGCTTGCTTTTGGCTTTTTTTTTACTTAATCTTATGGCTTGGAGGATATTTGGGAATTCATTCAGGAGTTCTTTTATTTCTCTGTTGTCACTTATATGGTTCTTCATTTCTTTAATTTCGTCTATTTCTTGTGTTGAAGTGGCTTGGGGAGGCTGTGGGCGTCTGGGTTTTGGGCTTGGGTGGATGGTTTCTGGGATTCTTGGAGGGTTATTTTCGATGCTTTTTGGGAATTCTTCTTGTCGCTACATCTGCATAGGATCTTCTTGGTTGGATTTCTGTTGTAATTTGGGCTCTTGGTATTGCAGGGCATCCTTTCCAGGCTGCGAGATGGCCGGTCATATTGCAATTGATACAGACAGGATTTTCTATTTTGTCTTTTATTTGGCAGTCTCGGGTGGGGTGCTGTCCATTGCATTTAATGCATCTTGGTTTAATATTGCAGTTTCTAGCCGAGTGGTGAAATCCGGAGCAGCTGAAGCAGATGGTGGCTGTTGGTTTATTTCTATATGGTTCTATTTTTATAGTCAGGAAACATAGGTGCTTGAGATTGTAGATGCTTTTAAAATTACCAGTTTTTCGGACTTCTACGAGGAATAGTGGGAGGAGGGTCTTTAATCGGGAATTTTTCATATGGCTGATTCTTTGTATTTGATATTTGTTCGATTCCAGGTCGGATTTAATGTCATCGGTGCTGATGTTGATTGGGAGTCCTTTGATTACTATTTTGATGGGCCTGTCTTCGGGGGCTTCGTTAACGATAAAATCTTGGTTTTGGGATCTGAGAAATTTGATTATTTCTTGTCTGGCATCTTCTGTTTTAGGTTGTATTTGAATATAGCCTCTTTGGAATTGGTTTTCGGTTTCGGGATGTTGTCTCTTTATTTCTTGTAAGGTTAGGTTGTAGTTATTTTTGATGACAAGGCTGATTGATGCTATTGTTTTTGGTGGCTTTTCGGTTACTTTTTGGAGGTGGGAGTAGGTGTTTTCGGTGCTGATTTGGAAATTCTCCTCAGTGCGGGGCTTTTTTTGGATGGAACTGGTTGGAAGTCGTCTTGGGGGTTTTTCTGTTTGGGTGTTGTAGATGATTTCATGGTGATGTCTGAATTAGGTACTTGAAGAGGAGGTTGGGGTGAAATGAGGTTTTCAATCTGGGTTTGGCGTGTAGAGTTCGGAGTTGCTGGAATGGAGTTGGGGTGGGCCTGTCTGCTAGTTTGCTGAGGGTTTGCCGTAGAATTGTTGTTCTATTTCGTCTTGACTTTTACCATTTCTAATTGCTGGGTAAAGATCTCTCATAAAGCTGATATTACTCGTCATCGTCGGAGAACCGTCTCCTTCCATGGCTATGACAATAATATGATAACGCTAACAAAATGCTAGTTCCTTTTATAACCTCGGTAGGACAACTTCGTCACTTTTGGCAACGTGCCAAATTTCGACTTACTACCGGGAGTAAATTCCCTAATTCTTTAGTGTTACAGGTAAATAATGCTGTGTGAGTAAGGTTGTGGACAGTGAAATAAAAATTAAGAAGGTAAAAAAAAACTATCACTACTAAACAATCCATTGATTCAAATGGGGAGAGATGAATAAAATTAAAACTCTCAGGATCATTTACCCACGCGCTACGCCACCATCAATGGGAAAATACAAAATCGAAAACGCTGTATAATAAAGAGAAATAAGTGAAATCGACACTTTTACAGAAAGGGATTTCATAAAGCTTTTGCATGCTTTTGTAATTAAATTGCATTTATGTTAGTTATATATTTTTTTTTGTATATGCTTATAGTTTTAAGTGCATCGTTTTTTAAGTTGTTTTTTTAAATTATTTTTCGACCGATTATTTTAAATGATTCATTTTATTTTCTTAGTATTTGATGTATTTAGAATTAAACATTGTTAATTAATCGATTTGTTCATGGTGAATCTGAGAGAACTTTGTTGACAAATTCTTGAGATATTACATAAATTAAGAAAGATATTCTTTAGTGCCCATAAGTTTAAACGCTCAGTGACTCTGTTATCAGTAATCATATTATAAAAAAATGCAATGTTTCAATAAAAAATATTATTATATTAATTGCAGATTAATTCTTTCCACTTTAATTTAAAGCATAAATTCTACGAGAGGTAACAGAAAATTTGAGAGATACATATTACGTTATGACTGAAGGCCTTTATAATATTATGAGTGAATTATATTACTATCAAAACTTGAAGTTTTAAAATGTTTTGATGAAGAATCTATTAAAGTTGGAATTGCGTAAAATATTTAATTATTAAAATTTAAACGAACATTAAGATTGGCGAACCGGCTGGTCACCAGAGGCTGCTAGTTAGTATATAAGATAATTTGAAAGTTTTTAAGGTTGACTATTGAGTCTTAATATTTTCATTAATAAACATTCTAAATGTATACTATCTTTATAGAAAATCTCATTCCGGACTCAATTTTAAACCTCGTGCCTTCTCCTTGTTAATATCAGTTTTAAATATTTCGCTTCTGGTTTATAGTGTTGGCGGTAACTTTGCTTCTAACTACCGCAGAAACAAAATTAAATCATTTTTTCTTAAATGAGTTGATTTAATACAAAATAATAAGAAAATGCGAAATTTTTACGAAAACGGCGATTTTAGGGTATGTGCATATCGCAAGTTATTAATAAAGTTAACATTCAGACAAAATTTTTATCTGTAAAGATAGCATTTCTTTCTTTAATAGTTTATCTTTAGAATATCCACTAGTTCCTTATTAGATCTTAATTAAAATTTATAAAATCATGCAATTACTGCTAGCACATTTATGAAATTTTACTATATAACATTTTCAATAAAACGTTTTAGTTTCACGATTTCATTCACAATGATGATTTAATATCTTTTACGGTATAATACGATTCGAATATTTATGGTAAAAAACAACATATTGGAAATAATAAGGAACTTTATTTGCACTAAAATAAATACACAATTATTAATCGGTCAATAGTGTTTTTTTTACCATTACCAATAGTGTTTTTATATAAACATTTGTACTGGCGAGAAAAAAATCACGCCAAGCTTGCTGCCAAGCACTTGCAACACATTCGAGATTAAAATAAAGCAAGTAACAAAATATAATGCAGTTACATCAGTTTAAATGAAGCTTAATAACAAATTAAATAAATTTAATACAATAACTAAACCAAACTATGAAATATTATTCAGTTTTAACACCAAAATCACTGAGTGATGGAGGTTACGAAATTTATTACGAATATAAAATGGATATAATCAGAATATGTTTATTGTACATACCTGTGAAATGATACAGGACTATCTTTAGAAGTTTTTTTATTTGCCCCCAATTGCACAGAAATAGTTAATCATGGCTTAAATAAGTTTTAAAATCCAACAGTTAAAAGCGAGAAAAAATCTGCCATTGAAATGTAATGGGGAACGGAGAATGCGTTTACAGTGAACACAAATTCTGTCCATAAGTCACGTGATTTTATCTTGTCCTACACCAAAGTAGGGTTGCACTCCCCCTATTAGTATCTCAGCTCTATGAGCAGTCCAGTAACTTAACAATCATACCAAAACGATTGTTCGGGTAGAAGAGTTGTTAACTGGCTTATATGCTATTCACCACAGCATAATTGAAAATGAGGCAATAATAAAAAGAGTCAAACAATTAAAATCAGTCAAAATTCAGCAGCCATATGTTCATTCGTTAAGAGGAGCACGCGTTTAAAAATGTGCAAAATTGAATTATAATTTTACAATCTAATAATATTTTGAAATTCCAAAATTTTTACAACAAAACTAACACACTCAGAAAGGAGCGATCCCAAACGTTTATGCACAAATTTGATAATACGTTACATGGCAACTATATATATAATACGCACTATATAATACGTTACATGGCAACGTAAATGATTTCGGAATAATTTATATATAAAGGATTTTATTTATTGTTACATTATATATGTAATTTTATTACATAAAGAGCCGATTCAGTAATGAGGCAATAAGTGCGACTAGTTTGGAAATATAAAATAAATTGCACACATAATCATAGATGTGGGGAGAACATTTTTAATCCTCACTCATTTAGGAATGCCAATAATTTCAGAAAAAAAAATAAAAAGGTTTTGAAACATTAAATAAATCCGACTTGATGGGGAAATTGTACTTGCGCAAAACTTTTATGACATTCAGCTGCAGATATGATTTCAGTTATCTGCTTATCCTGAGCGCGTTGAACCATTTTTTTTAAAAATCTAATTCGTGTAATCCGATTAACTCCAAAAAGCAACAATTGCGGAAACAAAAACATGAGAAGCCCACACTATCTACCTAAATACTTTCTGATGCAGAGTTTCAGGTAGAAAAAAATAATTGAAAGCTTTGAATCAAGTGCCCTTATTATCAGTTTGCAACAGTATGAAAGTAGAATTAGCCCACACTCACAATTTCTCTTCCTAACGCGCAGAAGTAAAAGGCAAGCAGGGCTCGGCCTTGAGTAACAAGTCCACACGAAACCTCTTTCTCTGATTTCCAGTTCGGTGAGCAGCTGCTATTTCCGCTTTTTATGTTTTTTTCTCCTCAATAAATGCAAAGTATCGAAAATGTTTTGTAATCGGTGACATAAAATAAAATTATTTTAGTTGCTATTGAAAGGGAAGGGCAGTACTAAAATATGTTTCGTACAAAGTGTCCTCTCCGCCATTTTATTGGAAAACTAGCCGCATTTGGCTACCAGTTGGTTTAAAGGGGATATTGATTGTTGATGTCTATGGCGCCAGAGCTTTCACCAAATAATTCTAAATGCAGTCAGTCGCACCATTCTAATTCTATCACGTGGTTCAGTGGTTTTAATGATCTAACATTTAAACTCTATTTTCTAACTCTCAAGAATCAAAGATATCACTAAACACAGAATAGTATTTATTGACGAACACGACAACCTACACAGACACAAAGATATTCACCGTTACATCTCTAATTAGACATTACAAATCTGATAGCTATGAATAAAAAAACGTATCAAAGTTCTAGAAAAATTGTGCATGCGCCAGTTTCCATGGCAACCGCAACTAGAAAGTGAAAAGGCGCCTCTAAGACGGAACATTGATTATGTTCCATTTTTCGATTAAATATCTTATGCGTCACTTGATGTTCATGATTTCTGCAACAAAATAATTTTAATTATATTAAAATAGTATTATTTTAATAGTCTTGCACCTATTCCATTCTTTGTATACCTAAATCTCATAACAGACGGGGATAGATTAAGCAAATTTGTGGCCCAATGAAAGAAATACACATATGAATTTGCAAGTTTCGACTACTGAGATATAATGATTTAAATTAATTTTTCATATTTAAATTCATAGTAATTATTTTTATTAACGATAATTTTTTATAACTGATCCGTGATTTTATTTCAATTATGATTTGATTAGTTAAATTACCCTTTGTTAAAACCAATCCAGAAATTTATGAAGCTTATATCTCTAATTCTCATGTATAGATATTTCTTTTAAATATTACCGAAATAACTTACCATTCATTGTAATATAGAAAGGTCTTTTCCTAGCAAAATTATTTTAATTATAATTGTCGAATAAATAAATATAAAATCCAGCGAATTATTAAAAAAGTAAAATGATAATTAATTACATTTTAAATACTGTGATGCGATAAATTAAGAATGATAAAAATAAAAATAGCTAGCAAGATTTAAATAATCTTAGTAGAATATTTGATGTACTTCCTTTTTTTTATTGTTCATAAAAAATCAAAATTAATTATAAAACGCTTGCTTTTTCCGTTTTGTTTTTCATTAAAGACACGAAATTATATACAAAAGGAATGTATTCAGAATAGGCAATCTATAAGTTATTTAAAAATAAACGAAAGATTGAAAGGAATTCAGATCATTCTGAAATTTGCTCAGATTATGAGCCTCCACTCCAACCCCTAAAAAAAAACTTAAATTACTTTATTCAAATAATAATCATAAATTAATTCATTTTCAGAAACTAAAAATATTGCCTTTTAAAATGTGTCAAAGAATAATTGAAAAGAACAAGACAAATGAAATTGAGTTCTGATATATAAATGATATCATCAGTTCTGTCAATTAATAAATAACATGATATTTTTATAGAGAAATTAAAATAATTTATTAGTGATAATCAACGCAATTTCTTCTGAATTCTTGAAATACTGTGTTGAAAGTAATGCAAAATAAAATTATACACAACGAATATACAATACTTAGAAAATAACTACGAGTTGCAAGTGCTTTTAAAACTGATGATAATAAAACTAATTATGAATAAAATTATCAATTTAAATAAATTTTTCCTGGATTTTTTTCCAGAAAATTCTTTAATTATGAAAAATATGTTAATTCTATTTACTTGTTCTTCATATATTGAGCTTTTATTATAATTTTTTATTCTTTTCAAAACAGAAAATGATCTTTCTGCTGTTCAGTTTGTAATGGGGAAGAGTCAACAAAATTTCTAAATTGTTTCAACACTTGGATATGCTAATGATAGCACTTCTGAGGCTTCACATATTTCAATTAGATTACTAAATTTTTCTCTAGCGCCTTTTGCAAGCTATATGAAGGGATTGAATTCTTTGTGAAATATAATAATGTTTACATCACTTTCATGAACAGATGTTAATTTATCAAAGCAAGTGTTCTTTTCTTATCTAAATATATTAATATCAAAAAATATTTTGAATACTTCGAAAATAGGCTCATCATTTTCGTTTCTCTTCCCCACCCCCCTAGAATCTTCTTTTTTTCTATGAATGTTTGCCACAAATAACATTAAAAATCTTTAAAATGAGACTTCACAAGAGGTAGACAAATTTCTATTAGAACTTTCAAGCACATCTTTGATGCATATGATCCTTGAAAGTTAACATTGTTATGAAATTGGCTTGTGCTTCGAAATTTGATAATTCATTTGTTGCAGAGATAGAGATTAAGAAATAAGAATTAAGAATTTTTTTTCATTCTACTTTGCCCCTCAATCCCGCATAAAGGTGTCATTTATGTTACTTATATTTATAGATTACAATATTTAAGCTAATTAATAAAACAGTATCGGATAGCTTCGGTATAATAAACCATTAAAAGTACACTCCCATTTAAACACGACGGTTTCCATTGGATTTTGGAAATTTGGAGAAAGACTCGTCTCGTCCAACCTTGTCTTCTAACCTCAAATCAAAATTATCATTCTTCCCTTTTCTAAAAGCAACTCTGATATAATTTCAAAACAGAATTTTAATCTAACAAAATTTAAACAATCTACACTATTCAAACTATAATATAAAAATTTTGGATAAAAAACACCCTATAAGGATATTTCTTCCTTAACGGAATTCTATTATATTGAGACGGATTTGTGATGAGCGAGGATAAAACCTGGGATCTTGTGGTTCGCAGCCCAGTAACATGACCACAATACAAAAGCAATTGCTCGTACAGCGTAGCTGTTAACTGGCTTATAATTTGAGTAGCGTCAAGTGAGACTAACGACTGCGGTTGCGAGTAGTTGGCGTCACAACAGCAGTACGAAGGTCACCAATGTGGCCGATTAGTGATGAGCGAGGATAGAACCTGGAACCTTGTGGTTCGCAGCCCAGTAACATGACCACAAAACAAAATCAATTGCTAGCCTAGTGTAGCTGTTAACTGCTTATAAGTTATTCACTACAATATATTGCATATTCTATTATGGGAACTCTTAACTATCTTTACATACAGGGTGTAACAATACAGCGGTTGCAAGCTTTCAAGAGAGATAGAGCACACCTAAAATATGAGAAATCACATATCAATGTAAGGTCAGAAACACTTTCTTGGCATGGTAGTAATGACACAAAACACAAAAGAGGAAGGACACAAACAAGATAGGAAAACTTGTTTATTATTCTCTGTACAGCAAAAATGCTGGGAAGTCTTTAATTGATCTACGAAACTCCTGTTAACAGTGCTGAGGACATTGTGCTCATCGAGGCAGATGTGATTAAGTCCGGGACATCCGGTATTTTCGCTTACATTAGATCTTCAATACGCGGGGGATATGAGACCTACATCACGGCCCGGAATCTAATTTCGAACGCAATCGTTGATGAAGGTCGTTGTCTCTTTATGTTCGCTTTATTTATTTATTTATTTGCTGTACTGAGAATAATTAACATGTTTTCTTACTCTGTTCGTGTCCTTCCTTTCTTGTGTTTTGCGTCGTCACTACCGAGCCAGGAAAGCGTTTCCGACCATGCATTGCTATGTGATTTCCCATCGTCTATGTGTACTCTTTCCTGAAATTTTGTAGCCGCTGTACTAATACATCTAATACATCCTATATTTGTTCTAATTCGTGATACAAAAAATGTCGTTTATCCGAAAGCTTTATAGTAGTAATTAATTAGGTATTATTAATTAAAACTGAGGGCACCTTTTTCCTCTTTTCTTTTATGCATATACAACAGATAGAGGCGAGGGAAGGCGCGGAAGCATAAGATAAATAAAATGTCAAAAGTATAAAAAAGGGCAAATTTTACCAGTCGTTTGTTTTATTTATTCACTTATTTTGTTTCATTTATATTTCTAACGTTCTGAAATATTACCGATATTATTGGGTTCACAGATTTTATTTAGCAAACATATTGAAAAAAGGTGCGATATTTGATTGTTTTAAAGGTAAATTGGCGAATGAATCGCCTGTTTCGAACGCATGAACAGTTTTGACAAGACAGCTCTGATGACCTATAAGTTCGAATGACAAAATGAGTCATGTTACTGGAGGCGAAAAATGAGGAAGTTAAGAATTTTAAATGTTTTTGGGACCGTTACGATGCAATTTCTTCGAGAAAGACTGTTGATTCGAAATCGTTCGAGTGTGGCTGATAACAGGTAGGAGAAATATTGTGAGGGAATGGGAAAATTTCGGCCGATAAGAAAAAACTGCATCAATAAAAAATGGGACACAATTGTTTGCTTTTACTTGTAGACTGTTAGGAAACGAACGATGTGATATGTTGAATTTGATAATGAGTGGGAAATTCGTTAAAGGTGCAATACTTTGTGTTTCAGGGCTGCTTGTAATTTATACGAAAGACGAATTCATTTGAGAATTTTTCTATTAAATTGTTTGGAAAATCGGTTCATTGTTGTTTGCTTCAGTATACGTGACCTAGAATATTTAACACGAATAAACCAAATCAAAATGGATAAAAACGAGCTCTGAAAACAATGATAAAAAGTAATTTCAACAAGCTTACAGGAAAGTTGCGAACGGACTAAAGTTGTTTTATCATCAAAATCTGAAGTGCTTTGAATATTTGATTTGTTAATTAATAATGAATTATTGATAAAGCATACGTACAAACAAGTAATATATATAAATTTTTAAGTCAATTCCTACTTATTTTCTAATATTATTTATATATATCTTATATTAGTTATGATCAGGTATCGCGTCAGTAATTTCAGAGTTTGGCGACCATTTTGCGACATGGTGACGGATTTGGTGACCAAATAGAAATTACTGGACAAATTTAAATAAATAATTAATATTTGAAAAACTGTATTAACATCAAGTGTCATCCACTACAAGTTTAAAAAATGTTTTTGAACTTCAGTGGATGAATAAATAGTATTTTATTAACGATTGAAAATTTGA
>JAPMOR010011529.1:103764-243861 GCA_026543865.1 Argiope aurantia
TATAAACTTGATATATATATATATATATATATATATATATATAGGGATATATATATATATATAGGGAGAGTGTCAACCAATAGTAAGAATTGAAAAATATGGGATTATTACAGAATCGTTATAAAACGTTGCAATCAAACAAGTTGATATAAGATAAACTGTCTAGTCACACATACTAAATACATCCATATTAGTACATATATAGACAGTTCTTCAAAGTATTGAGACAAATATTCTATACAAATCTGAAAATCTTTTAATAAATCATTATGTCTAATTTAAAAAAAAAAATTAGAAGGAAAATTGCAGTTTGGAGAAAGACCACATATCGAATTTCGAGTTTGTATCGTGTTGATGCTTTGAGTTATCATGCCCTTAGACATCGTTTTCATCTCAGGTAGTTGTGTTCCCGAGATTTCATTGCATACTCCCTAATAAAAGTATTATCATCCGTCTATCATGTATAAAAATTGTGTACCTTGGACAAGCCTTTGATCTAAACGAATGCTCAGATTTTTTACTTTTTGGATTCTGAATACGAGAGCCTTGTACTACTTCATGATATAGCGAGGATACAGCTTTAATGTCTTTTTTTATCGATTGATTGCAATCTTATGACTAGAATTCTAGTTCTGCGTCAATATTTAGATGAAACCAATTTCTAAGCAAGTGAAAAATCTTGAGCAAAAAACACATTCGGCTTTTCTCACTGTAATAGCACAGAAATGAGGGATTCTGTAATCTGAGTACACGAGGTGCTTCGCCAAGGCCATGGCGAAGGTCCACAGCGTGATATTGTGTTTATAAATGATGATGCACATTGTTGACATCCAAATGGAGGGTAAGGCTAATCTCAAATACCTTAACTACTAATGATATCCATACACCCCACTAACTCTTCAAAATCAATTTAAACAGTTATTAGCAAAAGTAGTTTATTGAGGGTTATTTGAGTAACATGTCCTATACACTAGCTTAAAAACCATTTGGCGGAAAAAAATTCAAACGAATTTGTTTTATTCAAATCTATTTTCTTCATTTGTGTAGAAAATGAACAGAAAAAGATTTTTTAAAAATCTGTAATGAACATGTTAAGTTAATGAAATTATAAGTAAAATATGAAATAGTAATGTTTTAGATCTTACTCCTTCGATGGGCAACAAAATTTTTATGACCTTCTATCCAAAACTTTTAACTTGTAAATTGGAAAATTAAAAGTATATATAAAAAAATACTTTCATATTTCTAAAAATGCATAAAATTCATCTTGTTTAATCAGTATTTTAATGAATAATAAGAAAATTATTTATATTTAGAAAAATATTGAAAAATGGGAAATCTCATTTAACATTAGAAATTCAAATATTCAGTTTTCTTTTTATAAAACTTCAATTGCTTACGCAAGATTGCACAATGCTATATGTATCTGAGTTATTTGAATAGTGAATTTAGATATATATTGAAAATCAAGTATTGGTGTTTAAAAAAACATCTGATTTTGAGTAAATCTAAATGCAGGATGAAATACTTTGTATATTTATAAAGAATATATTTCTACAGTGACAGGAATTTATAATTTTACGGTGCATTAATCAATTTAGTAAAAAAGAGCAGAGTAAACATTTTTTGCTGGGGCTTTCAAGTTTAAATATATCGCCTAAATTCTTTAGTTCTTAACAGAATGCTTCAATTCATGGGACTCGTGAAAGGGAACTCGATTCATTAAGGAAAATTCTTCTTTGTTTAGAAAATCATGAACATCGAGTTTTACGTAAAAGATTAAACAACATTCCCAAAGAATCAACTGGTCAATAAAGTTGGCTATTAAGAAATTAAATTTCCATAATTGAAACATTGAAATTACATCAAATCACAGACTGATTTCCATGTATATTCATTTTTGTTTCATTATTACATTTTTATTTTATAGGAATTTAAAATAGATTCTTTGTAGTAAATTTACGACTAATCATTCGAGAGTATCCATTCATTCCACTGGTCGAGGTTAGTGTGCCAGTTAAAACGTTTTTTTAGAAATTCAGAAAAAAAATACAAACGTGGAAAAATTGCTTTTAACATAAACAGAAAAATTTAAAAAATAATAAATAAATAATAACAATGTAAGACTCCTATCGCATGAATAAAATTATCACAAATTATTCTGATAATCAGTCTGTCATTCGAATGTTTTGCATAAGAATTCTCGATAACAACATTGCCCAGTAGAACGAACTACTTTTTTTTTCCATTAACTTTTTTCGAAATCTTTTTTTTTTCTTTCTTATTTCTTGAATTCTGTCAAACGGTACAAATTATTTTTTTATTTCTTCAGTTTTTAAGTTTATGCCCCAGTTAACAGGCCCACTGCGCATGTCCCTGTGTTCCGTTCACTGCACTTTTCGAACATTTTTCCCGCTTCAGAAGACAAAGTGAAGTGTTCTTCACGGAGACGGATCGTTTATCGAGTTTCTGTGGATAAAATGACTGTTTAAAAAAGAAAGAAAAAAATTATCATTTTTTTCTTAACTTTTAACTTAATTAACTTTTTGATTACTTAATTTCGTTGCGCCCAGCTCTTCAAGATGTCGGTTGAAGTGAAAGAAGCCAAACCTACAAGATTTCAAAAGCTGAAAAAGAAGTAAGTAAATTTGTTATGAAATGATTTAGTTGGGTATTATAGCTTAAAGGCATGGTATCCTAACAGTATATTTTTCTTTTCCGACATCTTCTCATATACGTACATAATTATTTATTTTTCTAGTTCATGCCTATTTTATCGCTAAACATTTAATTATTATTTCTTTTTATATACCTTCAAACACGCTAGGATTCAAACCTTTTAAAATTAAATATCGAAAAGTATTCCTCTAGTGAGATTGAAATATTTTGTAATTCAGATAATTTCAGTGATTATTTTTCTCCTTGTTTACTTTCTTGTATGAGAAGTATACAAAGAAAAAGTATTGTAATCATTGAAAAATTCGACTTGAAGTTAATGCTAATACTCTCTAGATCTTCCAGAGTGCGAAAAGCGCATTTCTGCCATTGTCTTTTTATCCACTTGTCTATCTATCTATGCCCACAATAATTCAAAAATGTTTTGAGCTAGGGAGATGGATTTTGGATGTAGACATGCATTTGAAGATTTATCGAATTTTTGACATAATTCACAGAAAGGAAGTCTCTCCGTCTGTCCGTGGCATGACAGCACGATAATTCAAGCATGCTAAGACCGAGAAAGATGAAATTTGGTTTATAGATTTATGATCAGAAATGTAGATTATTTTAGATTTTGAACCAAATTCTTCTGTTCGATAACTATTTATGTCTATTTATATATACGAACGTGATCACGATAGTACAATAACTTTATGGCATACGCCAGATATGCATTAATACGCCTTTTTTTGTGACCACAATTGTAGATTTGTATTAAAATTTAAACCCACTCTGTTAAAAGTGTGACTGCATTCAGTTTTTTTCATTTTGTTTCGGATCACTAAGTTTCGTTTAGTTTCGTTAACGTCCCGTTTTTAAAGCAGTTCTTTTCATTTTGTTTCGGATCACTAAGTTTCGTTTAGTTACATTAACGTCCCGTTTTTAAAGCAGCAGCTTGGACTGTTTTGGGACGGACCTCGTAATTTTGAACCGCAATCAGATGAGGAGAACGACACGGGAACTGGACCCCCTCACCAAACTTTCACATCACACCAGGGGGAGGACATTTTACCCTGACGGATTTAACGTGCACTAGACCCGCTTACACAACAGTTCTTGGGTGGAATCGGGTCTCGAACTTTAAACCTTTCGGTTCCGAAGCTGAAACCTTACCACCAAGCCACCGTAGCCTTCAGAACACAAAACGCATCAACTTGAGTCACAACAAGTGGAATTTGGGTGAGAGGAGAGAACTGTCTTGTGTGGACTTTTCTTGTTCTTGAAACATTTATTATCTCCCTCTTCACCCCCTGTGACTTTTAAGGTACGCCGACTTTTACAAACAGAGCCTAAAAGAAGTCTGTATATAAGATATTATATATTGTTTAAGTATATGAGAAGATCAAGGGATTTTTTTATAAAAGCGATAAATGCAGCAATAATCCTTTTCTTCTATACCGATAATTAAAAGGGGTGTGTAAGTGTGTGCCACTCCACAAAATAAATCGTTTGACCTACAGATATTGAGGAAGGGATCAGTAGGAAAAGTTTTTGGAGG
Source organism: Argiope aurantia (assembly GCA_026543865.1). Classification (NCBI taxonomy): domain Eukaryota; kingdom Metazoa; phylum Arthropoda; class Arachnida; order Araneae; family Araneidae; genus Argiope; species Argiope aurantia. Next base: position 107,981 of record JAPMOR010011529.1, read on the forward strand.
GTTGGAATATGCATTTAGGAGATTTTTTTAAAAAGAATTTCAGTTAATTAAAAATTCAGTTAGATGTTGCAATTTTTCCGCGATAACTTCTGAAAATATTATTGCCCAAAACTGATTTCTGCATCATTTTAGAATTTAAAAATTGCTTTTTGAAATAATGATTTAGCTGATATCAGCAGTTTTTTGAAAGCCGATTTTTCAATAATATTTGGGATTAAATTTCAATTAATTACAATAAAATTAACATAACTTTCATTGTTTTATCAAAAATTAAAATGCAGAATTTCCTTCTATTGTTGAAAGGAAAGGAGGAAAAATTCTTTTATGAATTTTATAAGAATAATCATGTAGGAAATTACATTATCGTAAAAAGTAATATGCAAAAATATCTCTTATTTACTCTTAGCTTTGTTTCCTCATTACAGTTTTGCTTTAACTTCTCAAAATGTGTATTTTAAGAATTTTTACTTTGACATGTACGAAATGTTAAGACAAAACGTATCATTTTTTTCTAGTGTTTATATGCAAGTGAAAGCATAAATTGACATACCGCCTCCCTGTTTTCGTTAAAAATTTGTCATGAATCTGAATTTTAGATGCTCTATCTGTATACCAAATTTTATTTATCTAGCTCTTAAAGTTGTGTAGTTATCATCTTCACTTGTATTTGGGCAATCAGGAGGTCAAACTTCCTTTAATAGATTTAGTTAAAAATTGGATTAAAAACTACAAAAGTGGTGCTTAGATCACACACCAAATTTCATCAATCTAGCTCACAATATTTTTAAGTTATAGTGTTCACAAGCAGAGATACAATTCAAAAAATGTATCTCTGCTTGGTGATCTGAACGAGTGGACTCGTCAAAACCTCGAGTTCTTAGTTTTAAACGAATACAATACTTTCTTTTCGTATAAACAGAAAGTAAAAACTATTCAAATTTTTCTCCATTTGTAATAATTATCTTATGTGACTTCACATGGTCAAAGCGAGCATCCATTTAGTGCCAGACTTTGCGAAACATGTTCAGAGCTACTGATGAACGCTTCACAGTGGCATGCATATTTTACATGTGACTAGTTAAATTGTCGGAAATTGCTTCGTTAGCTTCCATTTCATTGGGATGCGCCTTTGAATGCATTCGTGACCATATGGAAGGTATTGTGCCTTCTGGGGCATGGATTAGTTTAGTTATATAACGCCCCTTTTTTGAGGCAACACCAAGAGTGTTTTGAGACAGACCTCGTACTTCTGAACCCCTGTCAGATGACGAGGGCGACACCTGAGCTGGCACCCCTTTTCCAGGCCGCCACACCAGCGGGAGGTCCTTTGGTCCTGACGGATTTAACGTGCACCGCGACACGACAGTTCTTCGGTGGAATTGTGTCTCGAACCTGAAAACTCTCCGGTTCTGAAGCTGAGCACCAGGTGACCGCGACCCGTAACCATTGTAGTACATTTAAAGAAGGCTTCTCATGGTAATGAAACGAATTATGAGATGGTAACACCTGTGGATCTAGAAAGTGTTATATAAGACAATTAGTAAGCCTGCAAATAAAATTGGAAACTTCCTTCACTATTTCTTTCTTGTTATAGTTTAAAGAGAAAACTGTCATTTGTAAATGAGGCACTTGCTTATCACCGTGGTAACTTATATTTCATAGCTGGCACTTTATATGCATGAATTTTATTCAATCACGGCAGATGCGAATTTTACAGAGTACTTTTATCACTACAGTTTATACAATTGAGTACATTGACTTCTTACATGAAGAGAAATTTATGTAATCGCTAAAAAATTTGAACTTGAAACTTTGACGACGCTTCACACTTCAGATCTCCCTCAGTCTGAAAAACACATTTTTGGAATTATGTCTGTTAATCACGCTCTGTGTCTATCTGTGAACGCGATAAATGAAAAAAAAATATCTTTGGGCAATAACTAAAAGATTTAAAATACGAGTTTTACATCAAATCTGTAGATTTCTGTTAAATTTTGAACGAAATCTTTTCACAGGAAGTTCGTCTATCCAACTACCCAAATACAGTTAACACGATAATTACAAAACAATATGGACGAGGTGGATGAAAATTGGCACATAAATTTAACATCTAAATCGTAGATTTGTATTAAATATGAAACCAAATTCGTCAAGGTCTTGACCTTTACCGGTTTTTATTATTGCATACACGTAGAGCCAATAATTCAAAAATGTAAAAACAAAGTAGTGAAAGTTGGTACATGATGTTCTGACTATAATTGTAATTCTGTATCAAAGTTTGGCTTCATGCTAGAAAAAAAACATATCTGTTTTTCTGGTACTCATATATTAATCGTATCCCAGTAATTAACCGACAAAAAGAAATTCCAAAAATCGAATTCTTGGACTAGACATTATTTATCAAATGCCATGCGGTTAATAACACCTAATTACTGGGTTTTTTACATGTGTGAAGTATGCAACTAAGCACTCACATGTAGGACTCCAAAAACAAAAATCTCGGTACTCATGGCGTTCGCAATTTTATACTGCGTGATCTAAGGAAGAAAAAATAAGAAATATGTCAGAACGTTTCGGGGAAACCATTTTCCTTCTTTTATAAAAGAGTATGAAGAAATTTAATAATGTATTAACCCTAATGTGCATCGTGAAGCCATTTGGGTACACATTTTTATTTCCATTTATGAGCTTCAAATGACTGTTTAAGAGGGCAACAACGGATGTATTGAAACCCTTTTTGAAATGCTTTTTAATAAATATTTGACTACTAACCGATATATGGCTAAGGTGGAACTAGAAGCAGTTTTAAGATGGAAATTCAGAAAAATGCACGAGGACTGTTGCATGAATAATTCTACCATAAAAAATACTATCAAAATATTTTATTTCCATTATCAAAAATATATATCGGTAAAAAGTGACTTGTAGCAGTTGCATTACTCTTAACCAATAGACTTCAGGCAATTCAAATTCTGTCTCCTTGTCGGGACGTCTTCGGAGCCAGAGGGGGAGGATGTACTCTTATCTTCTCTTTTGGATACTAGATGGCGGTGCCTGATTAGGCCATCCCATAATGCATTGCGACTGTAATTAGAATGAGATGTGATGCTGAACTGTGAAGGCGCGCGCGTGAATGTCTTGTCTTTGTGTTAGTGTATGTTTAAGTGTGTGGATGTGATTATTAAAGAAATGTTTCCAACAACATTCGTCCTGTTGCTTCCTGCACAGATCATAATAATCTACATTCCACCACAGACTTTTATTTTTATTGCAGAATTGTTATAAGTTGATTTGTGTTATTGGGATATTGCTTAATTCATAATGCACCCAACTGGCACATTTTAATTATTTTGTTAAAATTTCACCAGAAGATATAAATTAAAATTCAAAATTAATGTATTTTTTTTCCTAAAAAAAGTCATGTATTTCTAGAGTTAAAAAAGCAATAGTAAACTACATTTTTAAATTGGAGTAATTTTTATTGTCAAAGGAAATTTTAAGATGTGCCTTTCTTCACTTAATAAGCGAGTTTAAAAAATTTGACATTTTAATCGCCGTTTTAAATAAATTTTGAGAGTTAAATATTGTTAGGCATCTAGTTATTTAATGTAGTCAAAGACATTTTTTTTTTGCTTTATAAATGCTAATTTATATCCGCATTTCGGAAAAAGTTTCGAAAGTATAGAAAGCAAAGAAAGGAACTTTTCATTGTTTAATAAAATTATAATTATCATGTGCATTACGCCGAAATACATATACACAATTAAAATACTGTAGCAGTTGCATTACTCTATCTTCTCTTTTGGATAATAGATGGCGATACTTGATTAGGAGGGAATCCCATAGTGCATTTTGATTGTTATTATAATGAGATGAAATGCTGTTCTGTTAAGGTGCGTGTGTTAATGTCTTGTCTTGTCTTTGCGTTTTGTGTTTGTTTTGTGTGAAATGCGATCATTAAAGAAATGTCCCCGAAAACATGGATCCTCTTGCTTCCCCTGCACGGATATCATTATGATCTTCATTCCACCCCAATACTGGAACGTTATTTACAATAAAAGAATCAAATTTCAGTTAATTAGGACCTAATGTCCATTAGGTCCTAAATTTATCATTTAATATCTTTATACATTTTGCCTCTTCTTTTTTTTTTTAAATTTGAAAATGCAATAGATTTCTTTCAAGTTTGCTTTGACAACTTTTCATCCTTCAAACTCTGGGATGATTCAACTTCAAGCAATGCGAAAAAAAGTACCACCAGTGCTTTTTCGGTGTTAAATTTGAAAAATATTAATCAAATTGTTGAATTTTGTATTGACATTTAAATTCATTATTAATAAAACTACTAAGTTTTTTTTTCATCCCATTCACTTTAAAACAACCAGTATTTTTTTTTTTTTTTCAAAAAACTTAATTCTTCTTTCTCTCCGATTTCCCTCCATTTTCTTACTTAATTAAGTACAATTTCTTGCCTAAATATTATCCATTATAATGGACCCTATGATTCGATTTCGAGGAAGTTTCTTAAATCTTAATTTCTCCATACTTCCTTTTCAGTTTAAAAAAAGAAAGATTATCTCTATTAATTATAAAGAATAACAAGTGTATTTCTGCGTCTGTATGTTGGCGCTAGATCTAAAGAAATCAACAATAATGGTTTTGGACATTTTTTTTGTTTGAATTTTTGCACTTTTTTGGAAAACGATATTTTTCATACAATTTTTAACAATTGGTTTAATTGCTGCAATCGAATTCAAACCTTTTCCATTAAATATTTGACTGTGTGATTTTCTTTTTGGTATTGTTGCAAACTTAGAAAAAAAAATCTTCATAGTTTGCTTGTAGAATCCTAAATGAAATTACGTTATTGCAATAGACAGCATGCAATTTAAAATCGTTGCCCAGAGGCTCAAGTTTTTAATGGCTTTACGGTGCCATGAGACTCGACTTCATTAGAAAGGTTCATATACATAATAATTAAAACATGTGTAAGGCTATTAAAATAACATGGATTTAATGTTTGTTACAATGAGATTAAAAAATACTTTGTTGGAAGAATCGTGAACGTCAAGTTTTGCATAAAGGATTTCTTTGCAATGATACACAACCAATATTTCCGGCGCATCAGCTGGTTACTGAAGTAGGCAAGCTCAAAATGAGCAAATTATTGCTTGAAGTGAAAAATAATATTATGATAATTTTAATTAAAAAATGTAAGAATTATAAAATTAACTTTCTTAAATAAAAATTAAATAGTTATTCCATGAACAATTTTTCATTATTAAATTTTACTAGAAGGAATTAATTTAATTAACTGCTTTTTAACCTAAGCTTACTACTATTTGTTGAAGAGCCTTCAATGCTACTTTCACTTTTATATTCAAAGCCCCAACCCTAATAAGAACAACCCTAATAGGAATTTATTTCATACTATCTCAGGTGTTAATGGGAAAACAAAGCTTTGAGTGAAACAGTTCCATTTCTGAGTTCAGTTAATTTGCGCATTTTTTTAAACATTGAACTGACACAGCTGATTGGGCTTTCCATCATATAATTCTAACAAAACAAAACCAATTTCCTAGTAATAAAAAAAAAAAATATGAGAAACTTAATGTTTGAGTTCTTATGATTGATGTGTTAAGAGGAAAAAACATAACAACTTATGAATTTATCTTTACAAATAAACAAAGCTTCGAACACAGAGGAAGAATTTCCGGAGAATTGTAATATTAAAAAGCTCAACGAATTGTTTTTAATTTATTAATACCTTCATTATGCAAAATATATCTCTGTGTAAGAAAAGGGGAAAAATTCTTAATGAAATCCCGTAAAATAAAACTTTAGACGAATTTTTTTTAATAATATGCTAATGCGTCTCACTCTGTTGATTAAATAATACGTTGAACTGCTTATGTTTCCGCGAAATACATATCAAATGCGCTTAAGTCTTCCGCATTCATTTTTTTTCATTTTCAGGAATTAAACTTTCCTTAAAATAAGCAATAGAATAATCTCAGATTAACTATTTTTTAGGTTTGCTTATAGCTTACATATTGCTCCCCTTCTTTTCGTTTTCAAGATGTGCAGTTTTTGTAATATCTTTAAAATTTTGTAGAGCCAAAGCACTGATTCAATATATTTTTTTATTTCTCTATTTATAATGATAGAAACTTTGCTTAAAACATATTTAAGAAACGATTTTTTTAAAAGACCAAACTATGTATTTAAAATCTATACTTATAAAACCCAAACGTATGTGGCACATTTACTGCCGAATGGCAACAATTAAATGTAAACAAATTCCTATGTGAAAGTTTTTCAAACGGCTTCGTCGAATTTTTTTAATAACTGCACTGAATTCAAGATTTCGTTAACTAATGGAGCTCCAAAAGATTATTAGAAATGCTCTGAAGGAGGCCAAGTGTATTGTCAGAAATGCCATTCAGTCAAACGAAACAAAATGTAAAGGGAATCAAGAAATAGGCGTCAAGCATTAAATTCAATCGTGCGCGAAAATGGTCTAACCGTTGCCAGATGGTTAATTTGTAGGACATAATTATGGAAATTAATGATCAAAATTATTATCTCAAAAAATGAAGTTTGCATTTCCTTAAAATTCAAAAAAATTACTTTTTAATGCTATTATTGTCCTTTTTAACCCTTTTTTGTTTACTTTTAATCAATTCTTTAAATTTAATTTAATACAAAATTTGTAAATATATTTTTAATATTATTACTGAATTCAAACTCATTCCTCAAAATATTCAATTGTGTGTGTTGATGTTAAAATTAGGATTAAAAAAAAAAAACTGTTTTCTATAAATATTAATTCAGAAAAAGGATTTTAATTCCATTATTATTTTATAATATATACATTTTTTTAGTTTGTACCTTCAGTTATTTTTATAGGACAGATTTAATTAAATTCATAAATTTATAATGCATCAAATGACAAGTTAATACTCTGGGCGAAAAGTTTGGTCGCCAAAGGCGATTTGTAATAAAGAAAATCAAAGAATAGCCACGCAAAGAATAGTCAAACCCGATTAGAGAAATAAGACCAAAGCAGAAATTTACTGGTCCAATTTCGGCAAATTTTGTATTATATGATAGCTCATGACTTTTAGATATGCTGTCGATAATCCTCCCCCACCTTTCATTTCAGAAGGGAGGGGGGACACACCTCAGGTGTGTTCTTTATGAGGAAAATCCACTACTGAGCTCCTTAGTCCCAATCATTGTTCGATTGCGAAAATTTGTTTCTTGTGAATGCTCATAATGCTTAAATAAGTAATCAATGGTCGTTTAGCCACTTCCTTTCCATTTCGTGACATATAACAAAATAAAATTTCGAGAGAGATTTCACTCTCAACAGCTGGACCGACTTCATCAGCTTGATAATATGGCCATTTTAAGAATAGAGACCAAATTATATTGCTTTTCTTTATTCTGTAGGCATATTTTGAAATAATACCTATCCTTATTATTACCTTGCTTACTGTATTTTTTTATTTTTATTTTACTCGTACTTTAAACTCGAGACAAACTGTGACAAATTTTGGCAAGTGAAGTATCAAATTGTTTTTATTTACAAATTACTTTCTAGAGAACTAATTTCAGTGCATAGAATATAAAACCAGTGGGTGTGGTCTCCCCCCAAACTTTCTCGCATACTTTTTAATAAAGGTGTTACTTCAGAGAATGCCTTCCGTGGTACTGCCGTACATTAGTTCAGAAATATTAAACCCTGGCTTGATTTTAGTATTTTTACGGAATCTATCGAGTCATCTTTGGGGGGGTTTTTTTTTTTTTTTTTTTTTTTTTTTTTTTTTGGCAATTAATCTCTGGCATGTGGTTAACAACATTTGAAAATCGTTTATGTTTTAGTGCTTTGGTTACAACCGATTGAAACAAAAATTTTACGTAGAATTACTCTTGTAATTACAAAATCTCATACCAAATTTTATACATTTAAGTCATTGATATTTTTTTTTGTTAATCTGTTTCTGAAAGTATAGACTAACAAATGGTCAACCCATTGTTGAATTTAGTTCAAACTTCAATGGGTGTCTGCATGGTAGATGTTAATGCTTTATAGATGCGTTTTTGAATTATCATTATCACAGTCAAACAAACATTTTCCAAAAATGTGTTTTTCGAACTCAGGCCAGTACTCGGAGATTTTTCAAAATATGGGGTACGAATTTTTTGACGATTACAATACTTCATATATGCCTCGTATATCAGAAAGCAAAAAACAAAAGTAATTTTATGCTGAATCGTTTTTTAACAAAAAGAAAAAAGGAAGAGTAGGAGGGTTTTCAAAACTTTCTCGCATGCTATCTTATAAAAATGTTATACCAGGGAACGCTTGCATGGCATTGGTGTACAATAGTTACGAAATGTATAACCTTTAGCGTAAATTTACTAAATCTATCATGTGATTCCTTTGTGTGCGCGAGGGTTTTTTTAGGGGGGGGGGGAGGCTTTTGATCTTCACATGCGGTAAATAGCATAAGAAAATCGAATTTATTTCTTAGACACGTTTGGAACCAAAATTTGACAGAAAACTATAAATGTAGTTACAAAATGACATACCAAATTTGATATATTTAAGTCTTTTCGTTTTTGAATTATAGCGTTTACATGTTTCTGAAAGTACATATCGATAAACGATCAACCTTTGCTCAATTTGGCTACAAATTTGGTAAGTGGCTACCCTATAGATATTAAATTTTTGTGCCAAATTTCATCCATCCAGCTCTCTCGTTTTATAGTTATCGTGTTAACTTTTATTTGAATAACCGGATAAACTTCCTCTGAATGTTTGCTCCAAGTTTGGGGGAAAAATACAAATTTAATGCAAAAACCGTATACCAACTTTCATCCGTCTAAATCAAAGTGTTTTAGAGTTATCTTTGTCACAGATAGACAGAGGGAAATTTTTTCCAAAATATATAAGTTTTTTTTTTAAATCTCATTTTGGCTTAAAACGTAGAGATTCATTAAAATCTAGAGTTCGAATTTTTTTAATGTTGCAACGAATCTGTAATATTTTTTTCTACCAAGTTGATCTTATTTTTGGACAGAGAGATTTACGAGTTTATTGAATGGGTGAAAGGCAAAGGCTCCCGACCTTGGCAATCTTTCGTGATTTGGTAACGAATTTGGGACAAAAATGAAAGTTCTTGAAATTACATGAATCAGGGTTTTCTCTATTAGGAACCGAGGTCTGAAAAACCTTCTAGAGAATCTATCTGATATCATGTACAATCTCAAAAATCTACAGAAACTCGAGAGGCTGAAGCGATTGAGTGAATTTCTCTTGGGTGTACTGATCACATTGCGAGCTGTAAACAGCTTGTGCTGTTGTGCTGATGCTATAATTCAATTAGCGATTTGCTTTCTGTTTATATTAGTATATAAAAATACTGCTTTTTATTTACACCTCTTCTGAATTTTTTCTTACTTATGCTTTTTAAAAAAAAAAGAATAAAGCGTCATTTCCATTATCCAAGGTATTAGACTCCTTCAATGAACAAATATTGGACGATTTCCGTAACAATTTATATTTTAGCTAGACTTAACTTTAACCGGCTTTTCGAACCTGCCCGAAGGCAAACTGAAAAATCTCAATGACCGGTGAGAGCTATAGTTAAGTCCTACGGGCCATCACCGGCCACGGAACACTCCTTCCCGTGGGATATACATCCCGGCATCGATAGGAGATATCTGATCCCACTATTTCTATACCTACCAAGGTGGCGAGAACCAACCTTCAAAACGGAAGCTTCTCGTCCTCATTTCTGAGGTGCCTTCAGTAGGAGAGTTGTTCAGAAAAAAATTTTAAACTTGTAACAATTCACTCTTAGTTAATTTTGAAGCTGCAACAGACGATTTCAAATAGAAGAACTGTACTTCTACTAGAAAGCAAGCGAAAACATTCTTTGTCACCGATTCATATTGAAACTGATTTCATTGATCTAGTCTAATATTTTGCTTCCCTCCCCCCCCCAAAAAACCTTTTAGGTCGAAAATTCATCCATTTAGAAAATGTAAATATCTTTCCAATTTCGATAAGATTTCGGATGCTTTATGTGGATTCTCTGAGAATTTCAGCGGACTACTTTTGGATTCGCACCTGTGAATTTCTTGCCACCGCAAATGGTTCAAGCGGTGTGCAACAAAATTACGATCACTGCCAACCTCTGACCGCAGTAGCCTGATAGTAAGGTCTTGACTTCGGAGCCGGAGGGTTTCAAGTTCGAAACTTGGTTGCACAGAAGAACCGTTGTGTGAACGGGTCTGGTGCACGTTAAATCCGTTGGGGGTCAAATGTCCTTCAGCTGCTGTGGCGCAGAAGTTTGGAGAAGCGAGTGTGAACTCAGATTTCGTCCTCGTCATCTGACCACGGTTCAAAATTATGAGGTCCGACCAAAATAGCTCTAGTGTTGATTTAAAACGGGGCGTTAATATATCTAAGCTTACCGTAAATATTTGTTCTGCTATCAAAATAGGATTGGTTGCAATTTTTATTTGCTGTGAAACTTTTCTTATAAGAATCATTCGGAGAATTAGTTTTCATCAATAGTATATAATGAGATCTGCACGCCTGGAGTTAGTTGCACAATTTGGTGTCTTTTCAATTGGGTTTCCATTGCATACTAAAGAGAATCAAATAAGTCAATGAGTTTCTATAATTGATAAAGTTGCCGCTAATTTCGCTTACATTGATCGTTAATTCTGCTTACTTATGATGTTCACGCTCGCACAAATAGATCAATCAACCCACTTACAGGTCACTCATTGACGTATTTGGTCCAAAATCCTAAAAACATTAATGAATCTCTTGAAAAAAACCATATGTCAATTTTCATCCATTTAGTATTCAACTAAATATATAATTTTTTTCTGTTTGGTTATTGTTTTCACTTGCGACCGAAGGAATAGATGAACAATCTATTATTTGACGATTTCAACCGATAGTCAATACAAATCTATCATTTTCTGAAAGGACAACAATCCGAAATATCTGAATTTGGTTTTCATGAAAGTTGAAATGTAAATTTGCTTATAGTGAACAAGAATAATTCTAAATGGGTTGAATCCTTTAAAATTCATATGATATGCCCCATTATGGATTTTTTTTTCATGTAATGGTCATATTGCTGGAGAAAAAAAGAATATCACAACAAAATATAAGACAAATTGCAATGAAATTACATGAACTGTCGGTTTTGTCATGAAATTGTGATGTCATTTAAATTGACTGCGTCGCAAAAGCCTTTATTAAGACAAAAAATGACTCAAAATGGTTGAATAAAGTCTATTTATTCACGAGATTCATGCCATCACTAAGTGCAAAGCATCACTTTTATATAGGGCCGATTACGCATTCTTCTTCAGGTGAAGTTATTGTGAAGTCAAATGGCATCTGCATTTATGTTTGCTAAGTCACAGTGCTGTCATGAAACTTTCTCGCACACTCCCTGAAAAGTACGCTAATTCTTTCTCATTTGCGTAAAAATTGTCCACTTTGAATAATGTCATGAATGCCACGAGCGACCACATTTTTATTTTCAGATTTATCTTAATATGATCATTTTGTACTTCGTAGTATAATAAAGAACACTAAGAATACATTTTAGACGTCTTCTTTTTTGAAAGATTGAAACGAAAATATAACAATAAACTACAAATTTAGTAATAACATCATATAGTGTGTGTCCACCACGAGAACACTTCCAGACAAATGTCTATGTTTATGGCGGGCATTATAGTAACAGGTTTCTGTAGGAAAGATCCATTTCGAATAGGAGGAATCGGACGGAATTCTGGAACTTGCTTTTTTTTCCTAGGGTAAATTTGAAGCGATAGAAAAAGCTGTTGCTTTTTTAGCCACAGTTGCACGTGTCTTTATATTCGCTTGACTTACTTCTTTTATCTTTTATTAATCTTTTCTTTGGTTGATATTAACTGCATGTTAATATAACTTTGTTTCGTAAAATAGTATATACTTAAAAAAAAAATCAATAAATATAAGTTTCGAAAAGTTTCAAACCTCTTTAGCAAAGAACATTTTACTTTATATAAAAATATAAACAACCTTTTATAAAAATTATGAAATAAATACGATTATTTATATTAATATTTTAATGTTAAATTAGACAGGTTATCTCGCATTTAATCCGGAGAATTTGAAATTAATTACATACATAAATTTAAAACAAATGGAATAAAGGCGATTAATTTTTTTGTCATGCATGATTCTACTACTGTAGATTTCTTAATTATTTTTTTCTTCTTGTGCAATAGTTAAACATACAAATAATTATTCAGTTTTTCTATTTGATTTGCATTGTTCTTTACAAATATATGACATAATTTTCAAATATTTTCAATATTCTGAGTATTCAAATGATTTTTAGCTAAGTGAATTATTTTTTTGAATTTGTTTCAAAGATTAAATGTAACAATACGAACTATCGCCAATTTGGCGCTAAACGAGCCAATGTAAGAAGAATGAATTTCTACCTATGCGAAATGAACTCTTCCGAAAGTAACCTGTGTCTTTAGCAACCGCCGTAAACATAGTCTGGAAGTGTTCTCTTGGTGGACACACAGTACCAAATTTCATTTAGAAAATCAGTGTGTTGTTAATTATCGCGTTTATTTGCAAACAAATGTGTAGATCGGTAGATGGTTAGTCTGTTGATAGATTTAAATCAAAATCCAAAACGGATCTACGATCTTGATGATAATAGAATTCATCAACATAGCTTTATATGTTTTGTAATTATTGTATACGCTTGTGCTCGGACAGACATGTAATCTTCCTGTGGAGAGATTCAATTCAGAAATTGATAGAAATATCCAAATTCAATGTGAAAAATAAGTAACAAATTTCATTCATCTAGCTCAAAGAAATCTTGGTGTATCGCGTTCACAGGCTGACAAAAATAATTATATAACTGTCTTTTTCGTACTTAAGAATATCTAAAATGTGAAGATTCATCAAAAGCAAGCGGTCGAATTTTTTGACAATTGCAGTATTTTTATCTATATATTTCGTATGGGAGAAAGTAATGATGTTTGTAATATTATATATTTTAAAACGAGCAATCTAATGTTAGCGCGATGTGAAATAAACAAGTTCAAAAGATATATAGATTGGTAAAAAATAAATACAATTTTAGAGGTTTTTTAAAAAAAATAATAATAAATATGTAGATTTAGTTTTCAAAGAATATTTTTTAAAAAGAGTTAAAATCAGTTTTTTCTCTAATATTTAACATCCTTCTTTCCACCTCACTTTTTTTTTTTTGGATGATCCAACCGTATACGCTCCAATCAAGGATAATTAATCGACTTCGTTTTGAACTCTAAGAAATTGTCCTAATTATATTGACAACGTTTAACAATAGTTTCAAATTAAATTGTTATTGTTTTAAAACAGTGAAATTATTAAAGAATATAAAATAAGCAATATTTAATATTTACTTCGAAGGAAATCTTGTCCAAAGTTACTAGGATTTATTTAGGCAGTGGCAAATAAAGTTTTCTTCTGACTTTGGATTCGAAATTATCATGTAACCATTAAACTCTAGAAAAAAAAAATAAAGAATGAAAAAAAATTACTAATTGAAAAATTAATTTTTGATATTTATGTAATATCCTCATTGAAACTGCACAATGCACTGAAACTACTACTATAAAATGCAAGTAACATCCGGGATGCAAATTACACTAATATGAAACGATTTTAACTATTAAAAAATGGTTATCAGTTTTTAATCTATATTTCTTCTTTAGGGTCAAGATTTCAAAACTGACGAAAAGTGACAGCAAGAAATCACAAAAGGAAGCAGATAAGATAAACAGGAATTGCCACAACGTAAGTTTCCATCTTTTTCATTGAGAATTATATATATATATATATATATATATATAATATACGTAATTAAAAACTATTAAATCCAGCTCTTTAAGAGAGTTAATGGAAATATGAAATAAATTTAGATTAAGAGAAAAAATAAACCATAATGGAATCTCAAATTCTTTTGGAGAAGATTTGGATATTTTTGCTGCTAAATTATCTAGAAAATACTATTGGCCTGCGGAAGGTTTCGAAGAAAGGAAAATGAGAATTTCAGAGAAAAAAATTAAAACAAAAATGAATACAGATATTGACAGATCTAAAGAACGCGGGATTTTTTTTTAGCAAAACATTAAAAAAAGAAATAAAAACTTTAAAAGAAAAATATGTTATTACAGTAATAGATAAATCAGCAAATAATTTCTATTTAATTTGTAAATATTATTATAAAGAACTATTAATTAATGAATATAATTCTAATGCAACTTATATTTTAAAGAACACGGGGGAAAAGAATTAGATAAAAAAAATGCTAACTTTCGTAAATTTCGTAAAAAAAAAAAAAAAAAAAAAAAGATTTGTTCTCTAAACTATCCTTATTTATTTCCAACAGTTAAATTTCATAAAAAAAACTCATTAAAATTCAGATTTGTGACTTGTAGCACTAGCAGTTATAATTAGTATATGGGAAAACATTTCTTTAAATACTTAAAAATTATCCTGGATAAAATCAAAGATGAAAATAACTTTATAATTAATAGAAACAAAAACGTTTTGGATGTTCTTAAAGATAACAACATTAATAAATTTAATATTTATGATTTCGAAAATTTATACACCAAGCTGCCTCATGAAGAATTAATAAATGTCTGTACTTTTATATGTAAAATTACATAAGTCTGTACGAATATTTAAATGAAGGTGTTATTACTAAAAATAACTGGCTAGAATTATACAATTTTAATATTATCGAAAATTTCGTTTTTAATGGAATTAATTTTTATAAACAAGTAAAGGCATTCCAATGGGAACAGCTTTCTCAAGTGCTTTAGCCAATATTTTCCTACATTACTATGAGAAAAAATAAATAATTATGTATAATTTAATAAACGTTTGGAGATATATTGGTGACTTACTTTTGATATTGTTTTTGATTATTATAGTTTGGTATTATCTAATACCAATATTGTGATTAATTGCTATCCAAAAGATTTAATTCTAACAGAAACAAATAAAAATGAACTTAAAGCTACTTTTCTGGATTTAAAAATCGAAATTGCTAATAATAAAACAATAATTGGTATCAACGATAAAAGGGATGAATTCAACTTTAAAATAACAAAACTTTGTAATTATCATTCTAATCTAAACAATAAAATTTTCAAAAAATTAATTTTCTCACAATTCAATAGGATTAAAAGAATGTGTAATAACAAAATTTCCTATATTGAAGCATCAAACAACCTCATGAAAATTTAATTAATAATGAATTTCTCAGACTACTGCAATATTAATCTATATACACTGGTGTGCAAAACTTAAGCAACAGGTATGTTTTTTACCATAACTTCACGAGAGGCATGAAATTCAGAAATGAGATGCAGCATTTTGTTCTGAAAGAATGATGAAAGCATAGTTGAGCAGAAATGAATATAATGCATACAGTATGGAATCAAACAAAAAAAGGCTTTATTGAACTCATAGTATCGTTACACATGATTGTCTGTCCAAGAGGAAGAACAGCAAGCAGATGTTTCTTAGTATGGGATATGCCCTCCCCTTACTGCAATGGTTGCTTCGCACCGTCTCCCCATACTCAGCACCAGATTGTCCAACAGTTCTTGAGGTAAGAGTGCCCATTCCTCAATTAGCATCGGTTTAAGTTGTCGGGTGTTCCCAGGAGGATGTAATCGTGCCGCAAGACGTCTCCCCAAAGCATCCCACACATGTTCTATCGGATTTAAATCAGAGGAGCACGCCGGCCAATCCATTCGAGTGATATCTTCACTTTTCAGGAGCTCCTCAACAGCATGAGTCCTGTGTGGCCGTGCATTGTCATCCATAAAAACGAAGTCTGATCCAGTGTCACCTCGGAACAGACGCACATGGGGAAAGATCACCTCATGACAATAGCGCTCTCCAGTTACAGAACCTCTGTCGAAAACGTGGAGCTCAGTCCGCCCGTTCATCATAATGCCTCCCCAGACGACAACTCCAGGACCACCGAAACGGTCTCTTTCCGTGATGTTACTGCGATGAAACCGTGTCCCTACCTCTCTCCAAATCAAATGGCATTGGATCTGCAAAAATATAACTTTCGTCGCGTGTTTGTAGGAAATGAAGCAAATATGAAATATTATTTTTCTGAAAAATAATTTCAATAAAAATTATTTTATGATCTTTTACACTCTTTATACTATTATTAATCAAATAAATCAGTTTTATTTTCAGGTAAGTTTTGTTTAATATGAACAGGATATCCATTCAAATAAGGGCCACACAGCTAATTTGTAAGACACAGATCTGCTAAAATGGTCTAAATGGAAAATGATTATATTTTATGTAACTTGATTCAATAAATGCTCTAATAAATAATGAATTTTTGATTTTACATAAAGCTTCTGCTGTGGAAATCACAATTAACAAAATGTTCTTGAAACACTAATATTTTAAATAAAAAGAGTTAATTTCCAATCAACTAAATCAATCACTCAAACCGACTGATTTATGAAAATTTAAATATCACTATTCAATAAAAAAAGGATAATTTTAGATTTTCCATCGATCGTTTCAAAGAAAATACGCCAATCAGCGCTCAGGTTTCTCAAGATTAATTGGCCTAAGATTATGAAAATGTTCAGTTTTTCTAAATTTTTAATATTCAAAACTTCATAAATAAGTCTTAGTTGATCGTGGAAAATAGAAACATTCATTCATTTATTTAAAATTTGGTGTGTCCAGTATATTTCTCAGAATATGATACCTTAATGCATTAAATTTAGACTTCATAATTTTTGAAATATATTTATAGGCCGGAACAAAATATTATTATTGATTTCATTTCAATCCTCTTGAAAGCAAAACTGAAAACTGAATTTTATGCTGAATCTGAGAAATTTTTGTTGAATTATTCTTTGAGGTATTACATAAATTATGAAAAATATTTTGCAGTTCACATAGGACTTAAATACCGAACGATTCTGTTTTCAATACTCATATTCAATAATAATAATAATAAATAAATAACAATAAAGATGATAAATAAAATAAAACGCTTGGTTTTATTAAAAATATCTCTATATTAATTGCAATTTCATCATTTCCACTTTAAATTAAAGTTGAAGTTTTACCGGAAATGACAATAAATTAGGAAAATATATATAGTAAATTGAACGGAACGATCTAAACAACAGTATAAGTTTGGTATGACTATCAAAATTTGAAGATTAAAAATGTTTTGTTTGAGAATCTATTAAGAGACCAGTTACTTAAAATATTTAATTGAAAATTGTGGCGAGCGGTAATATTGGCGAACCGGCTGGTCGCCAAACGCGGCTAGTATTTTAATAAAAAAAGAGATGATTTGGGATTAGTTCTTTGCCTAAAATGAAAATAAATTTTCCGTTACATATTAACTAACTCAATAGATGGCGCTGAGACCCTCCAATTATTTTTTCCTTGAATGGCGTTAGCAGAAATAATTTAGGGCGCGGGAAACAAGAATGAAGAAAATGGGACATCTTTTATAAAATTTGTTTGCCTTTTGCTGGGATGTTCTTTCCTTTTTGTTTTCATAATTGGTTATGAGAGTTATTATATAGTTTATTTTATGTTATTATTATTATTTTTTTTTTACTTATTACTGGTCATATTCTTTTAATTTATTGTTTTGTTTCTTTTCTGTAAAAATGAAGGCCTTAATTTCAGGGGATTTTCGGGTCACGAGGGGTCAATACTGTTAGATAAATGTCTGATTCCACACACACACACACAAAAATTCCTTATTTTGAATCCCTGCCTGAGGGTGATTCTTGAGAAAGTCTTCAGGCCGGATTCTTATTTTATTCGGTTTAGTTTTGATTCTATTTTTCCTTTTAACTTGGTTTTTATTACCAATTGTCTAGATTCTAATGTGTTTTAGCAGTAGTTGCATTTGCATTCTCTAAATACAATGGTTCTTTTTCTGTTTTTCACTTTTTTAAATTTTTAGTTTGATTCCGAAATAATTTTTGAGTTTGTTTCTATTAATATTGCTATTTTTAAATCAAGAATGTCATGGTTTTTTAAAAATATCGTAATGGAAATCTGTCACGATTCCTGTTCTTAAGTGTTGTTAACTTATCAGTTTATGAAGATCAACATTTAATTAGCTCTAAGTTCTTATTGTCATTTTCAAGATAAGGCACGGATTTTTAGTTAGAAAACATTCTTATCAACGTCGCTTCCCGTTTGTAGGATATTAATTCCTGCTTCCTGTTATAATATTTGAAGAATTCTGTCACCGTGATTTTAAAACTAGATTTTCACATCAGCTAAGATATGATATACATATATAAAAAGCAATCTGGTTGCTTTCTCATCAAACATGCAACCACGCTCCACAAATTAAATGAATTATAATTCTACCCATATTACAGAATATTCTATATACGCTGAATTTTAAATTACCCGTGACAATTCAGATAAAGAAATGATGAATCATCTGTTATTTAGATGACCGAATTACGAACATCTGATTGCAAGAAACACGTAAAGATAGTGACCTAGCTAAAGTAGGTAGCGTCCAGGGCATGTTGTTATTTTTTCCCTTCCTCTTGAAGAGCTTATAAGCCAGTTAACAGCTATGAAACACTGGCACTTAACGCAGCAACACAAAGTCGTCAGAACTCACTTGACGCAACAGCAACCACTCACCCACACACGCTCGCCACTACTCAAATGGGTACAGGCGCATTAGACTCAACAGCTTCATAATATATCACCACTCAATAGCCATATCGTTTGACTTACTGGAGGGAGAGTGCTGTAGTGAAGAGCTTATAAGCCAGTTAACAGCTACGAAACACAAGCAATTTCTTTTGTCTTGTGATCTTGTTACCCGGCTGCGAACCACAAAGTCCCAGGTTCTATCCTCGCTCATTCCAATTCACCGCACTCTCATTATATTTCTGTTTACAAAAGCAATTTAAATGCATTAATTTCTTGTTTTCGGACTTCGATGGTAGGCTTGTCGGGGCACCCGTCCTTGAGTAGGACTATCCCCTTAATGATGTGGCTGATAGAGCTTTACGTTTAATATTTTGCCATGATTCTGTTAAATTATTGAGGGAGTTATTGTGGTTCAGTTCTGGTGAAGCGAGCGTTGTGATTGGCTGGGCTGAGGAGGATTACTGAATGGCGAGAAGCTATTGGTTGTTACTGGTGGAGTGGGTGAGTGGGTATGCTGGCAGAAGTAAAGGGACTTAGCGATAAATTCAGTTGCAGGGTAAGATTACATGTGAAAGTTTATAGCGCTAGATGGCGCCATGGGCGTGGGTTGTTTACAATGATATGTGCAGGTAAAGTGAAAGGGTTAGACTTGTTAGCGAAAGGGTTATGTTTTAAAGAAGGACGTTTTGGGGTCTTTTAATTCGTGGGTTGGGATCGTATTTAGAGATTAGTTCTATTGCTTCGTTGTCAATGTTATCAAGGTTATTAAAGAAGTTAGTGGCAAGTTTTTGAATAAATTTTTTAAGTGGTGGATAATCGATTGCTTTGTAAATTTCTGAGTTGGAGAAGAATCTTGGTGCTTTACAGACATTTTTAATAATTTGATTTTGCTGTTGCTCGATAATTTTAAGATTACTTCTGGCAGCATACCCCCACACTAGGCAGGCATAGGTAAGTACTGGACGCAAATAGGCTGTGTAAATAAGTAATTTATTTTCCCTACATTTTAGAATTCCATGTTATTAGGGGGTAGAATTTTCTCGCTAGTTCACGGAATTTATTTTTGATGTAAGTAAAGTGGGGTTTCCATGTTAATTTCCTGTCAAGAACAACGCCGAGATATTTACAATTCTGAGACCACGAGATAATTTTGTCATTAATTTTAAGCTGGGGGTATGATTTATTTACAGGTGATTTATGGAAAATAATTTCTTCAGTTTTCGTAACATTGATTGCAATTTTCCATTTTTCAAACCAGCCTTCAAGTTTCTTGAGGTATCTGTTGAGTGCTAGTTGTATGTAATTTGGATTTTTGTTTTTTGCTAGTATTGCTGTGTCATCTGCAAAAATGCAGATCATTGTATTAAATTGTTTCGGGATGTTATTAATAAAGATGGAAAACAACACTGGGCCAATTTTAGATCCTTGAGCAACACCGGATTGAATATTTTTTTCCGTGGATATTTCATTTTTGATTTTAACTTTAAATTTGTGATTTAAAAGATATGAGTAGATGATTTGAATTAGGTAGTTGGGGGTATTATATTTAATAAGTTTATAAATTAAACCGTATTGCCAAACTCTATCGACTGCTGCAGATTTTTCTTTGTTGTTAAAAGATTCTGCGATGAATTCGGTAACACGGTATAGTTGGTGTGTTGTGGAGAGGTTTTTCCTGAAGCCAAATGGCTCTGGAATAAGAATTTTATTTTCTTCCAAGAAAGTATTTAATCTTTTAAGAATAACATGTTCGGTTAGTTTACTAATTGAAGGGAGTAGGGAAATGGGTCTGTAATTGGTAGGGTTGGTTGGGTCTTTGCCGGGTTTGTGAATAGGCACAACAGTTGCTGTCTTCCATCTTTTGGGGAAATAGTCAATAATTAAAATTTTATATATTAATATTGTGATTTCAAATATGATGTCAGGGAGGTTTTTGAGCATTTTATTGTTAATTCCATCATGACCTGGGGATTTATTAGTTTTGAGTTTTTTGATTGCAAGTTTAAGGAGGTGGTAGGTAGTGTGGAGGGTAGGAGGGGGTAGGAGGTGTTCTGATTTCATTAAGTGTGTTTTTGTTGAATTTAAATTGGGCTGTTGCTTCGTTAACCATGGTATCAGTTTCTAAGTCAATTGTGTCATTGTTTTGAAATTGCTTTTCAAGTCTATTGACAATTCTGCTTTGTCATCATCTGTTAGAGCAAGAGTGTGAATGTCATTGAGTGGTGGGATGTTTTTGTATTTCTTTTTAAAGGGTCTCACAAGATCCCATATGGTGTTATCTTCTGTGTTTGCATTTACAATTTTTTCTATGAAATTACTTTGTTCAATTTTTTTGTTAAGTTTGGCTATTTATTTGTTAAGTTTATTTGTGATTTTCTTAAAGGCTGGATCCCTAGATAGTTGGAACATCTTCCTAGCATAATTACGTTCTTTGTTAAGTTGTTTATGTTATATGGGGTAACGGGTTTAGACGCGGTGATCTTGTTTTGGTTAATTAGTTGCTCTAAGGTATTTACTGCATTATCAATTTTACTTTCCGTATCAATGTTAATAAAGTTAAGATTCTTAGTTTTGGCAAGGTTATTTTTGAAATGAGTCCAATTAGTTTTAATTTTACCAGGGTTATCTGGAAGGGTGTATTTAAAAAAGAAATTAATCATTATGGGGTTGTGATCAGAGCTAAGTTCGGGGATGGAGATTATTTCATAAGGAAAAATAAAATCTTTAACGAGGGTGAGGTCAATTGTACTTGCTGAGTGAGTTCCAAATCTTGTGGGGGTGGTGGGAGTAATGATGTCAATACCAGCTCTATTGCAAAAAGTATTAAGAGAGATTCCTCTGGCTGAGTTATAATTGCATCCCCAGTTAATATGATGCGCATTAAAATCACCAGCAATTATTTGGTTGGGGCTAATTTGAATAAGAGTTTCCAAATCGAAAGTAAATAGGGAAGTATCAGAACTGGGGGGAATGTAAATAGAGGTGAGTGTTATGGGTTCTTTATTTTTAAAATTAATTACAATAACGTTTGCTTCAACATGGGAAAGAGTTGGGGTAATTAGTTCATAGTGGGGAATACAATTTTTAATTAATATGGCTGTGCCACCAGCTGCGTTTTGGTTGGGATTTGTGATTTGGCGTTAGCTGTAGTACGCGACGTAATTAGCTAGAAAGATTTTCTTTTGTGGTCTCAGATGAGTTTCCTGAATTAGGATAATGTCGGGGTTATACTTATTTACAAAGTCTGAATTCGTTTATTTTATTCTTGATCCCATTTGCGTTCCAGTACACAATGCTAAGATTATTGAGATTGAATTAAATTAATGAGTTTTGACAGTTTCCTGTCTATCAAAAGCCATCAATAACAGTTGCAGCTTGTCTTCTATAGTGTTTGCATATTTCAATTGTTTTAGTGCTGTGAATAGATTTGGGTACATATTAACTAGCTTTCTTAATTCCTTAGTTGCCTCAGCGATGTCTTTAATAAAGCTGTCTCCTACTGTAGCTGACAGATTAATATTATCGGAGCTGTTGTTATTGTTTACAATAACAGCTGGTTGCTCTCGTGGCGCCCTCTGTTGAGAAGCGTTGCCATTAAAAAGGTCTGCGAAAGTTTTATTTTCTTGAATAAATGCCTGCTTGGTGTTTATGTTTTTTCTGGTTGTGGAGTAGTAATTATCACGTATGTTGGTGTTGTTCGGTAATTTGGGGAAGGCTTCACAACCCCTATGTGAAGCTACATGGCCTATTTTCTTGCAGTTAATGCATCTAGGTTCGGCGATTTTTTCCTTAATTGGGCACTGATTTGTAAGGTGCTCCTGGTCGCATTTTAAACAACGTGGCTTCATCTCGCAGCATTCTGCGGTATGATGAAAAGGATTACATTTGAAGCATTGTTTTATGGTCCTCCTGCCCCTGAATAGTTCGACCGTGATTTTTAAGTAGTTAATATGAGTGATATCAAAGATGCGTTGAGCTTCATTGTTCCTCCTTCAATGAGGTAGAAGGAAAGGGGACGTCTAGTTCTTAATTGGGTTAGTTAAGAATAAAAACTGAGGCATGTATACCCTTCTTCCCTCGCTGTTGTTACGCCACTAGTAATTCCAAACAAAAATTTCTTCTTAATTATTTAAATATTATAAATTAGATTTATATCTATTTTATGCCAATAATAATAAGAACATACTTAATAATCATGTATGTTCATTTAAGCCAATAATAACATTTTACTCCATTTCGGTCTTACTGCAATTGATGTTGGATCTTAAACCATTCGCAAAACAAGGCAATCATTAAGTAATTAGCATCTTATCCTGTAACATGATTGCCATGTATTGTTTGCCTTTTAGAGATAAAAGAATATGCTTTCGGAATATACATTTTAATCATAAGTAGAGAAAGAGAGAATATATAGAGATATGTATCTCTAATATAGAGAGAACAGACAACTTCATTGTTTCACTGATCGAATACGATTGTAATCCGATTTTAATATCTACTTTAACTGCAACCTTGCCTACGGATATTTATGTCTGTTTGTTTTCGGTTTCCAGCCTCTACTATAGAATGTCTGTATTACCGTTATGTCACCTTTGAAAAATATGTTTAGCTGCTGAATTTCGGACAAATAAGTAGAATGGCTGGAAGCGATAGTGAAGACGAGGTATTGTAAAACGATGAAAATGTTGGAAATATTAAAATATTTCGAATAGCATTATGATTTTATTTAAATTTTTGTAGAAAAATATCGATTTTATCAATTTTTTTTAACGAACTTCTGTTTTCGTGATTAATGCGGCTCAGTTTTGGATATTGTGCCCTGATTTTTTTTTCATTGAATTCCTTTGTAGTAATTTTATGAAGCAATCGTAAATGAATGACATTTTTACTAAGATATTGTGCTATATTTCAATAATTTTATGATGCATACATTAAAATGTCATTGAATGGAAATATGTTAGTACATCTAAGTGTACATCTAAGGGTGCATCTAAGTATTAAGGGTTATGCATATTATTTTAAAAAAATTGTTGACAAACAGACTGCGTTGTTTTCTAGACAAAATAAAAAAAAAATCTTCTCTTTAATACTTTTGTATGATATTATTTTTGAAGACTAAAAAAAGTGCAGAATCGGAAATTTTATACAAACATGCGATAGTAGTTGGTTTTGTATAATTTCTGCTTAAATGTGTTTATCTTAAAATGGTTATTATATAAAGAATAAAAAAATATTTATAAAATATAAATATAAATAACGTTATTAGAACATTTGAAACATTCTAGGAATGTTTTGAATATTCTAAATATTATTTATATATTTTTAGGATAGAAAATAATGCTTCTTTTTGGATATTGATAGTTAAAATATTATTCCATCTCCTGGAATTTACAGCAAAAATCTGTCATTAAGATTTTATATGCTGTTATACAAATAACGATGTATTATTTTCATGGAAGAATTAAGCAATCATTGAAATGTATATTTTTGAATAATTTTGATTATATTGATTTTTATTATATTTATTTTATTCTTAAAACTATTGATAAAAAATGGACTGTTTAATTTTTATGTTAATAAAATGATCTTTTTCAGCCTTTTGAAGATGCATTGGATGGATTACATATGTAAGTAATATTTTTATTTTATGTGAATCTGTGATATAAATGTAAATGAGTAAAATTAAAAATCTTGTTTCGTTTCTGTATGCCAATCAATCTACTTAAAAAGAGGAAAACTTGCTTTTACAGTATGCATCCTTAAATTTTAAATTAAAATCTTTTAAAAATATTTTAAAAATTGTTTTTTATTATTTTGTACATTAGTTAATGATGTATTAGTTATAATTTTGTTGTTATTTTTATACTAGAGTCATTTAGGTAAAATTTGGCAAGAAGTTTGTATTTTTTTTTTTTTTTATTTCTAGAGTTTTTGAATTCATAAAATATAGCCTCATTCTTTCTTTAATTTAAAAAAAAATTAATATGTGATTATCTGGAGATTATTATATAAATAGAATATTTATAATCTAAATTCTGTGAAATATTAATTATAGTGAAATTTTTGGCCCAGAAAATCCTTTCAAAACCTTAAAAATTTGCTGTAAATTTTGATTATAATTTGTTAAAAAGCTGGACAATTTTTCAAATTATTTACATTTCATTAATTATTTACTTCTTGATTACAGTTCCTCCTCTTCAACATGTTTTAATATTCATATTTCAACTTATAATAAAATGCTTGAAGTAATAAATGAAAGGCCACATCTACATTAAACTGTATATTGATGAAATTAATGATTCAGTTCTTAGTAAATGCAGAATACAGCATTTCCAAAATTTAGTCAGCTTAACTTTAAAAATTTTTTTTTTTTAATTGAGAAGCCAAAAATATGTTACTTTATAAAATTATGTCACGAAACAAATTAATTTTTATCTGATTAAAAGGTATGCTTTTTAACATTCACTGAAATTGTTAATAAAAAGAAAAGAAAATGTGTTTGCATACATGTAAGTGATTGCAATAATATCTTAAGAGATCTAAAATTCTGAGAAATTTTCATTCTATAGTAATGATACTTGATATGGGTTCATAATACTCTTGTTATATTATTTAAATTATTTTATTAACGTGATATTTTTTTATAAGTAGGTTATTTTTTATTTTTAGTGATGGACTCCCCAGTTTGGATGAATCTATCAAAGAAGCTAAGCTATCTTTAGACTTATTTTTACAGAACAAATTTGCTGCTGCTCTTGATAGTTTAGTACCATGGTAAAGATTCAATTTTATTTTCTTGAATATTCCAAATGTTTCTTTTAAACAAATATACATTTTTATAAGGATTTTTTTAAATAATACTTTTTATTCTGTTTATGTAAAACATTTCTTAATGTCTGTTCATATCATAATTTTATTTTTTATTCTCACTTAACTTTAATCTCCTCTTCACAATACCAGACTGGCCAGTTTAGTTTTGCTGCAATTAACTAATACAAATTCAAGACAATAATAAATAATTAGATAGACAAATTATTCTCTTGTAGTTTTTTTTAATAAATTGTATTATTAGATCAAATGTAATTTGCAGTTACTCTCTATTAAATAATTTAAATTGCAGTTACTCCCTATTAAATAAATTAAATTGCAGTCACTCCCTATTATATATAAAAAAATTTGTTTAATATATATTGTCATATGGAAGAATCCAGCTTCAAGGTGTTTCTAAAGATAACTCTCCCCCCATTCCTTACATGTTTAGTTCATCATTTATTTTTATAGTTTTAAATGGACTTTTATTATTTATTAACATTTATTACTTGTAATGTATATAATTTATATCAGCACAATTTTTTGTCCTGTATGTATGAGTTTATACAAATGCTGAAATTATAGCTCTATTTTCTGCTCTACATTTGAATGTGCAAATAATAAAAAATTGAAATTAGTTCCTTGTGATAATTTTATTCTCTTGTCCTATTCCATTTTTGTAAAAAGTAGATTTGATTGTAGAAAGGGGGGGGGGAAAGCTAATCTCGCAAATTGTTACCAGAGAGTCAGGTCTTATCTGAAATTACTGGAAAAGAGTGAAAGTACTTTCCTATTTCTTCATCAAGATTCTTCTTTGATTTAGATGTTTTGAAAATTTCTCCTATTCCATAATCTAAAAAATTATGTAAGTTTTAATCAGTTACGAACTGATGAATATATATTTCTGATTGCAGTATCTCTTTGCATCAAAATGCTAATCAAATTCTTATTAAAATATATAAAGAAATGTTAATAAGATGAGAATAGACTATATTATTTTCTTCTTTTTAATTTATTTCTGTGCTTTTTTATTAAAATTCATATTTTCTACTTTGACTTGATGTCATCGTAGTGTATATATATATATATATATATATATATATATATATATATATATATTCGAAACTAAAAAATTATTTCAGAATCAAACTAAAAACTAATATATTCAATGACTTTGGTTTCTTTAACTTTTATAAGTTAAAAGGCTGCATTATGATCTGAAGCAGATTATCTTCTAGATAAGATATAGAATTTTTTATTTTAGGTCACATATCAGTACTTATCATGCACTAGGAAAAGGTACAATGCTTTTCATGCAGGCTTTGCTGACCATGGAAAGTGTAAGTGGTCTTATAATTTAAATCTGTTCATTATATCTAATTTTATAACATATCCTTTCATAATATATAATTTTATAATCTATCTTTTCATAATATATAATTTTTCATTATTTTTTAGTGCAAAAAAAAAAAAAAAGTTCTATTCTTAAAAATTATATCTAGGAGTAAATTTTTATCCCTAACTGCATTTCTTAATCAGATTAAATTTTGCATATTTTTACCTTTGAAATTACATGTAGGATTTTAAAATTATTCTGTGTATATTTGTGTATTAATTTTTAGTGTTAATATTATTATCTTGTAAGAAGTATTCAATTATTTTTGTTTTTAATATAAAAGTTATTTAATAATAAGTTGTGTAATGCATTTATAAAGGATGAACTCAAGTATGCTTTTATATTTCTACAGAAGGAAATAGAAAAAGCTGCTGAAGCTTTAAAACAAGCTGTGGATGTTTGCCAAAGGAAACGTAAGAAACACACAGTATCAAGAGTGATTAGAAGACCAGATTACAACTTATATACTGAAGGTATTGATATTTTCTTCCATGAAGCTTTTTATTTCTCTTTATTGTGTAATTTTTCACTACTATCTAATAAGAAAAACCTGTTGGTCTTGGAAATCGTATGTTGTACATATGCAATTAAGAATACAGAAGACTTGAAATGTTAATGAATTAAATTAAATTTTCATATTGAATAATGGTCTGTGAATGACATAATCATGGTGGTAAATCTACAAATGTCATAATTTAATGCTTGAAGGAAGAGTATCAAATTTCAAAGGTTAATATATGTTTAAATATTGTCATATCAATTTGTCATATAAAATTTCATGAGTTAAATTTTGTTGTAGATATTTATTTTTATTATTCATACAGTGTATTATTGTTTCAAAATGTTTTATAGAGGAAGTTCATGCTGAATTGTGCTATGCTGAGTGTTTGTTGTTGACTGCAGTTCTAACTTTTGTTGAAGATCAAAGCTTGGTAAATTTTGTCAGAGGTAGTCTCAGGATTAGAACATGCTACCATTCATACAAGTATGTGTCATTAATAAATATGAAAAATATTATTTTCTTAGAAATTGGGTTTATCTTTTTTTATTTTTTATTTCTCAAATATATCATAACTGTTACTTAACATTTATTAGTGAGATTCAGTCTCTCAAAGAAACAATAAAGGAAGAAAGAAACAATATTGACATGTATTTTATTTTCAAGTAAACTATGTATGCACAACTGTAAGATTTAAATATGTTCAATAGTTGTTGTCAAATTTTCTTCTATTTTCTTGATTCTGTTATTTCTGAATGCATTTTTTTTTGTGTATATGTGTGTGTTCTTTTTTATAAAAGAAGGTAAAACCATATTATTCACTTTTAGTGTCCTGATCATTATGCATAACAAATTTTTTAACAATACATCATTATATTATTCAGTGGTCACTAATAGGTGATTATCTGTTACTATAAAAATATTGATTAATAGATATTCTCATGAGAGTAATGTGGAGTGGCATTTTTTTTGTACAAGATTTATCCCATTGAATTTACCCCTTATTATTATTATTATTATTTAAGAATAAATAATTAATAGATATTTTTTAAATACAATTTTATTTGATGGAAACAAAAATCAAACCGATTCTAATTAAATATTGTGCAATAGGTTTTTAATGATATATTTAAATATAATGCTCTGTAGTTTCTGTTGATACTTTTTCATAAAATGAGAATATTTATTGGAATAAGAAGGTTTTATTATTTTTATATTTTTTATGTATTTGTGTTGTGCATGAATAAAGCAATTCATCACTTTAATCATTGATTTGACCTAATATCAACTAAAAATATGAATTAGAAGAAAACATTGTTCATTTATTTCTCCAAGTCATGATATTCTCAAACATACTGTGGTAATTATGAAATATATTTTAGAACAAAATGTAAAATAATAAATTGTAAAATAAAAAGTCAGTTTTAAAAGCCAATTTTTCTTAATATTATATCTGAATTATTTTTTTTTTAAAAAATCTGATATTAAATATATGGATTTTTTTGCTATTATATGGTTATTAGTTTTTCATAAAATAAATTTATTTGTAATTATATAATTTTTTTTTAATCACAGGGAATGTATGCACATATTGGAAACCAGACGTTGGAATAATGAGCTCCGTAAAAAACACTTTGAGAGTGGTGTGCGTATGGGTGTTGGCACTTTTAATTTGGTAAAACATTTTGCTTTTACACTTTACTTAATTGAAGTACAATTTTAAAATCAAATTAATAAAAATATTTTCTATTTCATTGTGTGTACTTTTCTTCATTGTTTTATTTTAATATTTGTTTAATAGGAAAGGCTGCAGTTCTCAATTAATAAGCTATCTAAGTATGCAAGATTAATGAATTGTTAATCCTACTGCTGTCATTAAAATGCCAGATATTCAAATAATGGTCTAAATGTTTATATAAATAGACTAATTTTAAATTAGTGTGGTTGTTAATGCAAGATATAAGCATATAAGTATTTTTAAATTCTATTTAGATGCTGTCCCAACTTCCTTCAAGAGTTTTGAAACTCTTAGAATTCATAGGATTTTCTGGCAATCGAGTAAGTATACTTATATTTTCAATGCTTTATTTTTTAAGAGATTTGATTCTTATTACCTATGTATATATTTACGATGATCAATGATTATTATCAGTTAATAGCTTCAAGTTTATAAAATTTTTAAAAATATTCATTGCTATTAAATATTAAATTATTTTCATTTTAATGTAAAAAATTTCATACTGAATTCTTAGTCATTATTTGAATAGCAGTGTATATTCAAACAATAAATAGTGCTTGAATATACTTTACTATTCATAAGAATATATTTTTACTTATTTTTACTTTATATAATGCAAATTTATCACAGATTTTATCATATACACACCATGAAAGTATATTGATCATTTTTTTAAAAATGTAATATGATTTCAAGATTCTCAAACAAAGTAAAGACTGATTTCTAAAATATCATTCAAACTAGCTTGTATCTGCTCTATGAAATACTATAATTACTACTACAGGGATCATTATTTTAACTGTGTGGGCAATATTTCAATGCACTTCCTGGGTTTTGAAAATGCTTAATCATGCTGATATTTGTAATAAATGTTCTTTTTTAATATAATGAGTTGAATGTTGTTCTGTAATTTTTTACTTCTATTTGTACAAATAATCTCTAAGATTGTTTGCAATGAGGTAATCAATTCAAAAATAAAATGAACATTTTCATCAGTAATTTGAAAAAATGAGCAGCATTTTCTGCATATCATTTATGATGATTTTGCACAAATGTAAAATGTAGATGTCTGATTTTATGTGGTAACTCTGGAAAGGAAATTTGAGATCAAAATTGACGAGAATAAATTATAAATGTCACATGAATTTTAGAAAAAGAAGTGAACATAGTTTTTAATACCATTATAAATAATTGTGACTTTAATTATTAACTGTTGTCAATCATGCTATAATTTTAAGGATTAAGTTGCATAGTTATATAGGTTTATTTTAAGGATTTATGGTGTTTATTTTATCAAAAATAATTACTTTGAATAATGAAACAAGTCTAAAATTTATAAGGAAGCAACTAAAAAAAATAAATTTCTAATCTTGTGATGCTTAGAAGTTATAACGCACACAACCTATCCCAAAAATATAGACAAATCAAAAATGATATTATAAAAGTGATATTGAGACTAAAATACCTTTTATGTACTTTCAGAAATGGTACATTTTTTAATTGATTTATTCAGTTTTATTGTAATAAACCTTGAGAAATAAGTAAGACAAAATTTAGAAATATTAAAAGTCGTCTTTTTTGTAACTATAAACACCATCTGACTTTATTTAGGAATACTATTAATTATATATTTTTATCAACAGGTGATTATTTATTTATATTTCTTGAAAGTATTTATTGTCTGATTTTCTTACTTTTATTGGTTTGGAGTAATTGTTCAGTTTTTTTTATTTACTAACAAATTGATGCTTTTATAAATTCAACAAAATGCTTAGAGATTAAGAGATTTTGAAAGAGAAAATCATATCATGAAAGTTTTGGATTTAAAACTTAAAGTTAATCATCCAAAGGATCTATCCAGATATTGAAAATATCTTTAAAAAATGTTTACAGAATTTTGCATGACAAGTGGCTTGTAAAAAAAGGTTCTTTCCAGCAAAGAATAACACCTGTATGCAGTGACAGAATCATTCTAAGCATGGCATCTAGAAACAAAATATGTCCTTGCTACAAATTACTAGCAAATTTGGAGTGTCAGAAAAAAAATATTCACAAAAGACTACTGGAATATGAACAAGTAACTTTCAAGAAAATGTTGAAGAAGCCATGCTTAAAAAGTACACCACAAAACTAAATGACTGTCAACAATATTTAGTGATGAGAAAAAATGATAACTAGATGGCCAAATGGTTATAAATTTTATTGGTTTGACTTAAGAAGCGAACCAAAAAGTTTCTTTTGTGGACGGTTTGTAATGACTTTGGATGGTTTTAGGTTTAATGGGCTAAAATGTTTGGCAATTTGTTTCAAAAATATGAACTCCCAAGACTATCAGCAAATATGACTCCCAGGACTCTCAGCAAGTGTTACAGGGCCATTTTATTCCATAGTATAATTTATTGGGAGAACCAAACTTTTTAATTTAACAAAACAGAGTGCCTCTTTATGTATCTAACTTGACAAATATATGGTTCAACATGATTAATATCAATGACATGAACTGGCCGATACTTTATCTGGTTTTAAACCAAAGGAAGGACATTTAGTATAAAATGTATAGGAAAGTGGATGCAATATACAATATATTAAAAAATATTTTTCGACTAAGAACCTTAAAGCAACAGTAAATAAGTATGATATGAATTGTCTCTAGAAGTATGGCAAAACTTCGTACTTTCAATAAAAAATCATGTATTTGAAGTGATTAAAGATAATGGAAACATGTTTGAATATTAATATTTGTAATTATGTTCCTAAACCACAAATAAAATCCATAAAACAAATATTGTTTATAATTATGGGATACCCTATTTTTTGTTTTAGTAAACAAATTCAGCACTTTTTTTTTTTTTTAATAAACTTTAATTTGCGTTTCATCTAGTGTTTATTATTATGCAGGGAAAAAAAATCACCCCATTCTTATTTTTATGTTGAATTGTATTCTATGTTTTGGGGACTAAGTGGGATTCATATATACTAATTATTTAAAAGTATTTTTGTACTGAAACTAAATACTATAATTTTAATTTAAAATTTGTTGTATGTTCATATCAAGGGCTTATAATTGTCTATGTAAGTGCATTTTTTAAATTAAAAAATAATCCTTACAATTTTTTAATGTATTTTTAGCAATTGGGTTTAAAGGAGCTTGATGATGGTTATGCTATGAAAGAAAGCTTACGTTCACCCCTTTGTGCCCTCATCTTGGTAACATTCCACACTCTTGTCACATATATTTTTGGTAAGTATATTTATTTATTTTTCTTCTTTATTATTAAAAATATATTTGATTAACAGGCTCTTGAAAAGGATGCTGGTATATTGTATTCAACAGTGACTTATAGTTATGACAAATATTTTTTTCTTTAAATAATTCCTTAATATGCAAAATAAATTTGTTTTAAAGCAAAATATAAATTTATTTTCCTATTGTTCTTATGATTTAACAATAGTAAAATATATTTTAGAATGCTAATTTGCATGCCAGCTATATATATATATATATATATATATATATATATATATATATATATATGTTGTTACTGAATATCAGTTTTAAGAAATTTTACTGTAATTATTTAGTTTTCTTTTTTTATTTCTCTAGGTTGTGGAGATGGAGATATTGATGCTTCGGAAGCAATTGTTAATGATATGCTTGTGAGATATCCAGAAGTAAGATGTTCTTCTTTTATAAGCTTAAACTTTATATAAGGCTAAAATTACTGCTATTTTTGAATTCTTTAATTTCAACTTTCTGTAAATTAAAAATGTTTAAAATTTATATGTTGCTAATTACATTTTTAGCTCATTTTTTTTGTTGAGTTGTGAAGTGAAATAGTTTATTTAACAATTACTTAAACATATATTTTTAATTGATTGTCTTCCTTAGTTTTGGATAAATGAATTATATGAAGCATAACTTTTAATATCTGTGACTCTTCCCATAGGCAGCTTTATTCATATTTCTTTCTGGCCGTATAAAGCAATTGAGAGGACAAATTGATGATGTAAGTCTCCTTTAAATCTTTTTTTCCTTATGTTCACTCTGAAATTTACTTTAAAAAAATTGTATTATAATTTATAAATGCTTTGAATGATAGATTTTTTTTTCATGTTTAACTTAAAATTTTTTTTTTTGCAGTAAAATGATTAATGCTCTTATAAAATGCAAATTTTCTTCACTTTGGAAATAGTTACTAATTCAGAAATAAGAAGTTTAAATAGACGATTTATGTAGGGCTTGTGATTGTAAATACCAAGCCTATTATTCCTCATAACAATTTCAGAATAATGCTAATTTCACCTTCATTAATTGTCTGTCAACATAGTGAAATTGCATTTTTTGAAAACCATTTTTTAACATCTTATAAGTCAATTTCGGTTTTAAAAAAGCATTTAATTCTATTTAGCATTTAATCTATATTTATTTCAAATTCTGATTAAAAACCAATTACTATCATAAATATTGTGATCTGAAGAAAATATGAAATACTACATCGACTTTGATATAAGAGACCATAAAATGTGATTGTTTGGGAATTGTTTCTAAAATGGCATGTCTTTCAACTGTAAACAGTCACAATTCAAAGCATTTTTTTAAAATGCAGAATGAGGAATTCTTCTGAGTGCCTTCCTTTTGTTATAACTCCTGTTAGTTTTACAAGATTTGTAATATAAATGAAATCATTTTTATATCCATAATATGCTTTTCAAATATCAGTTTACAAACTTTTTGAATATATGAATGGTTTTTTCCCCTTTAGGCTATCAGTACATATCAACTTTCCATCAATGTTCAACAAGAGTGGAAGCAGTTCCACTATCTTTGTTACTGGGAATTGCTGTGGTGTCACTGGTAATATATTATTTCCTTTTAGAAATATTCTATTTAAATATTTTCTAAAGAGTATTCACATTTTGATTTTAAATTTATAAGAAATATGATGATAAACTTAATCTGTCGCATACTATGTACATTGAACATTTTTTGAGAGCTTTTAGTTTGGCTCATAGCTTTTCATTTTTTTTCTGGAATGGCACCTTAAGGCAAGGATAAAAAATTTTCCAAATGCATGCAAAAATTTCTTCTGGGGCCACCATAATGTTGTTGGTTAATAAAAGTTCCAACATTACTAATGCAGTGTACTTTCTTGTGAGGACTTTGCACCGGAAATACTTGTAATAAGGTCTGTTTTCAATGTACATTGTTCTCAATACTATATTATCTATTGCTAACCTGACTAGGCATGGGGACTCTACTTCATATCGTCTACATTCATAGTTTGACTGCATGTTTCTGATAATATGCTTAAGTAATTTAAGTAATGTCATTCAATAATAAGCTTACATTCTTTAGTTTAAAACCTTGAAGCTAAAATATCAATTCAGAGGGCAATCATTTGATTGACTCACAAAAATCCATTCCAAGACAATCAGTACAAAAATCCTAATCTATTCATGTAATAGAAATTACCTATATTACTAATGATAAAATAAGTATCAAGCTTTCTATTTCATAATATTACATCGTATTTAATGCTTTTATCACATTCCATATTCAATAATATTATTAGTTAGGTAATTTGCTGGCCCATTAGAGCTCAAATTTCTAATTATGATTCTGATAAGATGCTAAATTTTTCTAGTTCAGAATGTTCAAATTTATTGAAATAGCCTACTAATCCACAAAAATATGTAGTCAAAATTACAGCATTATATTTTATATGTCATGATGGAGCTCAAGAGCATTTTCTTCCAGTGCTATTATAGTAAATTATTATGGGCTACTTTTAAGAATACTTATGAACCAAATGGCATTAAGAAATATTAATATATCTCCTCATTATGATAAATGCAATATAAAATTCTCTCAACTGTTTGGATTTTGAAATTCAAAATGAAAGGAGCCAACAGAATTCAATTTCAGTTGAAAATAATATTTCTTACTTGATTTAATAATTTGTTGAACATATCTTTCTTAATTACTAAGCCTACTTGAATAACACAGATTGGAAAGAGAAGCTTATTCAAATAGTATAGTTATGTTATATGTTATTCCATGTGGTCTGGATTTGTATCATAGATAGCCGTATTTCCAATTCAAACATTCTAAATTATAATTCATTCAATTTTTTTCCTTTTTAAATATCTTTTCCATGGTAAAATGACCCATAAGTTCTTTTATTAAAGTTACCAGTTCAGTAGTAATAGATTTTTTGTATTGTGGTGAAAAGCTTATAAGCCAGATAACAGCTACGAAACATAGGCAATTGCTTTTGTCTTGTGGTCTTGTTACTCAGCTGTGAACCACAAGGTCCCAGGTTCTATCCTCGCTCATAACAATTTGCTATAATGGGGACCTTGGACGATGAACCTTCAACCTCCGTACAGCTGTTGTGGCGCCATCTACCCACAGCAACACAAAGTCATCAGATTCACTTGATGCAGCAATCCAAAATCATCAGACTCACCTGATGCAACTGCATCAGCAACAGCAACCACTCACCCACACACACTCACCAAAACATTTGGCATTACTCAAATGGGTACCGGCGCATTAGACTCGACACCTAATACATCTCCATTCAATCACCATATCGTTCATCTCACTTCCGACTCACTGGTGGGAGAGTACCGTGGTGGAAAGCTTATAAGTCAGATAACAGCTATGAAACACGGGCAATTACTTTTCTCTTGTGGTCTTGTTACTCAGCTGCAAACCACAAGGTCCCAGGTTCTATCCTCGCTCATTACAATCCGCTACAGTATAATATCTGAAGTATGCATATAGCTTTAGATGTTTTAAATCTGCATCTGTGTGAAGTATAATTTACTTCCATGTTCTAATTATTACCGAGACAGTGCTGAAAAAGCTAAATACTATCTGTGAGCTTAGGAAATTAATTCCTCTGCATTATAATTTTTATGAGCACCATAAAAATAGCATAGAAGCAAAAAAAAAAAAAAAAAAATCTGAATGACATTTTTGATTAATGTGAGCAAGATTACCACAAAATGGAAATAACTTATTTACTAATGGGACATTTTCAAAATTATAGATTTGAAAGCAGCCATATTTAACATTTTCAAGGTTAAACAAAATTATGTGCATTTCATTGTCTTATAATGTGTACCCTCAGCATTTTATATATATAACTATGCATAATATGTAATTCTGTTTGCTGAAATAATTTGTGGCCATCCTGTATAATGGACGGCTAAGGTTAATTGGCATTTCAAGCATTTTTATTTGAAGTTGGAAAAATTGTTTTTTTTGCTCAGGAACATTTCTATTTATTCTTTGTTTCAAAATATTCTATTCTTTGTTATCAGCTTTAAGTGTGATTGGAAGGAAGCTTCTGAATGCTCTGATATACTTCGAAATGAGTGTAAGTGGTCACCAGCCATCTACACTTATGTCCATGCATCCATTTTATATATGATGATGGAGGAAGGACATCCAGAATTGAGAGACACCATCACAGATCTTATGGCGTAAGTTTGTTTTGTTTGATGTTTATTCAGTTTCAGACATGTGAAAAAGCAATGCAAAATGTTTTATTTTTTAATTTTGTTTTAAAAAATATTTTTCTGTTTTGTAATTGTTAAAATTTATATCTTAACTTCTTTATATTATAAAAATTATCATCTTTAAAATAGGAAAGTACCGAGTTTAAAACAACGATTGGCTGGAAAATCGATTCCACTTGAAAAATATGTTGTAAGGAAATCAAATAAATTTGCATCTCAAGGAGGTCGTCTTATTGTTCCAGCTTTGGTAAGTGGTAAAATTTTCTTTTGGATTTTGTTTCATTTTTTTTTCATGTAGTAAAAAAAAGTGCTGTTATATATATCTATTGGTAATTTCTACTTTCTTAAAACAAAATAAATTGAATAATTTGTACTGGTAATTCGAAATATCTGCTTATTTTACAGGAACTTCTTTATATATGGAATAGCTTTCCAATGATTGCAAAATCTCGAGAGCTTACAGAAAATATTCTTTGTCGAGTTAATAATGTATTTTCTACCTTGGAGGATGCCAAAGGTATGAAAAGTTGGTTTTCTATATATCCAGAGTATTAAAAAAAATGTTTATTTTGATTATTTGTT
Organism: Argiope aurantia; assembly: GCA_026543865.1. Classification (NCBI taxonomy): domain Eukaryota; kingdom Metazoa; phylum Arthropoda; class Arachnida; order Araneae; family Araneidae; genus Argiope; species Argiope aurantia. The sequence goes on from JAPMOR010011529.1 coordinate 145,341, forward strand.
ACATGAACAGTTATGAAGTATACATCAGAGTTTCATTATTCAAATTAATTTACACAATTGTAAATTTTGTCAGTTGTTGGAATTGTTGATTGATATTGTCGAAGTGCTATAATAAACTTAATTTTAAATGGATCTGAACATATTTAAATGCATTCTTTTTCAATGGATTTTCTCAAAGTATTGTTTTTTGATTACTTCTGTGCTCTTAATATTATGTTTCATGTTTCCCTATAAAAATAAATTGATGTCAGATTCAGAATGTTGAAGAGAACTCAAAATTAACTCTTTACCAAAGGCAAAGATTTTTATCTGTTCAATATAATCACATGAAATTACATCTTCAAGTTACAGCAGCAATGAAGAAGGAAAGCTTTTTATTCTCAAATGTCTCTTGGATGCATAGCATGCCACTTTTTGTATTCAAATGAACATCATGTGTAGTAACTTTCTCAAAGAAAGATAAGTTAATTCACTTATTGACAAACTTACTTATACACAGTTTTGTTGCCAAATAATTAATTTAACTAATAATTGCAATTTTGATTACTGATTATTTATTTACTGATTTAATATTAAAAAAAAGTATAATTGTAAAAATTAAATGAGAATCATGAAACTTTTCATGCTGACTAGATTCCTCCTTAAATTTATTATTTTGTTATTTAAATTTTCTTGCCATTAATAGATATTATATTCAAATTAATTCATTGTTGATTAGCTTAAAAATAAAGATATCCCAAAGTTAAAGAATTATTAATTATTTTTTCAGCAATAACAAGAAGAAAAAAATCTTATTAAGCGGAATACACAAAAAATTAAATATTTTTACCCTTCACAAATATTAATGCTTATTAATTTAAAACAAGAAACTTCACTCAGATAAATATTAAAATAATTACATTCTAAAATTATTTGTTTTCAAATGGAAAATAAAGGAGCTTAAAATTAATTACTAACTAGCAGTTCTGAATCATTTGATAGTTAAGTTAATCAAATGATGGTTAAAGGTCAAATTTAAGAAATAAAAACTCATTATTTATTTGTATGCTTTTTTCTCCTTTATTCTTAGATATTGAGAACAGACCTCTTGATGATTACTGCCTCATTTTGCTGCTGAGAGGTGTGTGTTACACAAGTTTAAACAGACATATGCAGGCAGAAGATTGCTTTAGGGAAATAATTTCCTGGTGAGATTTTTCTAAGTGTTTTTCATTAAAGCTTAACTTTATGATTTAGGATTTCTTTAATTGTGTGCTTTTGCTTAAATAAAAGCATTTGTGTGATTATAATTCTAATATGATGATAAATGAAAGGATTGAATATTTTACCTCTTCTTATCGATATAGTCTGCTTTTTTTTTTCCTGTTATTTACGTGGGAGTATATAACTTTAAAGGAAATAAATTGCAGTTAATTAGTTTTAATAATCTTGATTTTTAATGTGAAAGTGCTTATACTGAACTCAGAATTCGTCTAAATAATTGCAGAAAGCTGAGATCACTGTTTGCTATAATAATAAATGCAAAGAGAAATGAATACTCAAATCATTTATAAAATAGTTTTTCATCTTGTTTTATTTTCAATGTTTATAAATAAGTATTTTCTACCTTTCGTTGCATGAAATATTAAACTTTATTTCTTATTGATTAATATAAAATTTCATAAATAATGATTGATTTATGTCTTTTTTATTATATAATTAAGATTAGAACTAATAAAAAGAAACAAAAACTAGTTTATCTCAAAAAAGCTTCCATTCTAATGAGATGAAAAGTGCAAAGTGTGATTGTATTCATGAAAAATTTTAATTTGGAAATAGTATATGCAGATAACATTTGATCTCCATTGATAAAAATAATTGTAAAAAATTCTTTTCTTAATATATTGAAATTCTCTTACATTTTATTACTTTAGATTCTAGGACTTGCCTTTAAAAAAATTGTTATAATTCTTCTTTGACAATTAATCATTTCTTTCTTTTGATTTCATTTCTTCGATCATTTCATTTCTTATATTTGTTTCAAATGTTTAAAAATTGCTGTGTGATAATATTTTAATATCAAAATAATGAGCCAAAGTATTATCATCATATTTATTTATTTCCTTAAAAACTAACAATTTCCTCCCTCTTATTTTATATTCAGTTTTCATTACTTATTTATTAATATTGCCTTGTAATTTTTAGCGAGAAGAGAATCAAAGAAGACATTTATTTGGTACCTTTTGCTATGAGTGAGTTAGCTCAGATAAAAATCAAACATTCTAAACCAGTGGAAGCTAAAGAATTGTTGGAGCCTGCAAGGTATATTTTTAGTATATTTATAATATGAATTTCAGGCTTTAACTATGCAATCAGTTCAGTGTTGAAATTTAAGGTTTTTATTCATAATTCAAAATAATAATGAAAAAAAAAAAGTCTTTCAGATACTAATTTTTATAATTAAAAATATCTCTATATATGCAAGGAAAGTTTTGAAAAAAAGTTTTGCTTAAAAAGGTTCTGTACAAATAATATACTATGCAAATTGCTAGTTTTGAAATTCCTAATTGTACTTTTTACTGTTATGCTTTCTTAATCCAAAGATTATTTGAAACAAACTTCTTCTAGTCAGAAAGTTATTATTAAATTAAGGTTTCACAAGACTAGTTTATATATTCATTACTTTAGCTTAAGAGGTGAAAAAAAAATGAGAAGATATATTGATGTGAAAGCATTTTTTGTCAAAATATTAGACAAAATAATACCTGTTTTATTCATACGAGTTCAAGTAATGGTTTATGAGTTCATAAATTCCATTTTATTGAACCAAAAATGAAGCTAATAACTCCTTTTGTTTAATTTGAAAATTTCACAGACTGACAATTTATGGTAATTTTTATATTCTTCTAGGTTGAAATTATTTCCATTTTTTGACAAATTTAAGAAGATATTTATGCTAATCAAATTACTTTGATTAAAGATACTTTGGTTTGAAAATTATTTTGGTTAAATGTACAGTAATGGACTTTGTGTATTTATTTAACATCAATATTGTTAATATTAATATTAATTCATTTTTGTGATGATCTATCATTTGATGCAGATCTTATGTTTATACATTTTTTACTGCAACTTGTGTTCTTTAGATGAAAAAAAATTCAGTTATACTCGATTTCAGTTTACTATGACATTTTGAAACTAAATAATGAAATTATTCTGGCTGTTCTTCATGAATATTATAGTAGATTCTTAGGATGAGATAATAGGATTTTACTGTCTCTGGTTGAAGACTATTTTTAAAGATATCAAATTATTATATTTTATATCAAATTATGTGAAATTCAATTATCTATTTAGAAAAATAAAATATAAAGAACTTGAAAATGAAGAATGTATTAAATAATATTAAAAGTTAAAATTATGGAAATATAAGTTTACAAAAACTGCGTTTGAAATACCATGTTAAACATGAGAGTATATTTTGAATAGTTTTCATGTATCTTGATTAAAATTTATCCAAATTTTTGGTTTTTATGAGCATGCACATATTTTTTATTTTTCTTATTGCAGGCACAATTATCATAGATACCCATTGGAGACCATTTTGCATTTCCGTGTCCATTCTATTCTACATCAGTTGCGTGCCAAAGGTCATGTGATTCCCACCCCTTCTCCAAAACTCACCCCCTTTCACTCTCCTGATCCATCACCCAGCCGAGGAGAGGATATCCCAGAATTCCCTTACCTGAAAGAGAGTCCTACCACAGTCTCCAAGCGTACTCTTCTGCATCCACCTTCAGACTTGGGATCTTGTGTGTCCCTGCCTTGAGCAAAAGACCTCTTCATGTACTTGGATGGAAGATAACTTATTTTTCTCTATTGATAGATCTTACAAAAGTATTTTATATTTTAAAGACAGAGCATCATAATTAGTTTAAGTATCAAGTACCTATTTTATGTTTTGTTCTGAATCATATGTAAACTTGAAAAAAAAAAAAGCATTTATTTTATTATTTCTATGCAGCTCATAGATTTGAAGTTGTTGGACTTAATCATATGTGCAGATTCTGTTTAACTAGACATGATTGTATAAATAATGTTCGAAAAAAGTTTTATAATTTTATCATGTGATCATAAAGTATTGGCTTTTTTGTTCTTTATATTAAGTTTTTTCTTTTCTTTATGAATCAGAGATGTTCCAAAGGAAGAGTACTTAAAAATTCAAGTACGTTTTTTTGTTTGGATACTAAATAAAAAAAGTTGTTATATTTTATGTAAAATTAAAACCATAATGCATTACCCAAAAATTAGATATGTCTGTGATAAAAGCAATTAAACATTTAAATTTTTATTTATTAATGTTGGGTTCCTATTTATTTTATTAAAACGTTTTTGCAAGAATCTGTTTATTATTCAAAAGAAATATATTTTTAATTTTTATTTTATTATATACATATATAAAGTGATTTACTTTTCAGATGAATTTTGATATTCATTATTCTATAATTTACTAATGAATGAAATTCATTGACTTTATCCTGTGTATTGATAATTTTTTTATTATAACAGTCATCTGTTGTATTACTCTTTTGGTTATACTTTTATGACATTATTGCAAATGCTTGCAATTATTATATATATTTTTTCTTTACATTTGGTTAAAATCTTTTATTTTATAATTATTGTTCAGAATCTTTGTTATTTGAGTCCTTCACTAATAAAAGAGGCTTTGGGTTGATAATTATCAAACGATTTTGACAACTGCAGTTGATGCTGCTTTCTTTCTCTTTTTTTTCTGGTTACTGCGATTTCTTTTGTATGAAATCTTTATACTCATTATCTATTCATATATGTATTACTATTTTTTATTTTAAAAATGCCTACTTTTCTATAATAGTTTCTATTGTAACGTATTGCATTCTTTTCGAAATAATACACTATTTTTAAGGAAATATTAATAATGCTTGAAATTTAGAATGAGTATTAGTTTCTATATTCTAATAATCTTTATAGAACACTGCATTGTAGACATTTATATTTCAAACTTCTTTGTACTTAGAGAAGAGTCAAAAATGAGTAGTGGCTATTGGCCATGAAACTAACGACAACACTTAATTTCTATATAGCAAATTTTGGTGTGATTATTATTATATGATATACATTCAAAGTAGTTTAAATGTATTTGTAATCTTTTTACAAGTTGATATGTTGGCATAGATAAACCTGGTGTGGCATGAATGATTGGAATTTTTGCTATTGTAATGAATTGTGAAGAACAAAGTTAAAAATTTAGTTTTAAGTTTGAAATTGTGATCCAAAGGGGAAGAGAGAGTCTATTGCATTATGAAAGTCTTTTAATGCAAACTATTTAAAGGTATAGCAATATATATAAATTGTAACATATTTTGATTGCATAAATTTAATTTTTGAAAATATTATTCAGTATTAAATGCGCAATTATGCTATATCTTATTTTGGACGCACAAGAAGATGCCTATTTTTATTCTATTTTGATTAATCATTTCATATTTCGAAATATAGTAACTTCATTTTTTTAACATTGATAGAATCACTCAAATTTCAAATTATTATTTAAAAAAGTTTTTGATTGTGTTATATTATCTTTTTGTTTAATATTTTCTTGTTAAAAACACAAAACTAAACAAAAAGGCTGAGTTTAAGATTTGTTTGTTCTTTGAATTGTATTGAGTCTGATTTCTAAGCAAATGGATTCTCAGAAAGTTATGGATATGCTAGTCATCTATATGTATATACACTATTCATTGTTTATATAGTATTATAGTTTAATTTTTAATATGGAATAGGTGATTTTTATTTGACTATATTATTCTAGAATGATATTTATACCAAAGAGTCTATCTTTTTTTCTTTTTTTAATTATTAGATTAGTATTGTAGATGTTTTTGTTTGCACTGTAACATAATATATGTCAGCATTCTCACATTTTCAAATCTAACGAAAAAAACTGAGCTTGTATTAATAATTTTAACATTATCATAACCATTATCCCTCCAAAAGCAATTTACTGCAATCAACAAATAAAAATTTTAATTATATATTAGAGAAATTATATTTTTTGTTATATTATATGTGTTTAGTATATTTAGTTTAATATTTTCTTGAATTCTTATAATTTCTAATTTTTTAAATATTTAACTATGATCTTTAATTGCTGTGATTAATTTCAAATTCTTCCTAAAATAGCCCTTGCATTGTCATCTATTTTTCTTTCTAATTAAGTTAATAATTTTAATCTTTTTACTTAAATTTTAATTTTACAGTTTTAAATTTAGAAATAACATTAGTTTATTTATTGAGCCTACTATAAAATCATATTTGTAACTTGTTTTATTCTAGAGAATTAACTAAATGCTTTGATATTCATAAATACATTTTTCAATTAATATGCTTGCACATCATTTTAAATCTCTGGAAAAAAAATATAATACATGATATTTTAATATCAGAGACTAAAATTAAAAGAACAAATTATTTACATAAAGATTTCATTAACATTATGGAAATTGTAGAAGAATGTGTATAAAATATTGCTATATTTAACAAAAAATTGTAAAATAAATGGGTTGATAATTGCAAAACTCTGTTTTCATTGTACTATTTAGTTGTTCATACATGATAAATTCAGTGTCAGCAAATTTGGATGGGTTGTAATTTTGATCCGGCAAATTTTATTATACTTTAATATTCTATTTTGTTACTTCTCAAATTAATCTCAAGTTTTGCTAGTATTCTAAAATAGCTTCCTCTGTAACATTTGTTTACAGTAGTATTTTTATATACATTATACAAAAGTTCTAAGTTTATAAAATTTTGCTATTTAGTTAAGTTATTATAGTTGGAAATTATTTTACAAAAATTTCTGAGAGTTTCAACAGATACATTTCAATCCATTGTTTTCAGTATTTTTTCCTTTTAAATAGATTAATAATGTTCATAACACACACACATATATATATGAACAATGCATGATAGTCATAAGAAATGTTTTAATTTTATGTTCATTTCTGTAATAATTATAACTAATTTTTCTTCTTCTTTTTTTACGTACATCACTATCAGATTCATCCGACATGTTTCTAACAATTTTATGTTTTCATTCTATATATTAGCAATATTCAAAATAATAAATATATATTAAGAAATTATAATTAACAACAAAATTTTAAATATTACAATTTTTATAATTCTCAATTTGAGACAAGGTTTCATTTTTGAAGTGAATAATTGTAAAGTGCTTTAAAAAGGAATGTATGATAATGATTGCCGAATTATATTTCCATATAAAATACAGTAAACAGGTACTGAAAAATTATTTAAGGAAAACAGACAGAAAATATATATTACAGTGTACAAATATTTAATACATTTATAAATGTTGTATTTGAATCTATATCTATTTCCTTTTGTGTATATTTTTCAAAGAAATTATAACTAAAACTTAATATGTAAGTATTGTTAATAGAGGGTAATATTTTGTTAAAGTCCCTTCCAGAATATATTTTTAAGATATAATTTCAATTTATGCCTGGTGAGGTATTTGAAATAGTTTCAAAGAATTCTCATGGATTATTGTCTTTTGCATTTATGTATAAACTGTATTTTTGAACTTACGAAATCTCATTTACTTTTTAGAGTGGATTAAAGTATTTTATTAGCCTATTATTTTAAAATAATAAATTTATTTATTACACACTTTCATTTTTGTTAGTCGATCATATAGTTTATTTCAGTAGTATTATGTTTTTTTTTTTTTTTTTTAAATATCTGTGTACAAATTCTTTTACTTTTTTAAGTCCCATTTTTTTTCTGGAATTTTGTAATCGAACAAATCATTGAAAAGAAAGTATTTGTGAAAAACCATTAGTATATATATCTATTACTGTTTACAAATGTATAATATGTTTATAAATAGTCTAAAACTTTGCATCTATTACTTAGTTTTTGTGTATATTTGTGTATACATGTATATGTATGTTAATGGGAAATTTATGTTTATTTTATTTATATTATTGAAGTTTTTTTTTGATTGCATGCATTTAATATTTTATGGATTATCAATAAAGGTTAAAAATTATGCAGTTTTTCTTTTAATGGTTTTTGAATGGATGTGAAGCCATTTTGCCAAATGGTAACTACTTGATTAAAAAGGCTTTCAAGTTTTTACTATTTTGCTGCTGAAATATTTTAACCTAATTTCTTAAGTAGGGGGGGGGGGCTATTTAAATTGTGTAAATTGAAGTGTGTATAAGCATACAAATATTATTCAGGGGCCCCGCGGTGGCCTGGTGGTAAGGTCTCAGCTTCGGAGCCGGAGGGTTCAGGCTTGAGACCCGGTTCCACCGAATAACCGTCGTTGCATGTCCTTCCGCTGGTGTGGAGAGCCGGGTGCCAGCTCAGGTGTCGTCCTCGTCATCTGACCGTGGTTCAAAAGTACGAGGTCCGTCCCAAAATAGCCTTAGTGTTGCTTTAAACGGGACGTTAATATAATTAAACGAAATCAAATATTATTCTTTTTATGTAATACTATTTAATTAACTTAGTTCATTTTTTATTGATGTAAAAAACGTCATTTGTGAAATATTGGCAGGTAAACCTAAATAGAACTGCATTGTATCTTTTGAGAATTCGCTAATATCATAAAATATATTTTTTGACTTTCATAATAGAGAAACTAACTTTTTCCATTCAAGCTGTCCTTTTAAAAATCATTTTAATTTTTTTTTAATTTTTTTCTTGTTTGGTCTGGTATTGTTCTAAAATGCCGGATTTTATCACACCAACAAGTTTTGAAAATTTCTTTTTAAATAATGTTCAGAAGTCTAAGTTTTTGTACGTTTATTTGTCCAATGTGTAAAAAGTTGTAAAACTAAACAGTCCTTTTATTTAAGGTTTTTATAAAAATCCCCCTCCCCTCCTTTAAAGTGGCGTGATTTTTGTGAACGTCCTTACACATGATCTTATTAGTATTGCACGATATCTCTGGAATATCGTTCGATATTCTGAATGCTGCACAATACTGTGAGAATATCATACTAATATTTTTTAGTATTTTTGTGGCAACATGTCGTGATTTTCCAGCAAGATTTACAAGTAAGCCATTCTATATTAAAAGTATTTACAAAGGGAATTTTAGAAATATATCACCTATTTTGGGCTGTATGTTACGCTTAAGGATGTTCAAAACGTGATCCCCAGAAAGGGTTCTGAAATTTTATTAGAAAGAGACAATGACGTGAGAAAAGGAGTAAGCTCGCTATTCCTATGCATTTCTTTCCAGTCACATCCAATTGTTATCTTCTGACCTTGGTTCGTCTGAAAAACAAAGGCAAAGTTTTAGATTACTTCAGATATGTACTAAAATTGATTGATTCAAAATTCAATTTACAAACTACTGAAGGTGGTATAAAGATTAAAATAGGTTAAAGTCGCGTAGGGATATTTGATCGGAAATGCTATGAGATAAAAGATCGACAAAAACGATAAATTGATAAAAAGTGAAATCTCATTTCGCACTTGAACACTTCGTGCATCCAGTTTCACCAGAACACCTGAGCAAAATTGGAGCCTTGTGGAAAGTTGAGCCGCTGGAATTGAAACAGATTTCATATAACAAAATAAGAATTTATTACATTTTGCTTTTTATTACTTTCGCTCCGTTTTTATTTTAGTTATATGAAAGCCTAGTTTTAAAGCAACACTAGGGATATTTTGGAACGTGCCTCGTATTTCTGAGCAGGGGTCAGATGATGAGGACGACATCTGAGCCGGACAACCCCATGTCCAAATTTCTACACCACACCAAAGGGAGGACATTTGGCTCCGAGGGATTAAACGTGCACCAAACCCACTTACACTACTGGGTACTGGGTTTCGAAGGCAAAACCTTACCATCAGGCTACTGCAGTCTTCTTTATTACATTTTACAAATAAGTAAAATTAGCATTTAAAAAAGGAAAATCATAATTAAATTGTAAATACGCTATTATCTCATATACAGGGTGTTTCAAAATTTATAGGCAAAAATTTAAGGGGTGATAGAAAACATCTGAATAAGCAACTTTCACCATACAACGCATGGGCGGAGAGCAAGAAGAGAACCGCTGGATGTCCCTGTAATAGAAAGCATAAAGCGGAAGTTTTCTCACACATCGTCATTTCGAGGTACAGTAATCAGGAAAAGCGGTCATGCATTTTATGCATGGTCTGGCGAATGGGAATGCTCTGGAAGCCGCAAGACTGTACAGGCAGCGTTTCTTGAGAAGACACGAGCCAGACCGAAAAATATTCGAGCAATTGCATCGGTGCCTGTGTGAAACGGGATCCTTTGTCGCCAACGTGCAAAACACCACAAGTTGTAGAGGACGATCTACAAAGAGTGGAAGATCGTCCGGATAATTAGCACGTGAGAGGTTTCCCACGCCGTAAATGTGCCTCACTCGACTGTTTGGCGAGTACTACAGAAAGAAAGATTACACCCCTACCATGCACAGAAAGTGCAAGTCTTGATACTTGCAGATTATACGCTACGTGTCTAGTTAGTACGTTGGTTTTTGCAAAGCTAGCAGCGCAGCCTGATTTTAGTGCTCATGTGTTATTCACGGATGAATGTACCTTTACTCGTGAAGGCATTTCTAATACGCACAACCTTCATGTGCTTGCATCTAGCAATCCGTACGTCACACATCCCCATGCATATCGGAAGCGTTTCAGTGTAAATGCTTGGGCTGGAATTGTAGGTGACCATTTGATCGACGCATAACCTTCTGCCATTCCGACTAGACGGCAGAACATACTTCACATTTTTACAACAGGTATTGTCAGAGTTACTTCAACCTGCTGCGGCCAACATACAAGCTCGTATGTAGTTCCAGCGCGACGAAGCACCACTCCATTTGAGCTTGGATGTGCGGAGCGTTTTAGACGCTAAATTCCCTGGGCGATGGATTGGTCGGAATGGGCCCACACTTTGGCCGGTACGCTCACGCGATCTTTCCTGTCTGATTTTTTTCTGTGGGGCCATTTGAAGAGTCTCATCGCTGAAAGCCCCATCGTCTCCGAAGAGGATCTAGTTGTCAGGATTTCTGTTGGTGCCGGCGTCGTCCTAGAAATGCCGGCTGTGTTTGAAAAAGTGCGCCGCTCACTAAGTCGTAGGTGTAACGCCTGCATTACCCCAGGCAGTCGCTTTTTTGATCAGTTTCGATAATTTTGCCATACAAGTTGTCAATAAAATTATTTAGTACCTCCTCTATCCGTTTGGTATTTCGTTCTATCATGTGACAGTAACGGATACCCCTTAGCAGTTCGATGCTTGCTCTCCGCCGTGCATTGTTTAGTGAAAATTGCTTGTTTGTTTAGATGTTTTCTATTACAGTCTTTTTAGAAAATTTATTGATAAAATTTATCCTAATTTAGTTGTTTGTCTAATTCATATTTGAAATGGCAGAAATGTCAATCGTTCATGAATAATAAATATCTCAAGTAATTCTTTAAAAAATAAATTTCGATCTTGAGAAGTGTATTTCTGAGATACGGCGGTAACTGGTAAGACAAATATAATTTTCAAAACAGAAGCAAATTTTACTTAAAAATTCAAATATTTATAAATGAATATTGTAGTTTTCATATTATTGAGATCTTGGAAGGCGAGACTTGACGATAATTTTTGATTTCACTAATTCTTGAAAAGTCGAATATAAATCTTTGTAGCAATTGTAAAGATCGTCTTCATCTGTTTATTAAAACAATTGTGCGAGATTTCCTGCTCGTAAAAATAATATCTTTGATTAAAACAAGAATATAAGCGTGGGGACTAATTGTGTTTATCACTTTAACTGCTATGAGCGCGTATATATGCGTCCAGCAAAAACCACCTGTGTGAGGTATAGGCAAATATGTATGCCCCGCGCAAGTCATTAGTTCAGATCTCAACGATTGCTACTTCCGGCCACACAGTGCTCACACGAAGCGCCTTAATTTAAGTCGCTAGTGGAATTGGGAAATTACAAAGGGCGAGCTCAGGAAGGGGATGGGGTGGGGTGGGGTGGAGGGCAACTTTTCTTGCAATATGACGTGGATGACGAGACCCGCAGTGGCCTGGTGGTAAGGTCTTGGCTTCGAAACCGTAGAGTTTCAGGCTCGATACCTGGTTCCACTGAAGAAACGTCGTGTAACGGGTCTGGTGCACACCAAATCCGTTGAGGCTAAACGTCCTCCCGCTGGTGTAGTAAGGAAGTTTGGAGAGGTGGATGCCAGCTGAGGTGTCATCCTCGTCATCTGACCGGGATTCAAAATCACGAGGTCTGTCCCAAAATGGCCCTAGTGTTGCTTTAAAACGGGACGTTAATATAGCTAAACTAAACTCTTATTTTATGTCTAAAGGTGTTTCATATTATATCAGTATTTTTTACCTTATTTTGGATTGGTTTCGAGAAAGTAAAATATGCAAAAATTGGAAGAAAATATTAAAATTTATGGATATTTAGATTAAAGAAAAAAGCAATTTTCCTTTCTTAAAATTGGTTAATGGGACCTTTGAAAAAACAGAGCCTTGTCTAGTAGCATTGTTCGCACCTGCTTTGAGTTGGTTTTGTTTCACAAAAGCTGCTTAAAATTCTTACCATTCAAAACCATATATTATTCACAGATATGGTTGCTGACTTTGTCGCCAATATGGAGCGGAAGTGGTCTCATCAAAATTTTCTCGAATATTCTCTAATAAATCTGTCATGCCAGAGAATGCCTTGCAAAGCATAGAGTACAATAGTTGCGGAATATTAAACTTTGGTGTAAATTTATTGTATCATCCTGAATCTATTGTATCATCCTTGGCGAGTTATTTGGTGATTAAACTCTGACATGCGGTTAATAACATCCGGAAATCACATCTATACATTACATGTGTTTTCCGAATCGATTGAAACAAAGATTTGTTCAAAAACTGCACAAGTTACAAAATCCCTCACCAAATTTAATATACAAGTATTTAACTCATTGCGTTTTTGAGATATTGCATTATATGTTTCTGAAAGTACAGACCGATATACAGACAACCTCTCAAGATTTCATTGGTGCCTACACTATAGATGCTACATCTGTGTGCTGAATTTCATCCATCCAGTTCCCTTCGTTTTGTAGTCATCGTATTAACTTATATTCAAACGGCCGGACAAACAGACTTCTGAACGGATTCTACTCAAGGTTTGATAGAAATCCAAAAATTTGATGTAAAGACCATATACCAATTTTATCCATCTAGCTCAAAGCGTTTTTCATTTATCTTTGTCACAGACGGTCATTTTTCAAAACTGCGTTTTTCGAATTTAGGCAAGTCTAAAATGTGGAGATTCCTCAAAATCTCGAGCTCTAATTTTTTGACGATTACTGTATTTTTTCTATACTACCTATACGAGAAAGTAAAAATAAAGCGGAATAATTTTCCTATTAACCTCAATACTGAATTTTTTTTACAATTTTTTTCAGTTATTGAGTTGTACATTCACTACAACAATTTAGTAAGAAATGAAAATTAAAAATAATCGATAAATAATTAAAGTCGTAATCGTAATTAAAGTAATAATCGTAATTTAATTAAAGAATTTAATTAAATTACGTTTTATAGTTAAAAGTATTATTAAAACAGTCAGTGTTATTTTTAAAGTGAACTTATGAAGAAATAATATTTATCCTTTTGCAATTCTGACTCAATTATTTTATTGCAATAAAAATCGTCTGCTTACGAATTTTTTTAGAACAGTAAACAAAAACATCTGCTCGAGCGTTTTGAATCGTTTGTGTTTATTTCACAGTTTTTTATTTTAATATTATCTTAGCATTCTAACAGAATTCTTTGCGATTTGTCATTCTCTTTCTGGATTTCTCGTGATTATTCCATAAGTCTGAGAGTGCTCATTTATCCGATGTCTGATGATTGTGATAATCAGAAATGTTATGATACAAATATTAAAATAGATATTGCATTTGGGAATTCGATGTCTGCATTTCGAAGAATATACATTGACGACGTCTTCACCACTACAAAGTTCTGCTGCTTTTTTTAAAATAGGAATTCCTAAATCGTTTCCAGCTAAAATGAAGAATTTGTTAAACCAAGTAAGTATATTTATTCCTTTAATTTTTTTAAAGACGAACATACATAAGTCTCTAGTAGCGACGCTATTAAGAACGTATGCATTCACTTTTTCCTTCTGCTATTCTTATTATTCTCAGACTCTTTAAGTTAAATGAGCTAACATAGCTACTAGGTTCCCGCTCCCGCTGCTAGCGAAGCCGTAGGATGTGGGTGTGTTTTTATTTAAAAAATTCTGACCTGCGTCTTCTTTAGATGCCGAAGGCATTGAGTGTTCGAATTTTACTGTCTAAAGTACAGACCGGCACAGATGGTTTGCAAAAATTCATTATTTCAGATTTCGAAAGAGATTCAACAGTTGTGACCCATAAAGGTACAAAAAGAAGGGTTCTTAGATAAAAGAATCAATTGATAAAACAATCAATTGATAAATCAATCAATAACCGTAGTTCAGTAAATCTCATAATTTTGATAAAAATGATGCGTAACTGTAATTATTTCATAGTATTGTTTATGTGGTCAGTATCTTGATTGACGGCTTGGCACTGTTAGTATCCTTGGCGAAATAAGGGGTACACTAAACAAGGATTTTACCATTATGAATTTCTTTTAATAATTAGAAATTATAAATACATTCATTACTAAAAATAAATTAGTATTATTTCGAATTACGTGAAATACTAATGTTAATTTTTCATCAGTAACTGAAAACCAAGTCATCAATTTCTAAAATTACAGTTTTCTGGTAACAGAAAAACATATATGTAAATGTTAGGAAGTAAAAATTTATAATTCTAAAATGTTTAAAAAAATAAAAATATAATTTATACCTTTTGCCTTTTTTTGATAAAATGTATTTATTAAAACTGGTAGACATTGGTAAGAACTGGCAGAAACTGGTAAATATTGAAACAATCGCTGAAGACGGTTAAGTTTAAGACAATTACTTTAGTTATGTCAATCAACTTTGAGGAACTAAAGTAAACTCAGTGGCAAGACAGCCCATGTGGGCCAAGGCCTACAGTGCTCATATTTTCTTTCTTGATCGAGGGTTCTGGAGTGCAAGGCATATGTCTCGGTTAGGTGGTCAGCCTAACGTGGAACCCCCGTGTTTAGTTCCCAAGAATGCTTGGTCCTCAGTTTATCGACCCACTGAAGGGATAAAAAAATGATGCTATATTATTTTATAAAAATAATATAGTGTATAAAAAACTAGCAGACCCGCACAGCGTTGCCCTTGGCCTAACATCTAAGAGAAAATATTAGCTTTAAACTTAAATCTAGCCTCCACCCGATGTGGCATGGGAATGTCATGCGGGATCAAAAAGATATTTAGAAATCATAAAAAATAACTGCAAAACAATTTTTTATAGCACATAATCAGAAATATTTAGAGTTAAGCTTTGATATACAGTCATTTGGCGCCTTGCGAGGTTGGCAATTTTTCGGTGACGCTTTATTTGGGGTTTATGTTACTGTATACTACTGTATTTCGATCTTTCCTGATCATTTCCCTTGATTTTTTCCTGCTGCACATACTCCTTCTGCTTACTTTAATTATTTTCGATTACATTTTTTGCATGCATTTCATTTTACAGCATTTATTGACTTTTTTCTATATTTCCTTTAATTTGCTGCAGCGTTCCTCGCGACCTTTAGATTAGAAACGCTATTGCTGCCGTTCGCGCCACATTCAGCCATTTTGCTAAAATTTGGCAATAAACTATTTTTTAAATGAAAATGACTGTATATCAATGCTGGTCCATATTTAGACTGTTAAAATGGTTTAAATTTTCCCTTGTAAACAACACATACCTTTTGATTCATCTTTCCATTTTAAAGCTGGGCTAAGCTTTGATATGCAGTCATTTTGCACCTTGCGAGGTTGGCAATTTTTTGGTGTCATTTTGCTGCCGTTCTCGCCACATTTGGTCATTTCGCTAAAATTTGGCGAAAAATTATTTTTTGGTGAAAATGACTGTATATCAAAGTTGTTCCTAAAGCTGAACAATGTGAACAGACTGTAGACATTGTTCCTATTGAAACCAATGCATCCTTTCTGTAATCCACACGGGGATTGAAATTCAGAGCGGAGTTCGGACCAAATATCAGAAACGTTTGTTCTTTCACTTCTTCTCCTGTGTCTCAAATTTAAATGTCTTCTGTCAGCAGATAGGCGAGATTCATTCTGTCTCTTTAATTCAATTGCAGTGCGATTTAAGGAGAGATGGTTACTTTGCTCAACAGAAGACTCCTTTGAAGAAAGTGTGGACATTCCCTCTCTGATATTTGGAAACCTAACATTTCTTTCCTCTACATTTTCATTATCGCGCAACAAATGAAGCGTTCTGGCGTTTAATGTGTTCCGGCCAAATTTGGATTTCCTTTTTTTGAGCATAATGAGTTTTTAATCGCAGGTTAAAATCAGACGTAAACAAAGAAATATATCGCATATGCGTACCACAATTCTCGCTATTTGCGCATTTGCAGTTTGAGGTTTCTGCACTAGCACGGATAAGTGCAAAGCATAGATACTGCTATCTTACGCATGCGCGAATCGTAGTAGGAAAATAATTAAAATCGTAATTATAACATTCTATTATTATTTTGATATGACTTCAATATACTAAATCCTTTCCCAATAAATGCCCTACAAAATGGTACAAATATCTCGAAAATTAGTTAAGAATTTCTCGAGTTTTTCGGGTTTAAACATACAGACGCTTTCAGGAGATTTCATTTTATACTATGTATAGATGATACTATCTTATAAAAAATAATGCTATATTATTTCACCGATACTATAAAATTTTTATCGTTTCTTAAATTGTATATGAGTAATAATGGTAAAGCATTCTCATCTTCAAAGTGGTGAAATCAGCTGGTTACAAAAATTGGCTGTGCTTCTGTAATTCAAAAACTTTCACTCCGTAGACGAAAATACTTCATATTTCGTTCATTCCGATTGGATCTTTTTATGAATAATTTTATTTGACTTAGCTTCTCCTTTTCGATAATTTCGATTTAAAATCGATTATTCATCAAACTCATCTTTTTATTTTATACAATTAAAAAAAAAGATAGCGTTATGTAAACAGTCCTAACTTATGAGCTGTTGCCTAATGACGATTAACAAATTCTGTCTAATTTTCTCCCCGTTAGAAGTTTATATAGATAGATTTGAAATAGACAAATAATACAGCTCACAGCGCAACACTGTATTTTGTTACGTACACAGAAGCACATTATTTTTAGTGGAGCATATTAACTTTAAGCAAATTTGAGTTATTATTAAGTCTTTTTATTGATGAAATATGTTAAAAGAAAATCGTTTGAATAATAAATTGCTTTCTTCGCAAATATCAAATTTCATCTGTTTAAAACTTTGTGAATAGATGGTAATACTGGAAGCTGTGAAGTGAGTAATCGACTTAAAACAATATAATCCTATTATTAATCATAAAGAAATGTTTATTTGCAACTTTTAAATTAAATTTCTCAGAGAAAATTTGCAAATGGTAATTATTTCATTTAAAACCCATGAATCAGAGGTGTTATTGTCTATATAAACGAAGCAAAAGGAGCATTTTTTTCAACATTAACATTTTACTGGACGTTCACACAGTAGCATCAAAAAGGTACTTGCAGGTAACAAAAAGGCTTTGAAAGGACCCCCCCTCCCTACAGGAAAATCTTTAACTGCATATTTTAGAATTTTTGCTTTTGAAAGGTCCCACACAGTAAATTATAATAAAGTTCTTAATTGTTACTTTTGTCTCTATGCCTTTTCATCGTTTTGTTATATTTACTATCAGCATTTTCTCTTTTCTTACAAATATATTTAAATAACAAACGTTTAAAAGTTGTTTCTAAGAAATTTGATATATGTCTTTTTATTTCCTTAGTAATGGCTTGTTTGAAAAAAAAAAGTGGCAGAGGTTATAAAAGCCTTTACACTTATACAACAAAATTATGTCACCTGTTATCGCCGTTGCATCCCCTGAGATGCACTTCCAACCTGTCCGGCAGGAATGTCCTGCCGCAGTTCACACAAGGGACGAGTTGCTGCAGATGCATTTGCCAGGCAGCTTCAGACATAGCGGCTGTATCGAAGGAGCCATCCCCTAGACGAAGGGAAAGCAAAGAAACGTTATACAAAATTTTAATTATGATACAGTTACAATTACGATACAGTAATGATTCAGTTGTACATAATATTAGATGTGAAACTTTGCTTCCGGCCGTTTACTGATAAATGACTGCCGTAAAGAGTGCTGGTCAAAATAGACAGATTCAAAATGTCACACTATAAGTTTTTCCATCTATAAAATAATAATATTAATAATAATAAACCCGACAGAAACGCATTAGTGAATTATTGTTTACATAAACAACTGATTTTCAAACGAAGATATCAGTTTTCGAGGTGAGTTTTCTTCACGTGCGGAAAATTTTGATTTTCTGCTTCCATTTGTAGAAAACTGCTGCTAAGGCGTATCGAATTCTCGTAAGTTCTTACGGTGAGTCTGCTCTTAATAAAGTCATATCACCACTGACTCTCCGACCGGCCTCGAGGGCACAAGGATAAAAAAACTGAATGACCTGACCACTGCGACAGCAACACTGGCGGGAACTGTGGTGAATCCTAAAGGCCATCACCGGTCACGGTACAACCCTTCCCTACGGAAGTAAGTCCAGTCATTGATGGGAGGAGCCAGACTCCCACCTTTTCGTGTATTCACAGGGTGGCAAGAACCAACCATCATGCCGGAAGCTTCTCATCCTCAGTTACGAGGTACTCCCCCCCCCCCCCTCCTCAGGCTTAATATGCTCTTAGTAAAAGAACATGTCGCGAGTAGTTTCAGCGCTTCAGCCCCACCAGACAAGTTGGTGGGATCAGCTCGGTGTGATATATCAAGAGCAATTGAAATCATTCTTCCGTAGAGGGCAGCAAACCAGCAGAGGGGATCGGTATCGAATGTAATTTGTAAGCTTGAATCAAGTATTGAAGAATAAACGGTGACAGCCACAGCAAGGTTATCCTCCAGCATGACAATGTTCAGCGATATTTTTCAGAGCCGATCAAGAAATACTTGGAAACCCTAAAAGAGCTTACGCCACCCACGGTTTCTTTCGTCTATCGCTTGTTTCGATAGACGGCACTCGACCTGGCTGATTGGCATTTTCGCTTTTATGAAGTCCAAAATCGGATAGATTCGAGGATCGCCTCAAAAGTTCCATCATTTCTTCGGAATCGTATCCGGCAATTGCCAAAAGATGGGGAGTTTAGCTTAGTTTAGTTATATTAACTTCCCATTTTTAAAGCAAAACTAGGGCTATTTTAGGACGGACTTCGCAATTTTGAACCATGACGAGGACGATACCTGAACTGATGTCCCATCTTCAAACTTCCACACTACACCAGAGGGAGGACATTTGACCCGATGGATTTAACGTGCACCAGACCATCTTATATGGCTGTTCTTCGGTGGTATCAGGTCTCGAACCTGAAAACCTAAGTCTTGACCTAACCACCAGGTCACTGCAGATCTCTTAAAGATATGAAAAGTTATAGCTAGCGACGGATAGAAACTTTTAGTCATGAATAAATAGTCACTTTTTAAGAATAAATATTCAAATTTCGGAATAGAAAAACAGCGGAAACATAGTTGTACACATAATATATTTTTTATTTTTATTTTTGGAAACTAAATCATATTTGAGAATAAAGAAAATATTCAGGAAACAACCTCTGAGTATGACTTCAGGTTTCTTCGGCTCGGCTCGCCTCAGATTCTTTGGCAGTTTGTCGTTCTCCAAGTGCCACTTTTTGAGGCAGTGAGGCTCGTGAAGACCGATGGATTTTGTGCCAAACTGGCGACCACATATGTAGCAGATGATCGTGGGAGGTCTCCGAGAGGCTGCTTTCGAAGATCGAAGTCCTCGCATCTGAAAGGAAACAGATCGTCTATAATGAAGTTATATGCCAATTCACGAAAAAAATTTCTCTCATTTAACTTATTTAATGTTTTAATAGAAGTCTGAGATGCTATAGTCTTAATTGGGATCATTATTATTTGCAATTCACAGGAGAGAAGAAAGAAACATAAAAAGATATTGAGATTTACTGATGAAAAATATTGATATAAAGGGGGGAAAAGTATTGAGATGGATTTTGAGCATGTTCATCTTTTTTTTCAATATAAGAAAGTAAGTTTTGAAAAGAAAATTACATTCTGTACGAAGGGACATTGATTCTGTGATTTAGATTAGAATGTTCATCAGTTGAATCAGTGATATCACGATGAAGATTCATTTAAAGAAAATTATAGAAAATCATTTATCCTTATAATGATAATATAAAATCTGAATTATTTGTATCATAAAAACGCACGCATATGCGCACTATAGTGAAGAGCTTAACGCCAATACAATTTTAAGTTTAATATATCATTAAAATAAAATAAAAGTTACAATTTCGAAAATATTGCTGATGAAAAGAAGTAAATCATATTAAAGGCCAGAATAGACTGGTTGGTAGGGATTTGGATGCGTCTCCCCTGGGTTGTGAATTCGCACCCCTCCGTCTGACGATTCCCCTAGTAAGTAGTGGCTAGTGCAGGTACACATAAGTCTGTCGTAGCCACAAAGTCCTCTAAGTCGAGACAGTACCACTGGGGGTAATGGATCGGAGGTGATTGTTCTCTGATTTAGGTATAAATTATGAATGATGTGGATGAGTGAATGAAATGTATGAATGAAGTCTACCCCGTGAAAAGGGCTGTGACGCCATGAGTAGCTAAGATGCACTCTTGGCCTTAGATGGTGCTAATTAAACAAGAGACGATAAAACTCGGCTTAAAATCTCTGACCTCGCCAGCGGGTTTGTCTTTGACAAGTGCAATAAGCAGCAGTAGCAACAACAAATCATATTAAGTACTTACATGAAGGTCAGAGATGATTCTGTTTGATATAATCCATTGGTAAATTAGAAATGTTAGCACAGATTAAGCCCAGAAATCCAAATATGCGAGAGGTCTCGCTGGCGCCTTGTATTGGAAACTACTGATCAAAGCAGAAAGCTAAACATTGCTTATTCAAGAAGAACAATGATTAGACTTATTATTATTTCTCGGAGGTTCATGGCTCAACGCGTTGTTGGGTAAAATTCTTCGCTTCGTTTTGATGGTTAGTCGGAGGTAGCGCATACTTCATTTCATTGTGTTTAACGAAAGCTGAAATTGCATAATAAAGCTTTTGACTGTTTTTTGTTTTAAGAGGTGAGCATTAAGACTGGGTAACTCTTTCAAGGTATCTCATCAACAGACATTTCAGCTGACCATTATAGAATAGGTTCAGAAATAGAGGTTAATTCAAATTTTGTCATTCACAAAGTGCACCTACTTAACGTATTCCATCATATGAATTGATAGTCGCCTCGGATAACATGATAATAAACAAACAGACAATAAACAAATTGATATTTCATGATTAACATTTTATGCAGGGGGATTCAAAAATTTTCGTTCAAATTTCGTGGGGATTACGTCAGGAAACTGATTTCATGTAGGAAAGTATGTCCAGAAACGTCAACTGCATTGACAAAATGGACAAGTGAACATCAGGAAAAAGTACACTTATGTGATTTTTATTCCAACAAGGTAAAGTACAGGTGCACAGTAGGTGTTCAAATTTGCGATCAATTACACGAACACAGGATTCACAGCGCCGTTGCATTCCTCATGCAATATCTACGAGACTGCTGACTATGAGACCCTCAAGCTGCTGAGCAATAGCTCATGTGCTAGTATTTGGATTATCTTCGATGAGCTGTAGGACTTGTTCTGGATGTTGACAGTTCGTGTCAGTCGTCTTCCTCTCATATCCTGCATGTTGTTGCGCAGTGAACCTCGTTCGCACAGATTGCGATGCATACTTGCAAACATATGATGCTGCGGAATTCTTCTGCTGGTGTTCTGTCCGTCATATGTGAGATGCATATCTTTTAGCTCTTGATGCGTAAGCGATTCATCACAAGTAAGTCAGCTCGTACACCGATGACAGCAGGAGTGGTCGAGAGAGCTGTACGCTGGTTGAGTAAAAACAGCGCTCTCTACATACGCATGCGTACAATCGAGGACATTCTTTTCAATGTGAAATCGATTTCCTTACTTATTCCTTACTTTCTTCCGAATTTTAAACGATAAGTTTTGAATCCCCCTGTATATTTAGATTTCAAGTAAATGCTATATTTCAAGCAATCTTAGACTAGAAACTGCATAAAAAATTTTGTGACAGTAAGAGTTTTGTACGTTTTCTCATATGTACTTTAATGAAGATGTTATCTTCCCTTAAAATAAAATGATGGTACGATTACTCAGATTTTTATTTTCAGAATTCCGCTCAAGAAAAATATGGGCTAATATAATACAGACCGTTATGCATTTGGCTGTTTTTTGTTCTAACCGATTGAAATTAAAATTTGACTCAAAATTAGCAACAAAATCGCATACTAAGTTTCATTTAAATCATTGCGATTTTGAGTTATATCGCATTTACATGCATGCGAACACTTACAGGTAGGAATACACAGAATGAACAGACAGACAACACCTTGACGGATTGTGCTCAAAATCTGATCGAATCTACAATTTAGATTGGTAAACGTTTGTACCGAATTTTATTTTTCTACTTCATTAAGGTTTGTAGCTATTGAGTTCATTTGTAATAAGACAGAAAAGAAGTTATTAGCGTAAATCTTGTTGAAAACTTGATTTGATGTAGAAATTTGTTGTAACGATCATATATCAAATTTCATCGCTCTAGCTCAAAGCGATTTTGAATTATTATCCCCACAGATAAACATAGTGACAGACATATACTTATTTTTCGGACTTAGAGACATCTGAAACTTAGAAATTTTGTAAAGATCTCGAGGTCCAATTTATTGAAGATTAAAATATTTTTCTCTTTGTTATGATTCATTTACGAAAAAATAAAAGAGAGTGATAATCTATGAGTGGAAAAAATAATTTTGGATAATTTTATACGAGTTTTGTTTATTTTTTAAAAACACTTTGATGCATATAACTCAGAGAAAAATTTTCTTGTTATGATAAAAATATCTATAGAAGTGGTGTATAGTATTTTATATAGAAGTAGATCAAAGAATAGAGGAAAAGAAAAAAGAATTTTCTATAAATCAGTTATTATTTTGATAGATAAATGGTATTGAAATCATGTTTTAATTTGAAATATTTCCTTCCAATATTTCCCAAATGAATGAGAGAAAATGACATGTTTGTAGCAACTAGTAATTATGAGTAACTACTAATTATGGAACTTCATTTATAAGCTATATCTAGGCTGCAGAAAATCTGAGATCTAACAGTTAACTAATAATATTAAAAAAGGCACAATGCCTGCTGCCAACCCGGAAGAAATTATTTGGATCTCTTCCTGTCTAATAGCAGTAAATATCACTGAGAAATGATCTATTAACCCCCCTAGGGATATATTAGCTGTGCAGTGAGTTCAGAAATCAGCTGTAGAACTGAGAGCACAAAAAGATCCCATGGGGCAATTAAGGAATCTATATTTTCAATCAGGAAATAAATTCGGCACGTGGGGCATAAATGCTCCAACTTTTGTCAGTGCTTTGAGCGGCGCAGAATTTAATAATAATTTTTAAGTATTATAATTTATTCTTTGTTTTTCCGATTTCATTTTTATTTCATTTTATAGGGCAAAGAGAAAGTATTTCAATAGTTAAAAAAAATACACTGGAGATTTAAATGATTGCCCTATATTTTAGAGTCCCTCATGTTCAAAAAAAAACATTTTTGGAATTACATCTATCAGTATGTGCATGCAATAATTCAGGAATGGAATTTGGAAAATAATGAGATTTGGGAAATGGTTTTTAATGCAAGAGTGCAGATTTGTGCACCTTGTTTGCAGACAAGATTTGTGTACAAATGAAAGAATCTGACACTTCGTCCACATGCATGTAAACAAGAGAATTCAAAAACGAAATGAGTAAGACAAATAACTAGAATTTATCGTTTTTTTTTAGCCAAATTTAAGCCGAAATGGGCGTGATAACTCAGCAACATATAAAATTAAGCAAATTGAAATCTATAATAATGCCTTTACGTCACAATTCTGGTTACATGTGCAATTTTGAAGTCAGGCATTCAGAGGAAAGAATTCAGAATTCTTAGTTTTGTATTTTTATACGATGAAGTTAAAAATAAAATTTTGCACATTATGAAGTTAGAGTTGAGGGAATAATACTTTCTTTCTTTAGAATTTGAAGTTTCTAAAATGGAAATGGGCGCTATTGCTCAGAAATTTTGATATAGTTTGAAAATTTGCGAAGAATAATTTTTTCTAATGTAATGAGTGTAAAAATCAGGAATTCTTAAAAGGCAGTGATCCCACACGGGTGGCAAAAACAATTACAGAAATCGCAATAACACACAACTGCAAGTAAGCTTGACAGAAAAATAAATGCATTAAAATTTTCGAAATAGAATTTTGAATTTTTTTTAGATATCATTAATCAAAAATCGTATTTATTTTCTAGTTGGGGCATAATAACTAAATTTTGTTGATAGACATGTGTTACGAACAATTTCAAGTAGAAAAGTATTAGCAAAACCTGTTATAGAGGACTTTATAACGAATGAGATACAAATTTTTGGAATACAGTTATGAAGTTTATTATAATACAGTATGCTAACAAATTAAGATATTTTTACATAATGATAATGATCGCTATATGGAGCTGCGTTAATTTCAATAAAAATCTGTTCTACATTAGGAGTTTTTCGTCCATCCACAATCTGAATTACGTATACGCGCTTTGGGATTGCAGTCAGTGGTAATTTGCGCATGACCATGACTCTCCTTTTTTACCTCTTCACGCATAGATTTCTTGATTTCAGACTGTCGATTGTAGATGATATTTTTGGAAGTCAAGTGACCTATTATTGCAGCTATACCCGAGTTTATACCCTAACAGGACCCAGTTATCGTAATATTTTAATGGGAGTTATAAAAAAAA
The DNA here is from genome assembly GCA_026543865.1 of Argiope aurantia. Classification (NCBI taxonomy): domain Eukaryota; kingdom Metazoa; phylum Arthropoda; class Arachnida; order Araneae; family Araneidae; genus Argiope; species Argiope aurantia. The sequence continues at coordinate 170,516 of JAPMOR010011529.1, forward strand.
AAAAAAAACTGAAGAGCCTTACAAGTTACATTTGTTTCAGACGGTCCGTTTGTCAGAATTAAATCTAAATAACATCAATTCATATCGAAGTTAGTGTGTTAAAATGTTATATACACAAAAGGTCCAAAAAATGAATTTCATTTCAAAATTTTTTTCCACATGCAAAATTTAGTTGTCCCAGCTCTTGAATCTGGCGATTAGAAAGGGCGCTATCAATGCGCTGGAGGGTTTATTTTTTATTTTTTTAATTTTGCGAAAAAATAATGTAAATATTGTGCGAGAATTAATAATGAATAACGAAGAATATTTTAACTCAAATGGATTTGCTAATAAACAATACTCCGCTTTTTTTTGTGAGGTGAACACTAGATAAACACAAAAGAGGTACTTCATACAGTATTAGAAATATTAACCATTTACTTTCAAAATAAAACATTACGGCACTCTTGCTAAAAATATATTTGTATTTTGTAGATATAACCGATTTTAAATCTTACATTCACAAATTTTTAAATTGTTTTGGTAATATTAAATTTACTGTAGCTTCGCTGCTCATACCATTTAAATATACAATGGATAACGAAAACAATTATTTTTTAAGGAAAACCGGTACCCCCCCTTTTTTTCTATATTTTCCTAATATCTGTTTTGTTTTGTTGTAGTTGAATATAAACCGTTCAGAAATTTAAAATTTCAAAATATTTTTCTTGTTCATAAATGTAAAACTTAAATTTTTTTTAAAATTTCTTTAAAAATTATTCTTTTTTTTTTTGAAAAAAAAAAAAGAGACTTCTTGATTCAATTCTCAATTTTTTTGCTGTCCATTTCTTTTGAAGAATCCTTCTAATGAATTTAATAAAATCTGGCATCAGATTTTGGACATCTAAATTAGTTTCGGAGCAAAAAAATTCTTTGACTTAAAAATGTTTGTGATATTCTGGAAAATATCAAATTTTTCTTTCGCTAAAACTTAAGATTTTTTTTTCTAATGAATATTTTTAAAAATCGATACCTAATCCTATTAAATTGATACTTCTGTATTCACAGAAAAAATTTCAAGTAGTTGGAATGAAATGTGTTTCACTTTTAGCATTTTGCGCAGGTTTTGACATCTTAACTGAAGACTTTAATTAGAATGTAGACACATTAGGTGAAAGGAAAAAGCCTTCCCATTATGGACATCGGATTCTTTTCACTGTATGATAAAACTGAATGAAAAAAAAAAGTTACTTTTTCGCGTTTGTTAATGAGAAAATCGGATAAAGAACCTTCCCTCTGCTTTATCGGAATATTTTGCAACCAAATAATTCTTTTCGCTTTTAGAAAATTATATTGATTTCATTAGCGTGATGGATCTACTCTAATCGCAACTCAGTTTTCACTCTGTTCAGCCGACCTAAGAAAATGACGGTGCTTAAAAGCTCTCGGTGCTCTCAGCTTAATTGATTTGATGAAAAGACAAACACAGTACACACGACAATGCACATTTAGGTCAGCGAGGTTTATGGTTAATTGCTATTAAGATCGAATGGCATTTTCCTTCTGTGTCAAGTTTAACATGAGGTTTGGTAGCAGTAGAAAGGTCTATTGCTTTCCTGACGCCGTACATTAATTATATATATTCAAAGGCCAATATAAATTTAAATGCAAAGATAAAGGATTATATGTAAAAACTAAACTACCGATACTACAATCTGAAGTATCGTCACAGTCAAATGACATATATAATTGAAAGTAGTAATATTTAAGTGGATGTAATCTTCTGCTGTGCAGTGTTTTTATTCTCTTGGAATAATAGCCCTTTCTTTTGGAAAATAAATGGCAATCAAAGTCCAGTCTGTGACATTGTGGCATGATAATGTCAGAGAAATAGATTTATCTTTTTTTCTTCATCTGATATAATTGTATCAGCCGGTGCTTTCTATACATGGCGATTTTTACAGGACGCAGTGGCAGAAGGTATGCAAACTTTATAAAAAAAATTACCATGCTGAAATTGATATAATATTTTTATTCAAAAAGAATGGCAGCACGCACATTACAAAGTTTTAGTGAATTTAAGACTTTTATATTTAGCTTCCTAGCGCATAAGAGAAAATCACATACGAGTTCGCAACATTGATAGATTTTGTCCAATGAAAAATACTCGCACAACTGTGCTCACTTTCTTTTTCTGAGTAGCTATACTTGGTTAAGCAGCGCCACATTCATGAGATTAAAATATTGTTACGGAATTTCCGGGGTTCGTTTGGATAGTGGAAGTTATATGGTGTGGAGAATGCTCAATCAGCAGGCGGCAGTAGAAAAAAACAACAACAACGACGTTTATTTACACGAAGACACACAGGACAGCACAAAGACGACAACTATATATAGCATGGAAGACTATTATCTTCAGCCGAGACGTGCAGCATACACAGCAACAAACAACAAGACTCTACTGCAGACAGTAGCTCACAGCTTAGTTCAGCACTAGCTTGACTCCGTCGCTGCTCTGCTAATCCCCGAAAGACCAGTTCTTCACCGTCAATTCCGACTACAACTACTTAGCAGCTGCGCTGCCTCCTTTTATAGGTCTCAGGGGGCGGGGCTAGAAGCCTCTCAACCAATCAGGAACGTTCGAGGTGTATCTCGGTTCCTACTGGACGGATCGGGAAAATTCTTGATGTTTCGGGTATAATCTATTTTGGCGCCAAATTCGTCGCCAAGCTCTGGGACCTCCGACGCGACACCCGGACTCCGTCCAATACAGATGACTGTAAAACAATCTTTCTGATGATGGAACCAACTATGCTGGAAAGCCGAATTGCAGGTTTGTAACAATATTTATCAATTTATAATAAAACCAATACATGGAATGTTTAGAAAATCCAAATGTCTAAAAGCATAAAACTGTAAGTCATGAAAAAGCGCAACAATGATGTAAAGGAGAGGACTGTATTAAAAAGCGCAGATAATGTTTATATATGATTATAAAAACCAATATTTAAAAAAAAACCCTAAAAAGGTTAACATGCGGTGTTTTGGAAAGCAACTCTCCAAAATCAGAGTGAGATTTCGGAAAATATGCAAGACGCTGCAAAGAAAACCGTGGACATTCTGCAAGAATGAGTAAAACAGACATAGGACTATTACAAATTGAGCAAAATGGTGTTGGGTCCCCCAACAACAGATGCCGGTGGGTGAATCGAGTGTGCACAATCCTCAACCTAGTTAAAATTGCGTCCAGTTTTCTGCTGTGTAAAATGGGCCAGTATTCTATTGTAAGCTTAATTGTATGAAGCTTATTACGAATCTGCGTGACCCATTCAGTTTCTATTTGGAATGCAAAATGTGTAATATATATTTCTTATAATCAGAAAGAGGAATCTGTGTTGGCAAGAAAGTAGTAACCAATTAAGTTGCCATATCAGACTTTTCCTTTCCCGGAATATTGTCTATTATAAACGCTGGATCCAAATGTAATCAAAGTAAACAAAATACCGTACACATAGTATAAGTTGCTATATTATAACGAGAATATTCATACTGCGTTATAAAGTATAGCGTATAGTAAGTTATTAACATGATATGGGTAGATAAACGAATCGACATCATTGCTAAAAGAATACATTGATATAATTAATTTCGCATATTTCATATTTGTTAGGTGAGAATTTTGTGATAGATTTTTCACTCTTTCTCACGCATTAGAGACGCGTTTTCATATAATAAAATTTTGTGGATTTATGAGTCTTCTTCTATAAAAATTAGTTTAAATAATTTTAGAGCTTTTAATTATCAATGATCAACTTTAGCTAAATATTGTTCTTGTAGGGTGTTGCCATCTAAAAATTAATTTGAAAAATATTAAATTTTAGGATCTATAACTTTTATAACCATGAGTTTTGAAATATATTAAAGAATAAAGAGTAGAAAATAATAAGAAAAAAATGCTTTTAGTCCTTTTATAATAATGTTTATGAAGCAGGAAATAATATTTTTTACTGAAATTCTTGCCAGGAAAAGAAAAACCAATGAAAATAAAACAACGGAATCGTAAGAACGAATTATTTTTCGAAATAACACTAAAGTTAAGATAGACTATAAACGCAATTGAAATTCCATTTTACTCAGAATATTTCTATCGGAATTTTAAATTTTATATTTATGTTTTGGCATCCCTATTTTTGATAAAAAATGAATTGAAATGGGAAATTACAAGGCATTCAGAATATCAAACAACAACCTGGTGATACCTTTGTGTTAATAAGGAAGCTTCTGTGACTTCTTGATGTTTTGGGCATAAAAGTCTTTATTTCTAGGATTCAATTAGCACAATTGAATCAATTAATGATGAAATTAAGAATACTACTAAAAGATAAAAATAAAGAGTTCAAGAAAAAAAGAAAATGTTCTCATCAATGTACTAAAAAGTCCGTTAGAACTGTTAATGTAATTACTACTTTCTCGTGTACAAAGCATGCGAAGAAAAAATTACTATAATCGCCAAAAAATTCGCCAAGATTTCGATGAATCTCCAGATATCTCGTAAATTCAAAAAAAAAAAAATTATGACTGTCTGTGAACATAGTAACTCAAAAACACTTTGAGCTAGATGGGTGAAATTTGGTATATAAGTCATTATACTTCATTTTTGGATTTCAATCAAATTATGAACGAAATTCATTCAGAGCACGTCTGTCTGTCTAGAAGTCCCAGTACAAGTGAATTCAATGACGACAAAATGTAAGGAACTAGAAATATACAATTTAACATGCAAGTTTAGCGTTAATTTAATCAAATTTGAAACCAAATCCGTCCAGGAGTTGATCGTCTGTTTTTCCTTCTTCGGTGTGTATGAAAGCATAATAAAAAAGCGCCGTAACTTAAATAGATGAAATTAGGTGTATAATCTTTTGGCTACAATTGTAGTTCTATATCAATTTTTGTGTAGTCGGAAAAAAATCGCCAAAATATATAATTGATTTTCAAATATCTGTGAATTAATTGAATTTCTCACGATTAATTACCAAAGATCGTAAGCTAGATTCATTAAAAATCTCCGATTCACGCCAAAGATCAATCTTTCGTAACCATTGTTTGTCACTGGCATGTATGTATTAAATGCCTAAGTACGAGTTTTTCTTAATATATATCAAACCACACAGTTCTCAAGTGTGAAATGAAAATTCTTATTCCTCACTGGGTTCACAGCCTTAATCTAGACCCACAATTTTATGTGTGGAAAGTTTATAACAATTTTATTAGAGAATATGAGAAAGTTTCTGCGGACCTACTCCCGTTGGTTTAAAAAAATTACCGAAATAAATATTTAATTTATGCGTTTGTTTTCAGAGCTAAAGTTGTTCTATCGTCACATCTGCATTTAAAAAAATAAAATAATTGCGGCGTTGAAAGCGAACCCTAGATTTTTACATCATTTATGAAACAATTCTCGACCTAAGCTGCACAATAGGATCTTGAACACAGGATTATCTTTTAGAAGTATAGCCGAAAGGATAAGTTAAAGCCAAGTTGAAAATGCAAATCTTGCATAATCTTGAAGCTTCAACCTAGTTTTTAATTTATTTGAAACACCTCTAGTGGAAAAAATATAAATAAAACTACATTGCGTGTTAATAAACTAACTTCCTGCATTTTACTTTGCCTTGAAAAAACGGCCTTATATCTCAACTTGAATGAAATCTGAAAATCCTTATTTCTAAAGTGACGATAAGAAGAAAATGTGCATGTAACGAAATCTTTTGAAAGAAGTGCGGCGCTAGACAATACTGTGGCTACAAGGGAAAACTTGTGAATAAAGTTCTATCAATAAAGAGATTTTAAATAGAAAATCACCATTGGATAAGAAAGGGGGGATAGGCAGTTAACTGCACGCATTTGAGCAGTGGGGAGTCAAATATAAAGAGGAAGCAGTTATGCAATGAGAAACAAACTGCCTTTTATAATTCCTTTTGTAAACTAAGTACAATAGCTAACAAAATTTCAGCATCAAGATTTTGATCGAATATCCATGTCTCAGCTGAATCTTTGAAATTATGTATGTTTATAACTTTAAGAACATTATGATTGCAAAATGTAATCAGAATTGATACATAATTGTACTACCAATTTTCAGATTTTGGTCAAACTTTGGGCGAGTTCTTTTTGCGGGAAATCTAATACTCCTTCAAAAAAAAAAAAATGAGATTAAAATTTATAGATTTATTATCAAAACTTCAGATGAATATTAGATTTGGTAACGAGTTCATCACTTGTTTTTCGATCTGTCTGTGATTATGTGACAGCGATAAATCGAAAGTACAATGACACAGAGAAATGAAATTTGGTGTTGGGTATTGTTATCAATACTATAAATTAGTGTCAAAATTCTAATCCGTTTCCTGGAAAAGAAGATACCCAGAATCTATATTGATTTTTCTTCAATTTATTATCAAGCAGAAATCGCGCCATAACGTAAGTTTACAAGAAAGTCGAGGGAAGAAGTTAACTACTGCAGATTTTACCTGCATACGGTTTCCATTGCAAAATGAAACAGATATCAGCCTGCAACATGATTCATTGTTCTGGTTCATGTTCATGGTTCATCAAAAATTTTTTTCTATGAGCTATCTGTTTCTGAAATATCAATGTGCTGTTATTTGAAAGGAATAAGCTGCTTCATCCGAGCCATGGATTTGTTTTCAAAATAATTTTTCATGTATTGAAATATCATTGACATACTACACTTCGAAATAATCTAGATTTCTCATTTCTTTGTGGAGGCCGCGGTGGCCTGGTGGTAAGGTCTCGACTTGTGAGCCGTAAGATTTCAGGTTCGAGACACGATTCCACCGAAGAACCGTCGTGTGAGGGGGTCTGTTGCACGTTAAATCCGTCATGCCAAACGTCCTCCCGCTGGTGCGGTGTGGTATGGAGAGCGGGGTGCCAGCTCAGATGTCGTCCTCGTCATCTGACCGCGGTTCAAAATTACGATTCCGTCCCAAAATAGCCCTAGTGTTGCTTTACAACGGCACGTTAATATAACTAAACATAACTTAAACTTCTCATTTCTTTGCATTCTGTAGGGAAATAAAGATAACAATAATTTTGAAAATATTTAAAAATAACAAAAAAACTAACAAAAATTGGAGCCCGGCTTGCTAGCCCAGATTGATTTTTGAGTTGTGAAATATTAATGAGGCATCAATTGAATAATTCAAAGCAAATAATGAGGAATACGTATAAAAAATTGTAAATACTGTGAAATAAAATTGAAATGAAAATCCTAATTCGGTATTAATGTTCAAAGGAATTTAATTATTATTTTAACATTGACAAAAGCACAGATTGAATGCTTTGATAGATGTTTTTGAATTTTATCATAACATTAAATATTAATTTTTGAAAATTGTATATCCCAATAGAAAGTTTTTTAATTACATTAAAAGAAACTTATTCAAAGTAAAATATTGAACAGAACTGAAATTGATTCAATTAAAAAAGGAATTTCTTGAATTTTAATAAAATGTAAAAGACATTTTTGTGAGATAATATTTTCTTAAGAAATAGTTTGGTCATCAATTTCCATTAGTAAGTCATAGTACGAATACGAATAACGAATAATAAGTACGAACAAGGAATTTCCTAATAACAACTGGTAGTTAAAAAATTATATTAGCCCCTTGCACCTGTTATCCCAGTCACGTTACTGATCCTCTCGTAAGATCGAAACATTTTCCACAATCGTTAAGATGATTGCACGCTCTTAAACTTCATCAATGATCCAATACTATGTTTGATGAGAAAATTCCACAAAAACAATATTTTTATCATAACTTAACCAGAGGAAAATATACGCTATTAAATGAAGTATCTTTCCCTCTGTAAATCTCACGTCTGGAAGGAAATAATAAAATTGATGTGAATTTCATTCCAATAACAGGAGCTTTATTACGGATAGCGCATGAAAAAATTTGAAAAAGATGAATTAAAATTAAACTATTTGTTGTTGTTGTTTCTTATGGCACTTGCCATGGACAAGCCCGCTGTTCGAAGACAGCGATTTTAAGCCGGTGGGGGAGCGTCTCTTGTTTTTTTAGTAGCGCCAAGTAGGGCCAAGAGTACGACTTAGCTACTCATGCATCACTCATTCGCTAGCACAACCCCTTTTTACAAGAGGGCACATTCACACATCTCACAGAAAGAACAACGGAAGAACAACCATGCTCAAACCGGGATTCGAATCCAGGAACCCAGATCACGGGGAAGACGCGCTACCCCTATGCCAGGACGCCGGCAAACTATTTGTTGCATAGAAGTGAAAATGAAAAGTTGATTTACTAAGGACTGATTGCTCAAAGGCAGCTTTCGAGCAATAATAAGCTGAAAAATATTGCGGAAAACATTAATGTTTCAGGTAACTTTTGGAATTTCAAAAAATACTTTCATAAGCACCTACTGTCCAAGAAACAACTATTTCCCAAATTTCAACTTTCTAGTCCCAGTGAATTTTCTTATGACTCTGTATGTGAGTGGTATTTCGCTTTTTTGCATCACAAATCATTCTAAAAGCAGCCCAAGATTGAAAATTGTTTTGTAATCCTTAACTACTAAGAAAATGCAACTATTGAAAGATTTTCCGTAAAAAAATTTGTTCATTATGATGCAGCGTTAGTTATTTTTAATTTCATTTAATTTCCTACATTTAATCTAAATTATGGGAAATGAGAGTTTGATGATTTATTTACGAATTGAGTCGATATTTTTATCCGTTTTGTACAACTTATCTCACATCAATTAAAATTCAAGCAAAAAGCCGAATTTTAATTTTGAACAAGAAAAAAATATCAAATAAAACAGAATTTAGTTGAAGGAGTATTAATTATTTAATGCTAAAAAATCCTTGATGGGAACTGGGGCGTTCTCTACAATGAAAGTTGTCACGATTTAAGTTGTAAATAAAAGAGATTTTTTTTCGTAAGTAAGTTTTACATCTCATAAAAAATCTAGGACATACAGAACGAATGATGCAGTTCAATGATAAAACAGCAGAAAAATAGTTGTTTATTAACATATTTATGTTTAATGGCACATCGAATAAGAATTGTGATGTGATAATTTTTAAATTTATAATTTAAAATCTGTACGCTCAGAAGAAATAATTATTAGTAAAATTACTCCCAAATTAAAATAACATGAACATAGACTAAAGTGAAATGTATTTGAATATGCCCATAGTAAAAATTAAAAATCCAGTAAGAGTGGTCTTCCCAAAACTTTGTCGCATACATTGTAATAAAAGTATAGTCCCAGAGAAAATCTTGTATGGCAATGGCGTACAATAGTCACGAACTATAAATTTTTGCCATGAATATAGCATTTTTATTAAATATATCATTGGATCGTTGGCGAATTCTTTGGCAATTAATTCCTGGTATGAGGCTGATAGTATCCAAAAATTGGATTTGTGTTTTAGATCCATTTTTCCCGATCGATTGAAATAAAAATTGGATGCAGAACTATTATTATAGTGTAAATAACGAAATATGTGTAATCACAAATATATGAAATAAAAATCTAATAATCTCGGATGTAATCAAAATTTGTGTAATCACAAAATTCCATACCAGATTAGATATATTATTGTGTTTGCATGTTTCTGAAAGTACAGAAAGACAGATGGTCAATATCTGTTGAATTTTGAGTTGGATTTGACGCAAATTTGATAACTGTTTACACAGTAGATGTTAATTCTGTGTATCGAATTTTATCTCTCTAGCGCTTTTCGTTTTGTAGTTAACGCGCTAAATTATATTCGAACAGCCGGACAGACAGACTTCCTCCCAGGGGATTCTGCTGAGCATTTGATATAAATTTACAAATACGGTATAAAGACCATATACTAAATTTCATCCTTCTAGCTCACATCCGTTTTGAGTTATCTTTGATGCTCAAATACTTGATTTTTAAGTAATAAATAAACAGACTGACATTTTTCAAAAATTTGTTTTTCGAAAGGCGGGTCTAAAACGACAGAATATGGAATTTGAAATTTTTGACGATTACTATACTTTCTCTGTACAACGTATACGAGGAAACAGAAAATGGATATCGTGCAACTTTAAAAAAAAAACAAAAAATCATATGATATTTTGCATGATAAATAATCTCTATAAATTAATGCTATTGCATAGAAAAAAAAATAGGTTTTATTTTTTATATTAAAAATATTAATAAGTCATCCTGGAGCTATATAATGCTAGTTAATGTTATTGCATAAGATTACAAAGGATTATAATAAATGGAATATGTTCTTATATTCCATGCGTACCGAACATTGAACAATAAATAAATAATCACGTTTCGACCGGAGAAAAAATCTTTTTCTTTTTTTTTATCATAAGAGATCCTATTAGATTCATTGTTCGAGCCAATTTAAAAACTTTGACTTTTCAACTTATACAATTTATACATTTTTGTAATCATTGAAATCCTTATTTCCCTATTCAATCAGCTGCCTCTTTTATTCGATTTTTGATGATAGGATCCTTTCAGTTCCCTGAAAGGAAAGAGCGATAGTTAAAAAATTTTATGTAATGGTTAGTTCCCAATGTGGAAACATGGACGAACGGTATTTTAATAATTTAAGTGGAAAGGAGGATATTCATATCAAACATATTATCAGGCTACAAAATCTTAGTTATGGCGAACTCACCGTAGACGAGAGTAATACTGAATAACAATCTGCGTAATTGTATGGAAGTGAACAAATGGGTTTGACTGAAAATCATCCTGGTGGAAAACGAATTCAAGTCCACCTCTCAAAAGTCATTAATTGTGGACGAGCAAACGAAGGTTTCCAATAGTTGTCATAGCAATCAGCAACGTATCTTCCCGGTTGCGTGTCTCCCGGCAACCTTCCCTTTTGTTGAAATTTATCGACAAAGGCTTATTACCCACAATCCCACTGACCCAGTTGAGGCGCACGTGGATAAAAAAAAAGTTCGACAAGGAAACATATTTCGAGCAAGAGTAAAACATTGATTGAAAGAACAGGATTCCACTTATTTCTCATTGATCTGAGTTTCGATTTTTTAAAATTTTTATTTTTTTTAGTCTAAGTCTGATATTTTTAGATAAAGAAATTGATGTAAGTAGTCTGAATTCTTGAAGGTTATGCCAAATGAAAGGATTATCAGACAGTATTGCATGGAAAATAGAAATTTAATTTGTGATCAGTAGAGCATATTGGTGATTTAAATTTGATTTAACAAGGGGTTTTAATTTTTTAACATGTATTTTATGTAACCTTGTATTTAATGGATCTTCATGATTCTAGAGCGATATTACTGAAACTCTTAATAAAATTGAAAGAATCGCAAAGTTACACAATTTTCTTATCCGAACTACTTGCCTTCTTTGACGACCAACTGTTCATCCACTATCCATTAAAAATAATCAGCTAAACAAGTCTTCAAACCGCAACCACTTTATCGATTTCATCAACATTTAATTCATATAAAAGTCAATGGCAAAATCGATACGTCGTCCATGGTCCCCTGTTCTCAACCTCCCATTTTAGAGAAAAATCGCAAAGCACTACTTCTGTATGCATTCTTTGTGACAAAAAATCCCAAAGAGTTCCCAGTCGAAAGAACTAGATAAGATGTTTAATCTACCCTTTACGCTTTCAGATTAGTTCTCACCTAAGCTGCCATGGCGTTCCGATTGAGTTGCACTGCACAACATAGTTACGATTTTAGAGTCTTGATGAAATCTTTCCTGTACTCCTTCGAGTGGGTCAAAGTACCCGCTTTTGATTTATAGACACACATTCTTTCTGTTAATTGCTACGCAAGGAATGCCAAAATCTGATGCAATTAATCCAGACGAAGACGAGATAGATGATTAAGAGCATCATCATGCTATGAAATTTTTTTAAAACTTCCCTTTAAATTTTGTATAAAATATGAAAAACTGTTCAGTTGCAGTTTCATTTATACACTATGCTGTATAGTAGCATCATTGTATTACGTTTTCTGCCTTGTAATTTATATAAAAAGCTAAGAGAATGTGTACTTACACCACAAAGCATAATTACGAATTTAGAGTCTGTTCAATTTGCACTTTGAGAAATTTAGCACATGTGCTCTTCAAATAAATAAATAAATAAAAATAAAAGACAATTTTTTAAAGACAAAAAGTTAATTAAAATTACAGTTAATTCCAAAAATACCATCTCATGAATTTAATTTTTATACCTATTTAAAATTAGAAAAGATATTTTTTTAATGATAATGAGTTCCTTTCCCATAATTTTAATTTTTGTCTAACTTTCATGATTTTTTGTAAATATTATTTTATGTACAATTTGAAACAATGTTTTTAATGTTATGATTAAATTCAGACCAATATCATTGCATTATCAAATCCTTAAATCGTTCAGAATTGAAATTATAAATTCCTGCTTTGAATATTAACTTCGAAGTATAACTTCGAAATATGAATATAATTTCTGCTATTATTTCGTAGAAAGCCCGCTTTTAACTTTTTTAAAAAATAAATTTTTAATTTTTTTTTCAACAAAAATTACTTTTTAGAACTGTTTAAAATTCTTTTCTGTTTGTGGTGAACGAAATGGTTAAATTTTTTTCTATATTTTAAACCTCTGATTTTAAAAACACTCTAATGGTATGTCATTAGAGCGTAAAATATAGTGCACAAAAAGGAAATATTGTAATTATAAAAAAAAAAAAAATAGAACTACAGATTTTGTCGAATTTTTTAGAGTTTCCTCAGTTTCGAAAAACTTATTGGAACTTGGAAAAACTTTGGAATTATGTCCATCGGTTTGTTTTCTTTTTCTATCAAACTTTGTGTGAACTCGAGAAGCCTGTTTATCTTGTGTGAATAAGAAATAAAATTTGACTCTGGTTTTAGCTTCTAAAGTGTAGATCACTATGAAATTTTGAGACAAACACGCCAAACTTTGACCTCTGTCGGTCTGTAAGTACGTATGCATATAAATGCAAACACTCAAAAACATAACGGTAAGATAATTGAAATTTGGTGCCTAGTTATAGCAGCTAAACTGTAGATATTCATCAAGTTTTGAACCAAATATTTCAAAGGATTATCCATTTGTGGGTCTATACTTTCTCATGCCCGAAAATGCGATAACTCAAAAACGCGCGATTTAAATAAATAAAATTTGGTACGTCATCTTGTTATTAAAATTGTGATTTTGAATTAGATTTTGGTTTCAACTGGTTGAAAATAATAAAACTCCAAAGTTGCATATTAGGTTTTCTTTATTGTACTCCGAAGCTCAACACTTCCAGTGTCACGATTTTGAAAATAAAAATTTGAGAATTTCATATCTTTTACAATCATGTCCAATATCCATAGTTTTATGCTCGTCGGGAAAGAAGGAATGTATATTAGAGAATATGAGAGAATATTTTCGGGAGGGGGGGTCATTTCCTCTGGTCATACTTGCTTCTTCTAATTGAAAAAAGAACAGTTTATTCCATTAACAACATTTAATCAAAAGGCAGTCACAAGAGTAATGATGTCTCATTTTTTCAATATCAGACCCTTGAACTTAGAAACCATCTTTTTCGAAATCTTTTCGGGAGTAAAGATCCATTTTTTAATATTCTCTCTGTTCTTGTTAGACTGTTCGTAGCGTAGTCCACTGCTTGTAATGTTATCTTTCGATGAATATACTGTTTGTGAAAGTAGAAAACCGGAATTCTGCATCTCTTCAAATTGCTAGATATCGAGTTAAGAGAAGTATGCAATAGCGTTTTTGATTGGGGAATTATTTGACATGCAATGCAATCGAATGTACGAACTTTGCTATTAGTAAACAATTATGTTGAGGTGAGTAAAAAATTTTCAGTGGTAATATATGCTACATCCCTGTAAAACATTAGAAATATATATGTTAAAAAGGCTTATAAACAGATTAAGGTGTACGTACACACTTAAACTTCGGAAATCGTTTAAAATATCGAATATTTTTTATTGCTTGAAAATGTTCTCTGATTCTTTAGCTTTCAAACGATACTAAGGTGTTGTCAATATTCGGAATATTTCTTGAGTTATAATTATTTTTCTTGAGGTACTTTCGCTAAAAACTCTAGTTTCGATTATTTTTTAAACTCGTTTTATGAAGAATGATGTTTTTTCACTATGTTGCTTCACTCAAACAATCACAAGTCAAAAAGAAATTAACCTAATACAATTATTTATATATCAAAATAATCTGTATAAAACAGTGGATGTTTTGTGCTTCAATGAAAGTTATATTTATAGAAATAAATTTTTAATAGCTATTTAAAAGTTAAAATGACAGAAAAAAATCTCACTTTTTCTATTTAGCGTTGATGAAAAAATTGTTAAAAAACTATATATATTATACCTTGATTGAGGCAGGCAACATGAAGACTAATATTAGGCATAATTTCCAACTAGAATTGTGTGTCTGTACAAGTTAGAATTTAAGATATGATGTTTCAAAAAATATGCTAATTAGCTCATTAAATATTAATTAATTAATTAATATGGTTATATATATTAAATATTAATTAATATGGTTTTTTTCTCATTGAATTGAGTTTAAACTTATATTAATGACCTACTGTGAAAAAACTGTATTTTTAAAGTTAAAATTAAAAAAAAAATTCTAGTGTGTATGTACACCTTAATACTCAATTCATGACTGAAATGGAAGCATGCGAATTTTTTTCTATCATTTTTTTTTGTTTTTGTTACTGATGAAAACTATGGGCTTGAAAAGCTTTTCTTAAAAATTTTCTCTTTGAAAATCAATAATTTTGCTTTGTTGTTTAAGAAGTACGATTTTTTTTATGTCTCAAAATATCAAAGCCTTAAATATTCTTAAAATAGAGTGAACATAAGGCAAATTTTCTCTGCATACTTATGGCTCCAACCACGATTATACTTCAACAGTTTTTCTTCTTATGAAAATACATAATCTCTAAATATGCCAGCAGTGATCGCTTGCACTCTCCTGCCCCCATTTTGTAGAGAAATTTCAAAAACTATTCTTCAAAGTCACAATCTATGGAGATAATCACTATGTTTTTCTCCAGCCCTAACCATAGTACCGAATTCGCCAGTTTTTACTTTTTCTTATGCGAGGTATAAAGAAAGTATTGCCATCGTCAAAAAATTAGAAAATCGACATTTTGACGAATTTTTACGTTTTAGACCACCCAAAAATTGAAAAATACATTTTTCGGAAATATCTGTCACTTTTGACAAAAATAACTTAAAAATACTTTGAAAAAGACGAATGAAATTTTGTATATGGTTCTTACACCAAATTTGTAGATTTCTAGCAAATTTTGTGCAAAATCCATTCAGAGGAAGTTTGTCCGGGTGTTCGAATATAAATTAACGATAACTACAAAACAAAGAGAGCTAGATGGAAAAAACAACAACACAGTATACGGTACACATATTTAAGTTCTAAAGTGTAAATACCTATAACATTTTGAGTCAAATCCAATAAGAGGCGGATTATTTATCGATCTGTGCTTTCAGAAACATGAAGATAAAATAGGCATTTTTTTTTTTAAATTTTGTTTTGCATCTCACGTCAGCTTGCTCAGGTCTCTCTATTCATTTTTTTCAATAATTTAATAAATATCCAATTTAGTTGTAAAATTCCTATACCAATTTTCTTTCAGTTAGTTCGTTGCATTTATCGGTTATCTTATTTATGTATGCATAGAATGATAAACAGTCAGGTATAAATTTAACCATAAGGAGTGATATCTCCGAAGCCTTTTCATATGCCCCATTATACAGATATTATTTCTCTCTACCCGCAATAAAAATTGTCGACCTGGTAAACAATGTGAAGGCTACCAGTGCTCAAATTTTTATTTTTAGTGTACCGTAAATGAGCATTTTTTGCCTCATATTATAAAGAAGAAAAACTTAGTAAATATTTTGGCCGCCATTTATTCTACTGATTGAAAACAAAATTTGAAACAAAACTACACTTTCAGTGATAAGATTACATGCCACATTTTATTTATTCATATTTTTGAATTGTTGTAGTTATATGCAGTTGAATACACAGACCGACAAGTGAGCAATTCCTTTAGAGATTGGGTTCAACGTTTAACACAAATTTATACTTTAGAAGTCAAAATTATGTGGCAAATTTTATTCATCTAGCTTCATCTCACTTGCATTCGAACAGATAAGAAATTTTCACGTAAAAAGGTTTCGTTGAAGTTTTAATAGATATCTACAGATCTGGAGTATATTCCAAATTTTTTACATTGAGCTAAAAGTATTTTTTAATTATTGTATTCATATAATTTCAACAATATTTCGAAATCTCAAGGCCAAATTTTTTGAAGATAATTATAATTTTTCTTCGTATATCTCTATACATGAAAGGAAAAATGAATATTTTTCACCCGGGAAGTTAATTTTTTTGATTTATGAAATACTTTATCTAAGTTTATTTCGAATACTTGGTAACAATTAATGCTCACATGACGTATTAGAAATTAATGACAAACTTAATTTAAATAAATCCCAAAGAACACTGGTTTTTAAAACTTAAAATATCTTTTTAATGACATCAATTTCATTTTTGTGTAATGCTTCCTTTAGTTTTAATACATAATTTTTAAAAATGTAATAAACAATTTGTAACATTTTTTAATGTTATGACATTCAAACTCCTCCATGAAAACATTCGCATGCTTTCGCCAGTGTTAAAATTGAGATTTAAAAAAATGCTTTCTTTGGACATTTATTCCAAAGTAGGATTTTTACTTCCATATTTATTTCGGTGAAAATTACGGTATATGCCCATTTTAATCTGCAAGCGTTACAATTCGTTTTATTAATTTCTATTAGTGTTTTTCGTTCTTATCAAATAATAGGATGAATTTTTTTTAAAAATATACATTCCATGTTAATGCTTAAAATTCAACATTAATGATAAAAATTCAATAATTTTATCGGACAAACTGATCGCCAAATGCGGTTAGTTTTATTTTAATCAATCCTCAAAACCGTTTTGCAGTAAATAATATTCACAATTATTTATCAAAAAAATGCTTAACATACCTTCAGACAGTTGGATTCATGGGCTTTTAGTTTCCTCATGTCAACTTGTTCACCACACATGCCACATCTGGTGAAACCGCCACCCTCTAAGGGCGGCCCACCCTTGTCGGCCACTACGCGGGAAGTCTCTGTCCCCTTGATCACCTGTTGCGGTGGCCGGTGTACCGGCTTGTAGACTCGAATGGGCAGCCGCCCGGCTCTGTGCGGGGCTGCTGGTCTGTCGTCGTCCATGGTGGGGCGCACTTTGCGAACTGAGGGACGCCTGTTGGAACGGGACCTCAGTAGAGTATGTACGGACAGGCAGCACGGGGAGGAGGTTCGGGATCTTCGGCTATCGATTGGTTGAGAAGCTGCAAACAAAACCGATCAATATAGCTGACGATTTTTATAAGTTTGGGAAACAAAGAGAATTACTGCTGCTCTGGAGATTTTGTTGTTTATGGAGATCGCGTGTGTTTAATGATTGGCGCTACGATCTGTGAGATTTTGCATTGGTGCAAAAGAAATGTTTACTATTGTTGTCACAGGAAAATAATAACAATAAAAACCTCGGTATCTATGTATCTAATGAATAAAACAGCAAATATGTTTCATGCATCATATGAACACATTAAATCATCAACATTGAAATTTTATCTCAATACGTTGATGAGTTTATGTTGTGTTTTTATTTAATAGGATTAATTTCATCATACTCCCTCCCACATATATTTAAATGCAGGTTCACATTCAGGTTCATGGAGTGCAACGGTGCCACTGCACAAGGATTCATGCTACCAAAGTCCTTGAAATGATTTTTTTTTTCTATTTACTTAAATTTCGATTCTAGTTCATTTCAGTTTGTATTCTATAAGAATATATTTGAAAACTATTCTATATTTAAGCACATTTCACGTCCGTTATTCCAAGGCAAGGGGCTGTATGCCTTTAATTCTCGATATATTTGCAAATTAATCCTGATCCGATTTAGTCAAACTGAAAATGCCGATATTTCTTTTAAGAAAACATTCGAAACTTCTTACGAACATGAGACTTTATTTAACAGCCTTTCTTTAATAAAAAGATTGAAGACGATCTTTTCAATTCTTGCAAAGATTTAAATACAATTTTACAGGATTTAAAGAAACCAAAATTTATTATCGAAAAAATAAATTTGGCTTTTCCTTCCAGAATCTCAATATTATAAACATTATAATTTTTTATAACATAATTTATATGAAATTATCTAAATTCTGTCTTTTTTTCCAGAACATTAACTGCAACCCATTACCACTGCATTTTCAACAAGATTTTTCTTAAAATTGAAAATAATAGTAGAAAAAATCATTTTTGACGCCTCGCATTAATGAAGGATGACTAAACTCCTGATTCATTTTATGTATCAATTTTTTTATATCCTATCAAAAAACGCTCCCTTATTCCCGTAGATGTAATTGACGAATGAAATGCCAAATATATGAAAGGAAAATATAATAAAATTTATATTTTGTAAACTTCTTCTTGAGAGTCGCATAATAAATTGTATTTAATGACAGTTTCAAACAATTACTGTTGATATTTAATTTATCTATATCTATACTTATAATAAAGCTCAATGTGTGTGTGTGTTGTTGCTCTACAGGCCAGACCATTCAACCTACAGCTATCAAATATGGCACGTGTATACCTTGGAGGCCGGGAATATGCACCTGGGGGTTATTTTTTCGAATTTTTAATTAGAATTTGATTTATTTAAAAATGAAGCGAAATTTTGGCGTATATCTGCTATATCTTCCGAAAATATTACAGCACAAAAAAGATTTTTACATGAAGTTGAAGATCAAAAATTTATCTTTTAAATGATATCAATGGTTTAACCTTAAAATTAAATTTCTATATTCAATGAATTTTTAAATAAATATTTTAACTATATTTTTCAACGATTTTTTTTCATACAAAATAAAAATAAAATTTAAGATGTACGAGCACGTTTCGCATTCATGGGAAAAAATTAGCTTTTTTCAAAGTGTTGCCATCACATTGATTAAAGCTCCAATTAAAAATAAATTAAATCTTTTTGGAAATGAAATCTGCAAAAATATAATTTTTGGCACGTGTTTGTAGAAAATGAAACAAATATGAAATATTATTTTTTCTAAAAAGTAAATTCAAGAAAAATTATTTTATGATCTTTTACGCTTTCTATTATTAATCCAATAAATCAGATTTATTTTAAGGCAAGTTTTGTTTAATATGAACTGGATATAAATTCAAATCAGGGTGACACAGCTAATTTGTAAACCTTTAGTAAGACACAGATCTGCTAAAATGGTCTAAATGGAAAATGATTATATTTTATGAAACTTGATTCAATAAATGCTCTAATAAATAACGAATTTTTGATTTTACACAAAGCTTCTACTGTGGAAATCAAGATTAACAAAATGTTCTTGAAACACTAATATTTTATATAAAAAGAGTTAATTTCCAATCAACTAAATCAATCACTTAAACTGACTGATTAATGAAAATTTGAAATTACTATTCAATAAAAAAGGTTAATTTTAGATTTTCCATCTATCGCTTCAAAGAAAATACGCCAATCAGCGCGCAGGTTTCTCAAGATTAATTGGATTAAGATTATAAAATTGTTGAGTTTTTCTAAATTTTTAACATTCAAAACTTCATTAATAAGTCTTAGTTGATCGTGGAAAATAGAAACATTCATTCATTTATTTAAAATTTGGTGTGTCCAGAATATTTCTCAGAATATGATACCTTACTGCATTAAATTTCGACTTCATAATTTTTGAAATATATTTATATGCCGGAACAAAATATTATTATTGATTTCATTTCAATCCTTTTGAAAGAAAAACTAAAAACTGAATTTTATGCTGAATCTGAGAAGCTTTTGTTGAATTATTCTTTGAGATATGATATAAATTATGAAAAATATTTTGTAGTTAACATAAGACTTAAATACCGAGCGATTCTGTTTGCAATACTCATATTCAATAATAATAATAATAAATAAATAACAATAAAGATGATAAATAAAATAAAACGCTTGGTTTTATTAAAAAATATCTTTATAATAATTGCAATTTCATCATTTCCACTTTAAATTAAAGTTGAAGTTTTACCGGAAGTGACAACAAATTAGCAAAATATATATAGTAAATTGAACGAAACGATCTAAACAACAGTATAAGTTTGGTATGACTATCAAAATTGGAAGATTAAAAATGTTTTGTTTGAGAATCTATTAAAAGACCAGTTACTTAAAATATTTAATTGAAAATTGTAGCGAGCGGTAATACTGGTGAACCGGCTGGTCGCCAAAGGCGGCTAGTTAACAATAATTTTGTATAGTTAAATGTCAAATGAAAAAAATTACTTGTTTAACATTTTTAGATAGTCCTTAATTTCAAAGAAGACTAATCTATATTAAGTAATACGTTATGTTACTTTACGGTTCCGCTTTCACTCCTGTTAGACCTGCTTGAATTCTTTTTTGCATATTGTAACACACGCACATTTAGAGAGAGTGTAGTTCATAGATTTTTCTGGATATTTCATGGTAATAGACTTAAAAACAAATACTTTGTCATAATTTCTGCTAGAAAAGTTTTCTTGATTAAATCCATAAAATAAGTTTTCATTTATCTATTTATTTAACCCTCTCAATATTAATCGGCCAACCCGTTTTTTTTTTCTACTTTTAAAATTCAGGTTAAAACATTTTTACAACTTTTCTACTTCTTTTAAATTTCCTACGTAATAGCATCAAATCAATCATATGAATTAGAAGAAGATTGCCATATCTGACACCCTGAAAACATCTCTTCAAGTATCTCTTGATTCTAAAAAGTGTATCTTATGTTGGAAACGAAACATGTTTTGCATAACAAACTAAATGGCTCTGATCATTCCAAAAGAAACATTTTTTTAAAAAAGGGTTAAGTTAACAATAATTTGCATAAAAATTAATATTTAATTTTGCAAATTTTATCTGAAGTAGAAAATAAAAAGGAATTGACCTGATATATTTAATTGACGTCTTTATTTCTTCATTTCTTGATGAAGAACTACATCTATGCCAATATCCCATAGAGAGCAGCTTACTTTTTATGTTATTATAAGATTTATTCTGGTTAGACATTCGATGTATATAAAGATAAAACTATTTATATTCATAAGATTTTTGTTAAATAATCTCCTGCAATATATCGCCTGTTTCAGGCGGAAATATTTTTTAAAAAATCTTAGAAATTTGAGACATAAGCGGTCAATCCCATGCAAAGATGTAGCAAGCAAACTTTAGGAACTAGAAAATAAAAAATATATTAACCAATGGGATGTCCTACTATCTAATGTACACCAGATAGTATAAATCATCAAATCATTAAGGATAGCTACACATTTTTTTTTCATTCCTTATGACTTTTTCTAGATATAGCTGCATATACCGTAATATTTTTGTATATAAAATCATTGTAGAGTGATTTACAAACATTTTCCGAGTAATTCACAAGTTGTGAAATCGGAGAGTCCTTTTCAATTGCAATTGGTTTTCGTGAAAAGAAGCATGTTAATAAAATCGTTCGGTTTTCATTAATGATCACCCACAACAATAATTTAAATAACTGTTTTATTTCGTTTATTATTTTGTATGAAACACTACTAATTTCTTCCCAGGCACCCCCTCTCATGTAAGATACTTCAAATCAATTTTTTTTTGTCGTGTGACTATTTTAAGCCAAATTTTGCTCAGTGGCTTCTGAGGGTAAAGACCCCTGAGCATCCGAGGGCAGAAGTCTGACTTCTAGCTCAAATGAAGATAGCACATACACACTCGCTTGCACAACCCTTTTTTACAGGGGGGGGCTCATTCACGCACCTCACAGAGAGAACACAAAGAAGAGAACAACCATGCCCGAACCAGGATTCTAACCCAGAACGCCTAGATCACGGGGAAGACGCGCTACCCGTAGGCCAGGACGCCGGCATCTAATTCTTATGCGCATTTTGTAATCTGAAATCTGCTACAGTATATATAAATCTTGATATATAAATTTACTCCATATTTTGAGTGAAACAGAAACATTGATTTACCTTGCTCGGTGTCGTATATTCGGTGCCTGAAACTGGGCTGCTCTTGAATGGTGATGTTCTGCTGTCCTTTGGCCTTTGTAATTGAGGATATAACTGGGTGGACAATATTGGGTGTCGGATTGAGCAGCGTTCGAGTGGCGGGTCGGACTTCACTGTCTCTAAAAGGAAAAAAGCAAGGAGTACAATTTTGATTTAAGTGTCTTGGCTTGTATATGAAATTGAAGTAGGATTTCAGGGCTAATGTAGGATATTAATCATCATGGAAGATTTGGGAGAAAAGTGGAACCTAAATATCACAAAGTAATATTCACATTAAAGAAATCTTACCTAGTGAAAATGGATATGCTGGTAATTGTATATTTATAGAGAGTATCTTGGTAGTAAAGGCATTGATATTGGGGAATTCCAATCTTGCAACACAATTCCTCTAAAATCAGCGGTGCGCGGGTCAGATGTTGAAGATCATACATCTCAGCATTAATGAGATGAACAGTAATGGAAAGGATGCACAAACTTTGGGACTGTTCTCATCACCTACCCAAGGTTCAAAATTGCGATCGCCACTAACAATTAGCTTTCATTGTTTCAAAATAAGTCGCTAATATGATTGAAATTTTAAAGAAATCTTTACTCACCTTTCAGCTTTGCTGATGTCCAGGGATTCGGTGCTCTCTTCGTCGTCCTGTCTCCAGAACTTTGGGTCTACGGGAGTGGGGTCTCGCTGGTGTAGGGGCTTCCTCTCATTGTCCGCCCTCCAGCGCAGCAGGCACTTGGGCTGGTGGAATCTGAGGGAATGTTGGGGGCAGAGGCGGCCACACACGTAGCATGGTACGAAGCTCCGAGGATTTCTCAATTCCGACATGCTTCATTTTAGCTCTTTGGGTGGAATATTCTGTTCAAGGAAGTTGAAACACATTTGTATTGTTATATTTAAACAAAATTAAAGCAATAGCATTAGAAAAAGGCAATCTTTTGACTGGTTTAGACATTCGTTTGATGAATTTTCTTTAACCTGAAAGTTAAAAAGAAATCTTGTAAATATTTTGGTTGTTTTGCTAAAAAATAATTCTGAATTTAGTGACAGACGCCATTAAGAATTAGATTTTGGGAGTAACTGTTAAATGATTTGATAAATTTAAGGTTGTTGCGAAAACATTTCAAATAAAGAATTTCAGCCTAGATTGACACAAATTAGTTTGGTTTGAAGAGAGAGAGTAACAGACAATTTTGGTTTTTCTCTTCATTTTAGACAAAGGGTATTTGCCAAGAGGGTTAATCTGAAATAACTCTTAAGTTGACTGTAAAAACGACTAGATGTAAGCCGGCGTCCTTGCATAGGGGTAGCGCATCTCTGGGCGTCCCGGGTTCGAATCCCGGTTCGGGCATGGTTGTTCTTCATCTGTGCTCTATCTGTGAGGTGTGTGAATGTGCCCCCCCCCTCTGTAAAAAGGGGTTGTGAAAGCGAATGTGTGAGTTTCATCTTCATATGAGCTAGAAGTCCGACTTCTGTCCTCGGGTGCTCAGGGGTCTTTACCCTCAGAATCTACTGCACCCCCTTTCCGTGGTAACGTGGCCACGATATCATCATCATCTATTTACGGATTGTTGAATATGACATTATGTTTCACGTCTATGGCATATTTGTCGAGATGTGGAGAATTTTTTTACAATAAGATAACTTTCAGGCTTTTATAAATTCACTTATGGAGAACACATGAAACTCATAAATAGCGAAAGGCATTGGACTCAAAAGCAAATTAACCATAAATGAGGTCACAACTACACACTCGGGATTAAACGCAAATACTCCATTATATTGTGCCAATTATACTACAAAATGCTAACATATGTTAAAGATATAGCCGCTCACATAAAGCTGGACAGAGCTAAAAATATCTCTGTCCCTTTTGCGTATGTTATTATCGGGTGAGCAAATCGCAAGCTTTTTTTTGACATTAAGAAACTCGGACATTTGGCTGTCGTATTAATTTAGTTAGAAGTTGCAAATCCCATCAATATTTGTCATGTATATATTATATCCATTTTATTACAAATCAAATACTAAAATAATTATTGTATGCTTAAAATCATACACATGAAAAGACGAAGAAAATATCTGCAAGTTATTAAAACACTTTTTTCATCCAGAATTTTATTTTACATTTTTTAAAGGTTTTAAACATGTGATGCACAGTAAGCGTTTCACAGTCCAAAATAGTGAATTGTAATATATTTTGCTGGAGATCAGCTGGTTTCTAATAAAATTTTGCAGCTCCATTAATTCTGAGTGAAACTTTGAATTAAGTGCAGCTGTAAAAAAGTTCAGTGGAGCAGCTTGAAATGTCCGTTGGGCGGTTTCTTTATATTTGATTGTTGCCATTTGACAATAAGCAATGAGAGCTATTTCTGCATCATTCATGCAAACGTTTTATAAATAAAGTTATTTAAATCGATTAATTTATTGATGCTCCCATAAGAAATAGGACCTCATAACTTATTTATGGAAAATTTAACTGTAGAATCATTAACTTCAGCTGTTACATTTTTTTCACATTTTTTGTTGTTGTTGTATGAGTTGTAAAGCAAAGCTTTATTAGCGAAGTCCAGAAATTTTGGTTATTTTATATGTATGCTTATTCATTATGTTAACATTTTAAGGATATCTAGAAACTAATATTTCTTTAGCTTTTTTTAAACTATGAATTTCGTAATAAATTTTTTTACTCTAGTAGATCAATATTTGTTCCAATCTTATTTTAGTAACTAATATTGATTTAAATGTTCATGAAAACTATGAACCAAGAAGATAAGAGATATTAAATCAGATTAGAGATACTGTGTCGGATTGTTAGAAGCGAGGATAGAACCTGGAACTTTGTGATTCGCAGCCCAGTAACATGATCACAGCACAAAAGCCATTGCTTGTGTAGCGCAGCTGTTAACTGGCTTATAAGCTTTCACTATAGACTCTCCCTCCAGTGAGTCGAATGATATGGCTTTTGAGTCTAATGTGCCTGTACCCATTTGAGAAGCGCCAAGCGTTATAGCGAGCGTGTGTGGGTGAGTGGTTGCTGTTTCTGCGTCAAGTGAGTCTGATGACTTTGGTTTTGCTGTGGGTATATGGCGCCACAACAGCTGTACGAAGGTTGAAGGCTCATCGTCCGAGGTGAACAATGTGGTGGATTATTAGGAGCGAGGATAGAACCTGGGAACTTGTGGTTCGCAGCCCAGTAAACTGACCACAATACAAGAGCAGTTGCTCAGTTAGCGCAGCTGTTAACTGGCTTTTAAGCTTTCACTACAATACTATTAACAGGATAATAGCCAGTCTGGATGTGTACATCTAGTGTCAATATAAAGTCCCATGAGAATTATTTTTTTCGTCCTAGTAGTTATGATTTAAATCGATTCACAAGGATTTAAGTAAGAAGTGATGAAAGATACCCTCAAGCAACGTACCAAAAAAGGCGTGCTTACCTTTTCGCACATTTTAAGTGGTATGAACAGCGTGATTTATTTATTTGGTAGCTATACTTTTGATTGAGGAATGTTAGAAAAACAATTTAACATTTATATAATATTTAAAGCAAATTCATGCATCACATTTATGAATAATATTTCAAAGTTTATTTTAAACACAATTTTCAACAATCAGGGCAGGATTAAACCATGTACGGGTCCTTAGGAAATGCAGATTTCTAGAGATTCTCTTTACACTTTCCCATTTCCAAAAATCAGATATTTTTTTATTAGTTTTATGTTAATTTCTGTATAGATATAGTCTTCAAGTTATATGCATTTATAACAAAATAACAACCAATTAAGTGCAAGTCGCTTTCAAAAGAGTTGGCAGTTTTAGTATCATGCGTATAAAAAACTTAAATTTAAACTAATTTTAAGTGAAATGGAAAAAAGTGCAGTTTATGTGATGCACCTCCTAACAAAATCTTTCTAGATTCACAGAATTTGTAGTCAAGGGGCACTAAATATCAAGTATCTAACTTTTGTGTTTTTGAGTTGCGTTTACATGCGCATGAAAATGGAGACTAATAGTTAACTTTTGATGTATTCGGAAAATTCGGTCTCCTAAATTTAAAGGGAGGGTTCCTACATCGTGATTATAAAAGAATATTCCAAATTTTCAGGTTTGTTAAAAGAAAATAAAACAAAATATAAGTTTCTTGTTCAGCGGAAATTACAAATAACAGTTGAAAATTTAAACTTAACTGAGCTGTAAGTGTTCATTTTAAACATCTCCAAAAATACGAATGACATCAATGTAATACTTCAACTCACTTTATGCTTTTTCAATATTTATGATGTGATGTTTTGAAAGTGTGTAGATATGAATGTCTTTAATTTATCAACGTTAGTTAATAGAGGGGGAGGGGGCATTTATTATTTGATGCAGCTTCAGGGAAAAAAATCAAGTATTACTAAACACGCATATCATTTCAAAGCACCGGAAATGCAGAATAAATTGTGAAATGAATTATCACACTGCTTCAATATATTTGGAATTTCTGGAGAGGACCCTTATGACAGTGTTCAATATAAACTTTGAACTGTTATATTTTTATTTTCGATGAACAAGCAACATTTACTTTGTTTTCTTTTCTTTTAAAAGATCTGCAAAACTGGGATATTCGTTTATAATCAAACTATGTTTAAAGTACCATGATGGGTGATTTATCATTTAATCTATATGTTTAAAGTAATTAGGAAAATCTAAGAATCAGTCCCTAACTCAATAATGCCCCCAATTTCTATTTCATTTGTAAGTTGGCGATATTTATATTCGACGCCTATACAAATCTTTGCAAAATAAATCTTTGACATTGATTCTCATCTCAACACCTGGACATAATTTTATTCTACACTTAGCTAAGAAATCAAGATATTCAATATTTAATGTGTAATTATAATTCAATCATTTGATTGATAAAATGTAGTTCATTTTTGTTGACATCAATAAATTATTTTTTTTCTTATATCCGTGGACTAATAGCTAACTGACAAAGGCGATTAAAAAAGTTTAATATTTTTTATTCGGAAATTAATCTTATTTTTCAATGTTTACTGAATAAAATAAGAAAGCGAGACTTATTGCACCATGAAAATTAAATTTAGAAATTCCATTTTCAATAAATTTTTTCAAAATTTTTTTTCTATAGGCTGTAGACAATGTTCTGTCAAAAGCAGTATGCATTAATATTCATATAAATCAGTACCTGATACAAACTAATCAAATATCTGTACTATCAGTTCTTATATAAGTATTGCAGCGAAATATTTTAATTCTGGAAATCAATTACTGATAGTGAACAATCTCATGCAAATTTAATTTTTTCTTCTCCTACTGAGATTCATATATTCCTTGTAAATTCGTACGTTAAAATTAATGGACTAAAAGTTTCTGATCCATGCATCTAAAATTAGAATTTCCGACGTTCCAGTATTGTCCCACGGAATTTACGGAGACCCGTTTGTTTCCCCCTACTCCCCAAACTACCTGTTTTGCCAACTGAAGATAAATAACAATTTAGTGGAAAAGGGGGGGGATAAGAATGCTAAGAATTTTTTATGGGTTGAAAAAAAAACAAAAAAAAAAAAAAAAAAACCCCCTCTGGAACACCCCCTTCCCTCTGGAGTTATCTCAGTCGAGCTAAGAGTGGTATAGATTCAGCTGTATATTTCCTCGCTTTCGAATTCTTCTGCAAAATAGTCTTATTTCAGCCATCTTTTTATAAAGGACGGAGAGAAAAAAAAATTGGTGCAAGTCTAATGTTTTTAAAATTTTAGGTCGTTTGAGATTTGTACTTCCGAAATCTGTAATAGCAGCAAATGAAAGGGAAAGCAATGAAGTAAGTCAGAATTGCAACATTCTTCCAATTTTTAATTTTATACGAAAGAGCTTATTGTTTTCAATGTCACCTAATTAGTGAAATTTTAAAATCAAAGCAACTCAGCTTTAACTTCATAGAAACAAAGTTTTTTAAAAGATACAAAATTTTATAAAAAAAAAATGTGATTGAAAAAAATTATTAAATATAATTAAAATAAAAATTTACGAAAAATTATTCTGTTGAATCAAGTAGAAACAAATAATTCCCATTCAAATGATCGCTATAAAAATAATAATAGAAATAAGTTAATTTTTAGAGTAATAAATTATCAGAAATATAGAAATAAACAGAAATAAATAACATTACAGCAGACAATGAAGGTGATGGTGAATTTCAAATTAATTAATATGTGTTAATACAATAATAAATTAATTGCAAATAATATATCTTGGAGTAAAATTGAATACAAAATTATTATAAGAGCAATTTTCTTCTCAATAAATAGGCTTACATTAAGATAATTAACTCATCTGAGATACTCAATGTTCCTTCTGTCCCTAAATATAGTATATAAAGAGGAATGTTTGTTTATATGCTTTACGTACAAACCCATAGTCTTTATCTGAATCAGACGAATTTGGCCCACGTACTTTTTTGAACAGATGAAAGTCAATATTATTTTTCCAAAATATAGAAGTTCATTAAAATATAAGTTAATTAAAATTAAACAGATTCATGGCATTTCCAACTATATCACAAAAATAGGGTTCACCCTGGCTTAAAATTCTAAAACATTGCTCTGTAATAATTGCAATTTTATGCCAGTATAGTGTTTTTTTTAAATTTAATAATTTATTACATATTATATGATGAAATCATAACAATGTATCTATTGTTACGATGGAATTCCATCTTTATTCTGTCAAACTAATCAATCACGTGTGTTTGCTAATTTTAAGACAGAAGATTGACTTTGGAATAGGATTTTCATTTTCATTTTCGCTTTCATTTCTTAACATATGCATTAATAAATTGTCAAGCAGAGTAATGTGGCTTTGACTTATTCGATTTAACTAATATTTTTAAATCTTATCAAACAAGAAAGAAAGACCTTTTATTAAATAAAGTTGAATGCGTGTGCATGTGTTGGATCGTAACAAATTAAATCGCTGGACCTAGAGTTACCAAACTTGACGCATATATACTTTGAAGAGTGGATATTTTTGAAATTCTACTTCCAAATTTTCAGAGCGATACTTTTAGAATTCTAATTAAATAAAAATTAAATGAAATTTTGAGGTTACTCCGCGGTGACATCCCAAAATATTACGGCACAAAATTGATATTTACACCACCTTAAAATTCCAAATATTATTGGTAAAAATAAAGGGTATAATTAAAGAATCGTACCAATTATTTTGCAGTATAAACCTTTTCTATTCTTTAATTAATTTCTTAAAAATATTTTAAATATAATCCATGGTTTTCTTTTGGTTGAAGTGAAACTCAAATAACTTTCATTGTGGTTACTAACATTTTTTTCCAGTGCTGATGATCGAGATAGTCAGATTGGGTTTATTTTTCTATATTAAATAGGTTTCAGAATTATGATTTCATCATTTTACGATGTTTTTTTATAAATTCATTATGTTATTGATTGCTAAGGAAAAGAATATATGTGGGTGAACCGGAGTTGAACCACCTTCTTCGCCAAGTTGCGACAATGCGCCAAAGCTAGCAACCTCTAGACTGGCACACCTATTATTTTTCGCTTTTATTATGCACTCTGATTGGACATCTGTTCCCTCGCTTTTTAACATTTCGCAAAACACGGCACAAGACCGTTGTTGGCGAGTTGGCGAATTTTTAAAATTGCGCCAAGCAGGGGGTTAAACTCCGGTCGTACCGAGAATATAGCTGAGTGGATTTTTTTTGAAGGGTTGATGGTATCAGTTAGAATGCCACTAGTGGAGAAGTGGAAACTAATGACTCATGCTTCTTCAGCTTCTTTTATTTCGTACTTGATTTCTGTTAATTTTTTTTTCAGAATCCTCCGGAGCATTAGTGAAGTTGCCCGCTTTCGGACCCAGTGAAACCGTAAGATGTTATTTTAAACGAAGAGATTCTCAATTTAGTCGTCAATTTGAGACGACATACGCATCACAAGCATAGTTTAGTTTACTTTATTTCTGTTATTCAATAGAATTGAAAATTCTTTGCTTTCAAGCATTTTATTTTGCTCCTGCCTTTAATAAAGCAGTACAATGTTTTTTTTCCCCTGCTAGACTGAAAAATCTTGACTGATGCTTCAGATGATAACAACATTCCGTGCTCTAATATATTTTCACTGCAT
Source organism: Argiope aurantia (assembly GCA_026543865.1). Lineage (NCBI taxonomy): Eukaryota > Metazoa > Arthropoda > Arachnida > Araneae > Araneidae > Argiope > Argiope aurantia. The sequence goes on from JAPMOR010011529.1 coordinate 200,921, forward strand.
AGACCCGCTCAGACCATTTATTCTTTATTTTAGGATTCAAATGACATAGAACAATAGCATACCTAAGCAATCACAGTGGATAAAATTTATGTGCTTTAAAAAGTCATTTATCCTTTAATTGTGACTATTTTACGATATGGTTTGCCCGAAATGTGTGTGTCAATCGCATGCCAGTAGAAATTTTTGAGTTAACCGCATGCCATTGGCGAACTATAGACTCACAGGCAGGCTTTTGGCGAACGTAGACGATATTTAAATATGACATATTTGGCGATTAAACAAACATGACATTTTGGCTGATTTTTTTTGGCATGTGGCTTGTACTCAAATGCCGATTTACCTTGTCAGTCATTTAAATTTATAACTTCGGCTACTTTTTACTATTGGCATCCTTGACGATGCGAAGGAGCCCATTAAAGTAGTTTTAAACCGAAATCTCAATTAAACAAAATCATCCTTTGTTTCAATTTTCATGAAATTATATTTTTCTCGTTTTCAGGTAGTGCAGAACACATTTTCTGATTTTAGGCGCATTGTTTGAGCTACAAGCTTAATTTTTCATATAAAGTTTGACCCAATATGTTCTTTTCAGATTTGTTGCCTTTGGCTAAACTTTGATATGCAATTATTTAGCGCCTTGCGAAGTTGGAAATTTTTCGATGTTGCTTTTGCTACCGTTACGCTACTGCTGCAGTTTTCGCCACATTCAGCCATTTCGCTACAATTTGTCTATAAATTATTTTTTTTGGCGAAAATGACTGTATATCAAAGCTGTTTTGTTGTCTTTAAATATCATCTAAACAAAACAGTGATTTATTCATAATGAAGCAAGCATTTTATCACGATTGCGTGATTTAATAAATAATACATACAGAATAGGAAGTAATAAAATGGAAGTAATTAGCTTCGAGAAATGGAGCAAATAATTATTTACACCATCGGAATTCAATGTGACAGTAGGATATGGTTACCAACTTCGTTTCTTTTCTTTGGCTGTAAAACGACAAATTGATTAAGTTTAAACCCGAGTTAAATCTGATTTCAAATTTGGTGAATTACTGCCTGAACAAAGTTCAAATTTTGCAGATACATCATACTTTTAAGTCTAATTTTCATGTACTTTAATTGATCATAAAGAATGAAAATACAAAATATATAAAATAAATAAATTTTTTTCAACAACTCAAATGTATTGAGATTATGCCTAAAATGAAACATCAGGCAAGCTAACAAAATACGGCGTAATATGCCTCATGAAGATTCAATGCATTAGATGATATCTATATCAATTTATGATTTAATCATATTGAGACTAAACCTTATTCGTGATTATGTTGTTTAACAGATTTCACAGAAAGAAGAACATATAGTTATCCTTTTAACCAAAGCCGAAATAAAATTCTAAATTCATGGAAAAAATAATTTGTTGCGTTACCAGAATACAATAACATCAGGCAAAAGATGAAACGGCATAGAGATATGACATCTCAGAAATACCCAAAGATATTTTGCAGGGAACAAAATCATAAACTATACTTAATAATTAACTAGTTCATGTTTTCTCATTTTCAAGTAATTTAATAGATTTTTCAAAATGAATAACTAAGACGTAATTTACTTACCGACGACGATATTAAATCATAAATTTTCTGAAAAAAATCTTTTTTAAAACTAGCATATACAAATGGATTTTGCCATTAGATGAAACATCAAAGAAATACGGCAAACAACTATCCTACTTCGTCGAAGAGGAATCATTAGTTAGTAGCGCGTGTATCCGGAAGTCTCCGTTGCGTGTGTAACAGCTTCGGATCTATCAGTCTCGCACGTAAATTCAAAATAACTTTCGATCAGAGCAACGTGCATTTTGTTGCCATGTCTCTGTCGTCAGTACAACAAACTCTTATTGACCCACAGATGGGAACTTCTTCTGCGAAAAGTAAACAAGCGCATAAAAACGAAAAACCGAAATGAGGTGAATGCTATGACTGAAAAAAAAATACAGTTTATTTATAATTTATATGGAATTGACTTTCATGCTGGTTTTGCTTGAAGTCAACAGAAATTCGATTTCTTTGTACTTTACAGAAAGAAATGATTGTAAATGAAATCTTTAAAATTGTTTACAAAAATTTTAGTCGAGGTTCAATTTTTATGCGGGTGGGGGGAGGGTGCATTTTTATTTTGGGTCAAGAGATATTTGGATGAATGGTGCTGTACGAGATAATACCATTATGCTACATGAACATCAGACTATAGAAGGCAGTAAGATACCGAAACATTTTGCAATTTAGCGATAAATTGGAAATTTTTTTTCTGTATTATCAAAGTTCTTATTAGAGACGTGTATTCATTGTTGCGAAAAATAATGAAATAGAAATGAGGATATCTCTATGATTATTTGTATCTGTAATTATTGTGTATATGCCTTCTACTAATAATTATTAGCGTTTCTATATTGTAATTTTTAGGAGCGTCTTCACATGTCGTAAATTAGGATCGTCCACCATATTGTTCTACGGAGGTAATGACACCATTAAAATGAGTTTGAACAACCATACTGGAGAGACACGAATAAATCTCTTCACCTCAAATATTTTATAATTAACATTTAAGATGCCTCTCAGATGACGAATTTAAAGTAACCGTAAAACAAATGTTAGATGGGAAGTTAATAAAACATATGATTCCAAGTACTATTTTGAGAGAAAAATTTAAGGAAAGGAACTTACAGTTGTCGGTTAATACTCGAAACATCTTCTGTTTTTGATAACGAAATTAACGAAAAGCTATGTTATTTCACGTGACGAGTGTTTGATGTTTTTTCAATAGATATTGAAATGTATATAAATTGTGAAGAGTATGGCATCATTTTTGACTGTTACAACCCGCCGGAAGACACATGGATAAATCTGAATGAGTAGACGCCTTGACAACATTGGCTGAAGTTTGAATCCTAAGGCTCATCGCAGGTCGCGATAAAACCTTTCCCGTAGGAGGCATGCCCCATCATCGGTAGTGGGTAGTTACCTATACCATTTCTGTACCCACCATGGTGACAAGAACCGTTTCGAAAAACTCTTATCCTCAAGCCTGAGGTGTCCCTCGGGGGGGGGGGGATAAAAAGAATATGACATATATAAAATATGGTACCGGTATACTTTTTGTGATAAATGGTTCCATATAAGTTATGTATAGTCATGAGCCAAATGTAGTGCATTCACATTGTAGGCAAAATGGTTTTACTTATGGCTATAAAAAATGCAATCTACTCCTGAAATAATCTGCCATATTTAAAAAAAAATCGGAAAAGAATTAGTTATATTTATAAAAAACGCTTGTGCAATAAATAATGAAATTTTAACTGATAGTTACTGTTTTAAATGTTATTTTAAGTTTATTGTTTATAATTTCCAAGAGGACGGCCCGAAAGTTATGATGGACCTACCCCGATTACTATTATAATCACATCACGTTGTCAAGTTTTCAAAATTTCCTTTTTAAATAATGTTCAAAAGGCTTTCAACTTATGTTAACATATTTATATAAGGTGTAGGGTGCTATAAAGCTAAACAACTTTCTTATTTAAACTTTTATATTTTTATCAAAAATAATTTTTTCCCCTTAAGATAACGTGGTTTTCCAACTCTTCTCCTTGCGAGAGTTTCAGGAAGCCTATCTGGTTTCATCTGAATTGATTATTAAGTTCGGAAAATATGGTCACTTTAATACAAAACGTTCTTTGACTGTGGCCTTAAGAATGAATGGGCAAATCGAAACTAAATTGTTGTCGCGATTTCCGCTGAGCTCATTAATAATTTGTGAACCGTTCTTAATTGGTTCGCAATCGCTTTCTTGTTGTGGCTTCCCGTTTCGCTGATTAATCATAACGTGTGACTTCCGCCAACTGACTTAAACATTCCGTTTCAGTCATTGAGGCACTGGACGACAGGCATATAAGAAAAATCCTCTATTTCTGGAAATATTTTTCAGGTGTGTGTGTTTTAGATTCTATTAAAAATTATTTATATGTTATTGATGAATCCAGTAACTAAAAACTTCCACAAAAGTGAAATCCCCTGAATACTATTTCTATGGTAACGGATCTGAAATGCCATAAATAATTCAATGTTTAAAAATGAATAAAATGTCCACTTATTTATTTTCTATAAAACTTTCTTGTTGATTGCTGACTGTGTTGAAAAAAATATATTATTCTCAATTATATAATACTCAAAAGTGATGTTTTTGTGGAATGTGTGCTAGTAAAATGTTATCAATTATTTCAATTAATTCTTTTCGAAATTAAAACTGAAAACTGAATTTTATGATAAATCAAGAGAAATTTTTATAGAATTATCTTTTGTGATACTAAATAAATTATAAAACATATTCTGTAGTACATCTGAGATTTCAATGCTGACCAATTCTTTTCTTTATTCATATTTAAAAAAGTTTTTATATTAATTGAAGTTTAATCACTTCCGTTTAAAAATTAAAGTTGAAATTTAGAGGAGACGAAAGAAAATATGGAAATGCATAGTGCAATGAAAAGTACAAAGTTTCTATAATAATATGACTAATTGATTGTCAAAATTTAAATTTTAAAATATTTTACCGAGGAAACTATCAAGACCAAGTTATATAAAATAATTAGTTGAAAATTTTAGTGGCCGCTAATTTCGATGAACCGGCTAGACGACAGTGGTGGTTAGTCTAGAATAAAATGTACATAGATAAATCAATTGTTTGAAGCAATAAGCAAAATATGAATCACATCAGATAAGACTCTGAAACTCCCTCATTGCTGCCATAGTAAACATGCCAAAATATCATTCGAAGTTAAAGCTGGAAATTGTAAAATACTGCTCTTACAGTATCTATTTTCTGTTTAAATATATATATAAATCCGATTCCACAATCATAATTAAATTTTTGAGACTCTTTTTCATTTTGTATCTATAGTGCTATGGAATGTTTGCTCAATTCAAGAAAAGCAATATTTATTACTGTTTAAATGAATTGGATATTTTAAGCCTCCTCGCATATTGTAATAAGCAAGAAATTTTGCTGAAATATTTTAGCGACTTATATAAAAAAAATTGTCTGGAAATAAATTTGCCTTTAGAAAAACATAATTTTATTTATTTATTTTTAGATTTTCCAAAATGGCGAATTGATTGAAGAAGGAATATATTTTAAAATCTGCTTCCGTAATACAATTTCTGAAAATGTTTTGCACAAAGTCTTCAAAAACCACTGTTATTCGAAAACAAAAGCATTCGATACGTGTAAAATGCTTAAATAAAATTTAGAATATGTCATAAATGATTCATTCTCTGGTAATTCGTGTAATTAGCGACGGTCGCAAGCAGTAAAGATTGCTTTTATAAATATTACTATAAACTAGTATCCTTTGTTTTATAATAGCTTTCTCGATACTTTTTGATCACAATAATATATAGTTAAAAAATTTTTTCTTACTTATTAAAATTATTATTTAAAAAATTATTTAAACTATGCTAAAAATAACAGCTATAGCCTCTTTTTATTAAAATTGATGTTTCTTTATTGATTTCGCAACATTTGATAAAATTTTTTAAATACTTGTGCTGCAATTTTTAGTTTAAAAATTGTTTTTTTTCCCTTTGCTGTGCTCTTTATTAGAAACATTTTTTCTTTACTTCAATATATTGAATAAACAAAGTTTTTATTGCTATTCAGTAAATTGCAAATTATTTTTGATTGACTCCATTGTAAAATAAAGTGCGTATACTATTTTGTATTTTTTTCGGACCAGACAGAAATATGTTTTACATGATCAGCTGAATTACAATCCATGTCAAAATTGTTTCTAGAGAGAGAAATATATGGACACACATCTTATTCACAACAGATGTTTTCTAAAGAAAATTATATCAGCATAAAGTTTTTAGTTTAGTATACTTCATAAACTCTTCGCAATGCACATAGAACTACTATACAAGGTAGATCGTGTAATCTAGAATTATTAAATTTTTCATTACCATTAGTTCTAAAATGGTAAGCATCCCTTAAAAACCATTTAACTAAAATTTTAATATATTTTTAATTAATTAACATTTGACAGTCATTTAGATTTTTATGTAATAAATTTGGAATATATTATTTTAGAAAAAAGTATTTTGATATCATTTTAATTTTTGAAAAATTATTTTGTCAATTATGCCAATTTCATTTTCATGCATTTTTTAAAAATTTTTAAAAAAAATTGCAATAACGCGTTTTATTGTTGCAATGAAATTTAAAATATTTTAATTGAGAATAATTAACAATAATAATAATTAACAAATTAACCACGTGCTTTTGCGCTTTAATTAAATATCATCTTTGGGCATTGATTCCAAGGCAGGATTTTTATCATTTTTAATATGAAGACTGTAAAAGCTGGAAAATTTTCAATGATGCCATGATGTAAAAAGTTTTATGCCCAGAATGAAATGGCTGGTACAATCAAGCGAGACAAAATCAAGATTGGCGACTCTAGCCTAACATATTAACGTATTACCGCAATGCTTCGAATTAGTTTTGAAATTAAAAACGTCTTTTTCATTTTTTCAGGACATTTTTTTTTTTATCAATTTCAAGTTTAAAGAATGATATGGAGTGTGGAGCTGTATTCGTAATTCTTATGACAGCATCTGCAGTATACTCATTGGAGCCCTCTGGACCCAATACGTGCACGAAATACGAAACGTAAGTTGATAAGCAAAGAATATAATTATTAAACTATAATATAGGATTCAGGTCAAAATATAACATAAATTTCAAAACAATTTCAGCTCAAATTTAGCTTTAACTTTCCTTGAATAGAAATTATAGGAAAAGAAGTTGTCATAAACTTCAACAAATTTCTAATCGAGATTACGATGAATTGAAAAATCTTGGAAATTCCCCAAGTGAGATAAAACCGTTCTTGAAATTCTCTTTAGACACTAAGGTGAAATTAAGTAGATGGATAAAATTTGGTAGACAATTTAAAAATTCTACAAATTGCAGAAAAAAAACTGCAACTTTAAACTGAAATCTAGTAATTTAATTTTAAATTTGTAGTTTTCTTTACGTTTTGGACAAAATTCGAATTTGGATAAATTTGGCGAACTTTCATATTAATAAATGAGAGATCCACTTAATATTCGTGACAAACATAATATGGACGGATGAGACTTGTTTTTCGAGAAACCGAAGGTTTAATAGACAGAATATTCATACCTGGTCGCTAGAATATCAGAGATATACTATTGAAGTTCGAGATCAACAATGCTGCTCTATTGACATTTGGTGCGGAATTTGTAATGTCAAGCCTCATTGGTACAGTATTTTACGAGGTACAGTTAACGAGGTAATGGTACTTAGAGCTTCTGCAGGCTACAGTAAACGATTTCATGAGAACCTACTGTTGCGCCAGCTCCTAAATGTATGCTTTTCAATTTGTGATATGATATCGCCTTTCTGCTCCTTACATATATTTCTTCGCATAAGATTTCACATATGTTAAACATTAAATAATGGAGACAATCCAGTATCAAATCATAGAGTATGGAGGTTCCGTACCTGACCGTATTCCGCGCCTGACCTGATTTGACTGCAATGGAATTCTTCTCATGAAGACATGTAAAAGAGCAGGCATATGCGATTCCTCTGTCAACATTGCAGAATATACGAGAACACAATACTGACGCTTGTGCCTCCGCAATTTACTGCAACAAATTCTGTCCAGAGAGCAAATATGCTTAGTGGCTGACGGAGAGCAATTTGGGCAATATAAATAAATGATCCTGATGATAGGCAAGTGTCTCTTCAACTCTTTATGCCATAATAATGTTCGAAATCGCAACGACACAAATATTTTTTATGAGTATTAATTAGTGCAAGGCATTTTTTTTAATTCTAAGCCTCCTTCTTTTTTCTACCATTTTTTACCCTTTACAAGATATGACGGTTAATTCCAAAACTTGACTATAGATCGTGATGTAAGTTTTCTCATCTAATAGCCATAGTTTTTTTTTACTATAATTTGACACCAACTTTATGGCATAAGCTGGCACTGTTTAGAAATTCGGGGTTTGTGCAGTGGATATAAGTGAGAATCGTGTATAAAAAGTAGAACCATATCAAATTCTGAATCAAAACTATCAAAGAGTAGCTTGTTCGTATGCATTTTCGTATGCCTGTAAACATGACAATCAAGAGAAGCAACGACTTAGATACAGGAAATTTGGCTCGTTATCTTTTTATAAAGTTGTAGTTCTGTGTCATATTTTTGATTGAATCTTCAGTAAAAAGTCATCCAAACTACATAATTACTTTTCTCCTTAAAAAAAAAAGCACAAAACAACGAAGCATTATGAATCTAAAAATAAAACGCTGAAGATTCGTACTGTTTATTCTTTATCTGGGGAACACTTCTTATGTGCACCAGTGATAGTAATACCTTTATTTGGAATAGGCGAGGATGTTCTGGGGAGATCATTACACTGGTTGAACAATGTACTTTTCAATATATTTTTTTTTATATAATTATGAATTTAATATTTATGATCATAGTGAAGAATAAGCCATCCAAACTCTTTAATAAAATAACTAAACATTTGTACTTTCTTGCAATACGAGGATACAAAGAGAAATTTTGAATTTCAAAATATTTGATCTCCAAATTTAGAAGAATCTGCTGATTTTAGATCAATCAGAGTCTTAAAAAATAATTTTGAGAATTTTTATTGAACTTTACTTGTTTCTGTTTATAGAAATATAATTTATAACAGATTTTTTACTCACTTTCTGATTTTATGTTCTGATTAATTGGTCAAAGTATTAATCGAAACTTAAGATTCAGAAGAATAATCTGATTTTGAGTTTAAAGGGGGGGGGTAAACATCAAAATTTTATAATATTTATAATAATATATTAGATTAATACTTAACTAATATTTAGAAGATAATCAGACAGACAATCAGAATGCAATCTTAATTAAATTTTCTCATGTACTCTTTAATAAAGTTGTTTTTCCAGAGAGCTCTTGCATATTAATGGTGTACAACAGCTGAGAAATATTAATCTTCGGCTTCAATTTACCATTTTTGCTGAATCCATCGTGTGTCAACCTTGGCGAATTGTTTTGGTGATTAATCCTTGACACGTGGTAAATAGTATCAGAAAATCGAATTTGTGTTTTAGACGCGTTTTTCTGAACCAATTGAAATAACGATTTGACTGGAAACTTTTCTTGAGATCGCAAAATGTCATACCTAATTTGATATACTTATGCCATTGTGTGTTTGAGTCATCGAGATTTCATATTTCTGAAGATACAGACTGACAGGCACTCAACCTTTTATGGGATTTGGATTACAATTTGATGAATGTCTGCACTATAGATGTTAAATTTATTTTTCGAATTTTGTCAACATGGCTCTCTTTGTTTGGTAATTATCCTGTTAACTGATATTCGAGCAACCAGACAGATAAACTTCCTCTGAACGGAGTTTGCTTACAATTTGACAGAAGTCAACTAATTTAGTTAAAAAAACCATATACCAAATTTCAGTTACTTTTGTTATAGAGAAACAGACGGATATTTTTCAAAATTAAGTATTCGAAATCAGAGAATTCTTGTGGTGACAGCTTCATAAGCCAGTTAACAGCCTCCTGGAGGCGGGGTGATCACTTTGGTCTAGTGGTTATGTTACGTGGCTACGGACCCTAACGTCGCAGTTTCTGTCCTCGAGAATGCAATCTCTACAGTATAAATTGTGGAGATTCGTTAAAATCTCGAGTTTACATTTTTTGACTGTTACAATACTTTCTCTATACTGTAAATGAGGGAAAGACACAATTACTAATCCTAATGCACTAATAAAACTGTAGTCTAAAAATTGTCTTTACTTCATTTATTTGTGTGTTTTTAAATTTCAATTGCCAAATGGTGCATATTTTGGAATCTGAATTTATGTACATACGAGCAATAATGTGTCCAAATTAGCTTATGGTTTCAGTAGAAATCTCAACTGTTTTCGTACAGCTGATTTTTTTTATAGATATAAAGTGACAAAACGAGTGTCATATACAGCATCCTACGAATATAGCTATACCACATGGTGTTTCCGTCTTCCGCCGAGATGCATAAGATACAGGTAAGAAGTCAATTTTTTAATATCTTTATATAAATGATGATGTGTTTGATTCGAATGATCAGAAACGTAGCGTTTAATGACGAAAAAAGACATTTAGCCGTTAAAAGATTAAATCCAACAAAGGTAACAATATCCAAATATGGATTAGCAATTCAAATTACTGCTCTTACATTGCCTGTTAATATTATATTAAAAATAGTCTTCGAGTTTAGTAAATATTGGTGAAAGCAATTCTTTTGATGAAACAAATCTAAACAGATTTATTTGTGAAATCAAGTGATATATTTTTATTTATACAAATGCTTCACAAATGTCCATTCATTATGTATACAATAAAAATTTCGGATACGAAAAATGCACCAGACACAGCTTTTTATGTTTACTGTTAGTTCAGCAAAAAGTGTAATTTATTTTGCAAGAGACAGTAAATAATTTATAATTAAATGTTTTAAACGTTTTAAAAGTTTCAATTTGATTACGGGATCGCCTGTCACAAATATTTTCTTGTATGATAATAAAAAGTATTCATATTAAAATGTACAGTACAGATAATGTCTCCAGCAAGCTTGATAATAGAAAACCACATTATATCCTGCTAAATTCTGAAAACGCAAGGTATAGGTTTTAAAAAATTTGACCAAGATAAATACAAAGAACAACACAAACAAGCAGAAGTTTGCTATTAAAAAATAGTTTGGCACTAACAAAAGCACTTAGCGTCTGCAGTTCAGCTGTTCGGTCACTAAAAAGAGCTCCATACAGAGATTTTACATCGTTTTTGAACAAGAGAGAGATCTTAATGCTGTGTGTGACGCCACATGGAATACTTTAGAAAAATCTCCAATACTTAATTCCTAACAGATGAAGCAATAATTCGTGCAATTTCTAGAACCTTCACTTTTGTCGCCAAAATCAATTTAAGAACTTCTCTAAATCTTTTTTTCCAGCCATAGTATTAACTTGGCAGAAAAAAGGAATTACAGATTAATAACTAAAGCATAAACCTTTTGAAGGTTTCCTTTATAAAATGTGAAAATTACTGTGCGAGTTATAGTTTCCAATAATTTTAAATTGGAATTATTTTTGATTCACGGCAGTTAATCCGAATTTTTTTTATTGATAAAAAATCACATGAAAAGAATTAAAGACTTCAACTAACATCATAATGACGCAATCTTGTAAAATATATAATTTCTTAGAAATCATCTTATAACAACCGAAACTTTCGTATTACATCCTTTACTATTTTAATAGAAGGCTTATCAGTAGAATATATCAGTAGAAATGAAGTTATACTTTAACGACGTAAAAATTATTTTAATAAAAATCAGACTTCCGATTTAATAAAATAGGATGAAAAAAGGTGAAATAATTTTAATTTATGAATTTTTTCAACATACGCATGCGCAACGAATCCATACTATTTTGAGTAGTTATTTAGCTTAATATTTAAAGTCACATTATATGTTTTTGATTCCAGGACACGGTATTATATAGAATATACGACTCTACCTGAAATAAAGAAAAAGACTGTATATTACTGCTGCAGTGGATACACTCAGGAGGGAACTTCATGTAAACGTAAGTAAGCATTCGTGATCTCGATTTATGACTATTTTATCTTGAGTTGTCAAATTTAGCACTGATATAGATTGAAAGGGTTCAACTCAAAGTACTTAACTGAAATTTTAATTATAATTTTATTTAATTACAAGATCAGGAATACTTTAGTGGTAACTGTATGAAATATTGCATACATCTGATTTTACACCATTTTAAAAATTAAAAAATTTCCATTTAAAATATACGTTTAATTATTGTTCAATCCGTTTTTTAAATTTTAACAATTTCGTACAAATATTCTTTCCCATAATAACCAGCAATAGATGTCATGGATACAAGGATATTTAAAAGACTCCATCAAACATTTAATTTACTAATTTTTTTCATTATTGAAGGTTAAAAAACTGGTTTCTATTTAATATATGTATAATTTATGTGGGTGAAATTAAGTCCTTTGAAAGTGCTTTATAAAGCAGTGCTTATAACCCAATTTTAATGTTTATCGAGGTAATGAAGTTTAAAAATTATCTGATGAGGAAATCATAAGTAGCAAGCTGTGCATAAGGTATTTAAGTAAAATTAAACGCAACCAATATTTTCCGCAAGCCAGCTGGTCGCCAAAAGCAGCTAGTTTTTACATTTATTTGTGCTAATTAAAGCCCATAAAATCGGTATGAAAACTGTTTAGACATTTTTAGAAGCTTCCGCATGAATTATATTTTCTTGCTTATGAAATATAAGTGAAATGTGACATGTCAGACTTACATTTTAAAATAATCACATCACGTTGCATTTGCTACTCGCATAATATGTATAAAAGTTTTCATTGTTTGACGTAAAGATTTGTTTCTTGCTTTCCATTTTTAATTTTTTTTTCTTCGGTATTGTAATCTACACTTTTAAATTAGAATTGTAATTGGTTAATAAATTTCATTTTTATTTGTTAAATGCATTTATATTATCTAATTGGAATAATTTATTTTATATATATATATATATATATTTCTGTATTAAGTACATTAAATTTTAGAATATTGACTTAGTTTTGATCAAACAGTCCACCTTTATTGGCAAGTTACTTGGCCAGAAACTATAAATTTAAAACAATTGGTAAAATGAGAAAAACGTCCTCTAACTACACTCATCCTCCTGATTTCATTAATATTTTTTTATATGAAAGTCGATAATGGATAGGTCATTAATGGTCATTTGCTCTTCATCGTCCATCTTCGGGAAAATCCCAATTATACTATTCCACTATGCCTTCTTTGTAGGGGAAAAAACTGGAAGTAGTCTCTAGTTACCACTACTAAATAAAATATTTCACATGCAATTAAATCCAGTTTTTATCAAGTTTTTGATGTTTAGATACAATATATTGTTACGGAATTTTCTCCTGTAAGTCCGCAAAGTTTAAGGATTTGTGTTGTAGGTGTATGAAGACACACAGTTAACTGGCTTCGGTAACAAACGACGACTTAAGTAACACGAAGTCACGGATGCACAGGCAAGAAATACACGGCCGAAACGCACGCAAGCAATACACAACAATGCGCAATATCACAGCACTGCACAACAATAAGCAGCTCGAAGCACTCAGAGAGAGAGCTCGTTCAACAATTAACCAGAGATGAACTCAAAAACACTGACTCCAGCTCGGTCGCACGGCCTTTTATAGTTCCCGAGACGCAGCAGAGAATGTTCTCGAACAGTCAAGCATATCTCGTTAACTATTAGCTCTCCCTCCAAAATTCTGGAAGATTACAGTATTATCTATTTTGTCACCGTCGGCAAGTCGCCAAATGGTCGCCAACTTTATCTCCCAGCCCTGGGATCACTGATAAGACATCCTATCAGCATCCAAAAGAGCTGATTGTAAAATGGTCTTGCCAGTGATGAAACTAACTGTGCTAGAAAACAATAATATAGATTTGTAACACTATGAAGGATCATCTCTTTCCGCTTCAATATTCGAGACATTTCTAAAACTTCCGAGGGAAAAGTACAGGTTGGAAAATTGAGTTTGGGATGAGATTTAGTAGGATGCAAATATACTTTTAGCATGCTCATTCATTAAAATATTAAAGCACAATAGCTAGCCGATTCTGAGAAAATCGTTTTCAAGACTTTCATATAGCTTGTGTAATAGTAACTTTTTCAGAAACTCAACGGTGTAGTTGCCAAGGCAATCATTTCGTAAGCAGAAGGTCAGAGTTTGATTTGGGATGCGTTTTATTTTAAATGTCTATCCAAAAATTATTCATATTAAATTGTTCATTTATAAATAGTTTTATCTAATATGCTTTTCATTTTTTACTATCCGCAAAGGCACTTTTTTTTTGCCTCCGTTTGAATCATTATTTATGCCTGTATTTAAGCATTGTTAAATCACTATTTTAAAGTTATATATATAAAGAGTAGAAATTGGAAAAAAATAATGCCAGAGCACTTGAAAATTTACATTAATTTTAGGGGTATATTTTTTACTAAATAATAGTGAAGGAATAATTGGGTAAAATTAGAGCTAACAACATTAAAATTTCAAAATTTCGATTTTTAAGAGAAAATATTTAATATTTTTTCCCCGAAAATACTGCAGAAAAAGGACGAAATTTCAGTTAATTTTTTTATTAATAGAATGTTTAATTAATTTTTGTCCCTTAAAAAGCAGACAGTACTTCTTTCTTCATTTTAAAGAATATGTGTACAAAGTTGGGTGAAATCGACGCAGTCGCTTAGAAGTAGGAACAAACATACTTAAATATAGATAGCCACAATGACTTTTATTCATATTAAAATAATTAGTGACAGATGGCTTCCAGTGGCAGCAACCTTGTTCCCTTGTGCCTGACTCACCTATAAACCTCACCCTATTATTTCAATAGCGAAAAATATTTCCTCTCTTGTTGTTTTTGATTTCTTGTATATTAAGTGTACAAGGAGAATCCTTTTTAATCTTTAAAACATTCTCTTTCTAAATGTTGTTGAATCTTCTCTTTCAGATGTCGCTGATTCACAAAAAGACATTTTTTTGGCACTATATTTGCCAGAAGGTGCGTTCATAAATACAATAAGTCAAGGATGCACTGAGCTATGGTATTAATTTTGGCATGCACTCTTTACACTAAAATTGTTTCATATCAGTCAAATTCTATAAAAATGTGTCTACGCAAAGTATGTCTTACTTTTCGTCCGTGTTCATGTGAATGCAAAATTTGTAGTCAATTCGCGAAGGTAAGAAATAACATATTTAAAGTGTAAACGAAATTCTTTCAGTTACGTCTGCCATCTCTGAACTGTTTTACAACACATTTTAATTACTTTATATAATTCTGTCTTACTTTACATAATTCTTAAAACAATCGTATTTGTGTTTTTTAACTATATTTGTCTCTTAGAGTTTATTAACGAAAACTCATATTTAAGCAATATGAGCATAACTCTTCTCCACTGGTTCAGAAAATGTGTCGTAATATGTTTTCATTTAACATACAGCATTCGCTTTCTCACTTGCTGCTAGCTGACTCTTCTACATAAAATTCTGCATGTGTCAGTCACATTCATTGCCCTCTTTTTTTACTCACTTCATCTACCGTAGGCGTTTCATCTAGATTTGTCTCTCCATTTCTCTATTTAGACTCGTGTCTTCTCTATAAAAGATTTTCTACCAATGATAATCGAAAGACATAAATACTATAGCTTCAATAAAAACAAATGGAACAAATTTTGGGTTTTGTTCTTGGAGTAAAATAACTAACTAATATGGTTATATATTTGCCCTTTTTTTCATAGCTTACTGTAAAGGTTCTTGTAATGGCCGGGGAATCTGCACGAAACCTGATTACTGCAATTGCCTTCCCGGGTGGAGTGGGAATGCATGTCAATATGGTGAGTAAATTCCAAAATTGATTGAAAAATAACAATGTTATGGAAATTAATCATTGGGTGCACAGTGACTTAAAACAATAGGATGGATAATATAGAACAACGCTTCATTTCACATCCGCGCACACGCATACACAAACACAAAACGCGAAACACAGGAAATAAAAATATAAACAAGATGCGAAAAAGATAGCTAATATAGAAATTATCCTCACAAGCTGACTGCATTTCACTAGTAAATAGTAATAGCAGCATTAGTAAAAGCGTTCGGCTTCTGTAGCTCACCAACTCGCTCTTCTAACTTAACTCCAGAGGGAATTCATTCCTCGCTTTATACCTTACAACAGGCATGATTCTACTTGGTATTAACCAGAGTAATCTTCAAATTTTGATTCTTAATAAAGATAAGACATAAACTTTTGCATTTCCCAGAACCTTCCCATTTCTGGTGGGGTAGCACATTAGAATAAACATTCTGGTGTTACAAGAGATTATCATAAGAAAACTTCTTAATAGTATTGGAATTAATTTAACAATGTGGAATAATAAATCTCACTTCTAACTCACTTCTCAATCTGAGCTGATACCCTCTATCCAAATTTCCACACCACACCAGCGGGAGGACGTTTGGCCCCCGAAGGATTTAACGTGCACCAGAGCCGCTTACACGACGACTCTTCGGTGGAATCGGGTCACGAACCAGAAATCCTTCGGTTCCGAAGC
Source organism: Argiope aurantia (assembly GCA_026543865.1). Lineage (NCBI taxonomy): Eukaryota > Metazoa > Arthropoda > Arachnida > Araneae > Araneidae > Argiope > Argiope aurantia. The sequence continues at coordinate 217,264 of JAPMOR010011529.1, forward strand.
CAAGACCTTACCACCAAGCTGTATATGACTTGAGGAGACCGCTTTGTTCTGATGGGAAGGTCTTGGCTATGGAATGAATGGATTCTGAGTTTGAAACTAGATTTCACAGTAGAAGTGGCCGTGTTATATGTTAAATCCGTTTGAGCCAATTCACTCTCTCTGGGGGTGGCGCTGGTGTCATCTTCGTCACTGACCATAGTTCAAATTTATAAGGTCTTCCTTAAAATAACCCTGGTATTGCTTCGATATGAGCTTCGAGTATAACTAAACTAAAGGTATATGAGCATTATGCTAAGGTATGTAAGCAGTTAATATATACAAAATTGAGAAATATTTATTTGATGAAACAGATATTTATTCTGATAAATAAGAAAGAATGCCAAATTTTGCTTCTCGAAATATATCAAGTTTGTTTGATATATTTCGTAAAACACACAAATATTCTTAAATATCAAGAGAAAAAAATTGAAATCTTGAAAAATGAACCATTATAAAATATACATTACTACAAGCAATTTTTTAATTAAAATTATAGGAACATGGAGATGTTGAGGCGGGAGAGATTGTTGCTGTTAGTTGTTATTTCTAGCAAAAAAACAAACACACACACAAAAAAAGATCGCTGACATGGAATTTCTATATGGAGAAAATAAAAGATCTTACATAAAAGGATACCGTATGTACAGTTTTTAAAATTATTAAACAGCATGAAGAACAGTTCTTGTTAGGCCTTTGATATCCTTCTACGTGAAATATAATAAGCCTGATGGCGACTATTATAGTATTAATTTTATACAAGTTTGTAAGTTTAACTTCATTGGTGAAGGTTTCATTACTGCCCTATATCATCTAAAGGCACCATGCAAATTCTTATAAGAAATATCTTATTTTTGACCTTCTATTTACTTTACTTAAATATACAAATGAAACCAAAACAAAAAAAGTAAATATAATTTTGATATATGCAAATCATAATAATTCAAACAAAACTATCATATTAGTGCAATTAAATGTATAATTGAAAATAAAAGAAATCAAGAAGAAGAAAAAACATGCTCAAAAAGTATCGAGACATTTTCCAATAAATTAAGGGAAAAAAAAGCAAACTTAAAAGTTAATATCTTGTAGGACAGTCCTTGTTTTTATGATCTCTTGCAGTCTGTTTGGCATAAGTTGGATCCATCGATTAGTTTTTTGCAAAATTATCCATCAATTTATACCCTCTTTGACAAATGTCTTCTTAAAATTAGAAATTTCTTGTTCATATAGTTTTTGTTACAAATAATCCCACACATACTCAATGGGATTAAGGCCTGGACTTTGTGCAACAGTCTTAATAGCAATAGGACAGTGATACATTACTCATAACTTGCAAATATCAGCAGTATGTTTCGGATCATTATCTTATTGCAATTTAAAATGTCTTAAGATTCCCAAGTTGCTCACACTTTGATTGGAATTTCGTTTGAGAATGTCAAAATAGGCATATTTATTCATTATACAACCAATAAAATGTAAATTCCCGACACCAGTGCTGGCCATACAATCAAAGACTATTTGATTGTCACTTCCATATTTGACAGTAGGCCGTCAATTATTGACATGCATTGCTTATCTGGTTTCCGCCAAACTTTTTGACTGCCATCCGATCCGAAAATGTTATCTTTGCTTTTATCAACCAAAAATGCATTTTCCCCAGATTCCAGATTCTTTTCTTTGCTTTACATGCCATTAAGCAAAGCAAATGCAAGTCTATCTTGTCGTTTTGCTTTGCTGATTTATGGTTTTCTTTGAGGTGCTATGCCATAATATTCATGTTTCCTTAAAATATATCTGACAGTTTCAGGATTTTCATATTTTCCGAACTTGCTTTTATCTTGCAGAGTCAATTTTTCTTACTGCACTAGTTTTTTTGGATTAAAATGAACTTATTTCGTAATCGAGCTATATATATATATATATATATATATATATATATATGCACAGGGTGTTTATTTAGTCCCGGACTCATTTTGATGCTTAATAACTCATAAAATAATAAAGATAGATTAAAATTAATAACATAAATGGTTAAATAGACTCAAAATTTTTCATGACCTTTGTCAATGAACTTCCACGTATGCCCCCCTTCGTCGCACGGAGAATATCAAGTCGATAGTCAATTTCAAGCCAGGTAGCGGCAAGCATATCGGCATCCACAGAGCCTATTGCGGTTGTAATTCTGTCTTTTAGGTAATCAATGTTCGACACTCTCCTCCTGAAAACGTTGTCTTTTACAAACCCCCAAAGGAAAAAGTCCAGCGGCGTTATGTTAGGTGATCTGGGTGGCCAAGGAATTGGACCTCCTCGCCCAATCCATCTTCCTGGAAAATGGTCATTCAAAGAAGTACGAACGATGGTACCCCAATGAGGTGGCGCACCATCTTGTTGCAAAAAGATGTGTGGCTAAAGCTCTTCTAGTTGTGGAAATACGAAGTTTTCCAACATGTCTAAGTATACCACTGATGAGACCGTCTTTTCTGTGGAAAAGAAAGGCCCAATGACTCGGTCGTGCATTAGTCCGCACCACACATTAACCTTTGAGGAATCCCTTTGTGCCTCACGGTATTCATGGGTGTTTTCAGATCCCCATATGCGCACATTATGGCGATTAGCAATGCCAGAAACATGAAAGGATGCTTCATCGGAGAACATTATGCGCTTCAGAAAATCAGCAGCATCTTCTATCCTCCTTAGCCTATCTGTTGCAAAGGCCATCCTCCTAGGCCTATCGTTCGGTTCCAAAACTTGGACAATTTGAACTTTGTATGCATGCAGTCTTAATTTTTTCTTAATTACCTTGTACACCGTCGAAATTGGCATATCCAATTCTGTTGCCGCTGATCTCACAGATATTCTAGGAGTGTGTAAAAATGTCTCTCTGACACGCTCAACATCAAAATCACTTTTGCAAGGACGTCCGGAACGTTTCTTATCTGCGATACTTCCAATTTCTAGAAAATTCTTTTTCCACCGCAAGATGCTGTTTTTGGATGGAGGATCTTTTTGGTAAATTCTTCTGAAATTTCTCTGTGCTTACACTATCGATTTCGTTTCTATGAACCACCATAAAATCTGTGCTTTGTCTTGTTGTGTATGCATTCTCCTTAATATCCGCTCGAATAAAACATCACATACAAAAGTACTACATAGAACAAACACATCAAAAGTAAACATAACATTGCAATAGTTGCCAAAAACAAAAGAGAGAAAAATGCAATTAATAAGCAGACGATATTTAGAAAGGTACAGATATTTAGACTGGAAAAGGAAAGTATCTGAAATTAAACACACGCGCAGACGTTATTTACAAAAGTAAAAATATTCAAACCTGAAAAGAAAAATATATGAGTTATTCCATCAATAAATGCCATAAGTTTGTTTATATCTTCATTATTTTATGAGTTATTAAACATCAAAATGGGTCCGGGACTAAATAAACACCCTGTATATATATATGTGTGTGTGTGTGTGTGTGTGCCTGTGTGTATAATATGTATGTATATAGTTCAAATTTTGAATCATTAATAAAATACTTTTTATTCATCCAGTCAAGTTCAAATTCATTTTTTAAAACTTGTAGTGGGTGACACTTGATCTTAATACAGATTTTTTTCAAATAGTTAATTAATAAAATTTGTTCAGTAATTTCTATTTGGTCGCCAAAGTCGCCAAATCCTTCGCCATGTCGCGAAGTTTGTAGCAAGTTTAATAAAAAGAAACTAAAATAAAAATAAAAATTGTTGACATAAGTAGGAATTGACTTAAATTTTTTTTACATATATTACTTGTTCTCTTAGTAATCTTATCTGCTTAAAATTATAGTCTAAAAAAAGTGGTAATAAATTCAATTCTATTGATGTGCTATTATATTTGTTAAATTTCTCATTTCAAAAGTGTCCCAATACTTTTTTGACTCCTACTTGTCTTTGAATTATATTTGAAAAGCTAGATCAAAATATAATTGTAAAATACCGACTTTCTTTACAAACTGTACTCCAACTGTTAAAATATTCCTTGATTCATTTTGTTTTTATATTAATGTGATAAATAGTTCTATAAATGGCTTTGCAGTTATTCCTGTCAAGTGTCCCAATACTTTTTTATGTGACTGTATGTATAAAATTGGTGAATTGTTTAGATTTTTATAATAAAATAAAATTAAAACTTCCATTTTTAGTAGAAAAAGGCACTGCTTCAGTAAAACCTGTATATGCTATTAATTCATTTAAAATCAAATCTTTTTTTTTTTAATTTTCTAATAGAATGTCCCACTGGCAAGTATGGAGAGCAGTGTTCAAAAACATGTTCTTGTAAAAACGGGGCCAAATGTGACAAGACGAATGGCTATTGCGAGTGTACGCCAGGTAAGAAAGAAATGACAGAATATAAGAAAAAAGTAATATTTAGAATACTTTCAAGATTTTTCATTTTCACTTTACTTTATTGTAAAAAAATCAAGGAAGACGTGAAAAAAACTGTGCGCAAAACACAAAACGTCTTTTTTCTTTCTCGAATACGTGGTATACAAAAAATATAAGTAATCGTCAAAAGGTTGGAACTCGACGAATCTCCATATTTTAGATCTCCCTGACTTTGAAAAGCCCATTTTTGGAAAATGTTCGATCTGTCTGTTTGCGACAAAGATATTTTCAGTTAGACTGTTGAAATCTGTCTCTATAAAAAGTCTCTATAACAAGTTTTCAGATTTCTATTAAATTTTGAGCAAAATTCGTTAAAAATTCTCTCTGTCCGGTTGTTCGAATGCCACCTGCAAAACGAAGAGAGCTGGAACGATAAAATTCCGCACGCATATTTATCATCTAAAGTGTTGACACCTGTCAAATTTTGAGTCAAATCCAATTCGGGGATGACCGTCTGTTTATCCGCACTTTCAGAAGTATAAAAACACAATAACTCAAAAAGATTAAAGAAATGACTTAAATATATTAAATTTGTTATGGGATTTGGTGACAACAAGTGTCACTCTTAAACAAATTTTTGAATCGATTGAGAAAAACGAATTTAAAATAAAAATTCGATGTTCAGATACTATTAAACGCATGCCTGGGCTTCATCTCCAAATAACTCGTCAAGTATGACACGATTGATTCATTAAAAAGGCTAAATTCATGCCAAAGGTTAATATTTCGTAATTATTGTATGCCTTTGCCGCACAAGGCTTCTCTGTGATAATATCTTCATTACAGAGCACGCGAGAAAGTTTGTGGGAGACCACTCCTTCTTGCTTCGGAATAATCTCAATCTTTACTGTTGATGAAGGAGAGCTCGTGTGTGAGTGTGTGTCTGCGCTCGCCAGAACTATTCATTTAACTTAATGCTACCAAATTTTTGCATAAATGTATTTTGTAGAGTTGGGATATTTCGAAATCATTATTTTCCATTTTAAATTTTAATTAATAAACAAAAATGAAGCGGGATCTTAATGCCTTTCTGCAATTTGTCTCAAAAATACTATTGCACAAAACCAATTTTTAACTTGAGAAATTGTCTTTTTGATCATATTGAATTACTTGATGCGCAAAACTTTTCTAAATTTGGAAATTTCTTTTAAAATTATTTTTGTATAATTTAAAAAATATTGTTAATTTAACTATTCTCATCATTTTATTAGATGCATCATTTTTTTCCATTGCTCAAAACTATAGAAAAAAGAGGACTTTCCTTATCACTTTCTGGTATGACAGTTTACATGATATAGTAAGACAGTGATAACTTTTAACGCTAAGGGGAACGCAATATTTTAAATACATTACCCTGACATGTAAGTTTTTAATTGCTGTATAATGTCATTCATTTCATTACTAAGAATGTCGGTGTATGCAACAAAAAGAATAGATGTAAGATTATTAAGATAAGATGACTTTAATGTCTGTCATAGTTTAATGAATAAAGATAACTCGTTGAGGGAATTGTGACCAACAAATTTTGCGTAAGAAAATCAAATGAAATAATTAATAACTGAACTGAATCTATGTGGTGGAGCGAATATATCGCCTGACTATAGTTCTTTTAAGAGAATTGCAATCGTCCTCCAGCTGACGTGGTGTGGAGTTTGGAGAGGGAGTGGCAGCTGAAGTGTCGTCCTCGTCATCTGACCGCGGTTCAAAATTATGAGATTCGTTCCAAACTAGCCCTAGTGTTGCTTTAAAACGGGATGTTAATATAACTAAACAAACTAAGAGAACTGCAAACGGGGCTCTCCTGTCTTTAAATTAAACTTAGTTAGTTTCATAATAGAACTGCGTTATGAATTTTTAAAATTGGTTACTTTTTTTTTTCATTCTACTTTTGAAGCAATTGTTTCATCAAAAGGTATAAAAAGTTTTTAAAAAGAAAATTTCATTACTGTGCTTTTACAAATGATTTAATATGGTGGGATACCTTACACTGGCAACTCAATATGGAAAAAAAATGCTTCATTCTTTTCCCCATACTGTTTTGATGTTTTCTGACAGGATGGAGACAATCAGATTGTGGAACACCGTGTGCTGAAGGTACCTACGGGTCTAAATGTTCTCAGAATTGTTACTGCAAAAATGGAGCTAAATGCAACCCTGTCAACGGCACATGTGACTGTCCTCCTGGGTTTCAAGGAAGAAAGTACGGAAAAAATAGTTTATGCTGCTTTAACGGAATTATAAATACAAAGTGATCAAAATTAAAACACACCTACTCTCAGCTCTCTATTCAGTGTAAAGGCTCCAAAATTGTTGAATATACTACTCAAGACATGGGGAGACGAATTACACGAATAAAAAATAAATCTCAGAAACACAGATAAATGGCTTTGTATAACAAAAAATATGCTGAAAGGATTCAAAAAAGTCATTTGCAACACATTCTATTCGAACGTATCAAACATTCGATCACAAGGACCTTATTGATGAAAGGGAAATTGCTCAATATGGTTCCCTTCTTGCAGATGTAATCTCTGCATTCTATGGACTGCTTGTTCAACTGTGGATCATAATGGGTCGATTAAGATGCTTCTCGCCTGCAAAGTGATACTGTCTACCGGACGTCCTAGATAAACAAGATTTTTTTTAAGTATCCCCAACACCAAAAATCATTGGAATTAAAATGTGTAGAAGGAGTTGGTTAGGTTGGCGGAAACACACGGCTATCATTAAAAAAATGTTGCAGAAGAAACTGCTGTGCACAGAATTAAATGTGCGGAGACGCTTCCTCTTGCATAAAGGTAATTGAATCAAGACATTGACTCTGTTGCATTTGGGGTACAACAAAATTGTGGAGCATGTTATAGTCCTGGTCCTTTGCGTAAATTGTGAAGTCGACGAAACACTTGAAGTGTAGCTGCACTGTTTCCATTGTTTTTATAAAACAACTTCACAAGCAAAGCACGAAGCCGTCACTGATAAGAATGACATTTTCCAAGATTTATCCCTTTTATACCTAGAATAGTAGCAGCAAACCAAGTGTTTATGCAACTTTTTGTGCTTACAGGGTGAAGTTGCAGTTACAATGACAGTTTCAGTTTCTTCACTTTTATCTTTTTTTTTATATCAGCAATAGGAACAAGAAAGGAAAAATTTCATAAAGTATGTGGATTTTTTTTTGCGTGATTATTTGTGTCTTTATCGCATGTTTTTTGTTGCACAGCGCCATCCATCGGTGTTTCTGGAAATAATATTTGTTCGCGTAATCGGTCTCCATATATCTTAAATAGTATATTCTACAATTTTGAAGCCTTTACACTGAGTAATTCGTTGTATAGAAAGCTCAGAGTAGGGGTGTTTTAATATTGATCACCTTGTACACAGTGTGTTACTTAAGAATTTGTTTATTTTTATTATCATATTATATTAGTTAGTTGGAGAAATGCACTATAATAAATGAAACTCAGTGTTTATATGGCTGTTAATAACTCAATTTTAAGGCTATTATTAATTATTCAAAATTAATAAGCCTTGAGAGTTTATTATGTTAATAAATATAATGCGTTTTAATTTCCATACAGATTCGTTAAGTTGCTACATATGCCTTCCAAAATGAAGCGCAGTAGACATTTGGCAGTCCAGTCTAATTTAAAAATAACACTTTAAAATAAATTTGGGAACAATCAATTTTCACCAGACTTTGTAAGCGCCTGCATGCAATCATGAACTGACGATTTAACTCTTTAATTTTGATGTGTGGATCAAACTTATCGAATTTTCATAATCATTTATCATCGATCATTAAAATAAATTTGAGTGATTTTTGGAATATTCAAGCTTACATTTACGTTTTAATGCTTTATATGGTAGTCTATTTTTATCCCAGAGTATAAACTGTGACAAGGTGTTAATTTCAAAATTAATTTTAGATCACTTTTTTCCTAAATAGTGGCCGTATTAAAACTATAGAGCACTTTGAAAGTACGTATTTTAATTACTCTGCGTATTCATATCAATAGAAAAGAACTCATAGGAATTATTTGCGGATCCTGATTATTTCAGGGATCCGTTTGATTAGTTCTTTTAACTGAGTTCCTGTTTAGTTCTTTCTAAGTTACATGTTAAAAAAAACGCAGGTATCGATCGGAAATATTTGCTAGGGTTTTTGTTTTGTATAAAAATTAGATGAAATTTAAAACAATAGCATTAAAATTTCTTTGAAAAATTAAAATTATTTATCAAATTTTACATTGTTTTCTAATTAATTCTTGAATTCCAAATTAAGACATTTTGACGTTCTATAAATCATTTTATTTGTGTTTTGTTGCGTAAAATTTTTTATTTCAATTTTTTCCTTTCAGATTAATTGCTTTTTATTTATGTAACTGCCCTAAAAATCTCGTCCCTTGAAAACTGCTGTATGTAGTATCTCAGTTTTTTCCATTCAATTTCGGAATTTTTTTTAAATTAGAATCCATTTCACAAAATATGTAAAATGAATATTGCAAGCACCCTGTCTTCAAACTACAAAGAATTATAGTTATAATGAGTATTCAGAATATTTGGAAAATCAAAGGAAAAGTGGGAACTAAAATGCAGAGCATATTATGGAATTTGTGCTCGTAATGACCTTATGATAGTGTTTTGGCTTTTTTCCTCTCGTCTACATTTATTCGGATCGAGACCAAGGAGCAAATACAGCGATTTTAATGCTTTCCAGTGATACAGTGCAAATACAGTAATTTTAATGCTTTTAAGCAATTTTAGTGCTTTTAATTCAACTACTGAAAGCGTTACAATTGTTATTACCACATTTTATCATTATGTTTGATTATCACATTTTTATACAATGCATCATAAATCGATTGGACGATGAGTAAGGGTGGGTTTATATTTATTGTTAAAGATAGAATGTAAAAGGCGGAATGGCAATATGTTAAGAACAACAACAACAACAACAAAAAAAAAAACTATACAAAACGTAGCTTGCGATGTATATGTTTAGATACCAGCTCATTTGTAATATAATAAATATTTAGTTTTGACCATTTTTAGAAGATTTATATTTAATTATAACAAATTATTTTGAACAAATACTATATTAATTATAATAATAATTAATCATAAATTATTATAATTTAATTAAATATCTTGAGAAGTTAACATACATTACATTAATTTAAACTTTGAAATTTATTGCACATCTAGAGGGACTTTAAATTACATGGTATATCAATACTTAGCATAAAATGCAATCAAGTGTTAGATATGTGCTATTACATGTGTCATGTGCATTAATTCCACTAAAAGTAAAGGATAGAGACATGTTGCTACAGAATAAGAGCAAAGTACATGTATGAAAATACAATAATAAAAAAATAAATGTGTGTATTTATTTTGGCAGATGTGAAGACGTATGTCCCTCTGGCACCTGGGGAAAAGGATGCTCTCAAACCTGCACTTGCATGAATGGTGCCAAGTGCTTACCTGCCACAGGGGAATGTGCATGTACTCCAGGTAGGAAAAACGGAAATTATTTAAGTGTTTGGGTTGATTGAATGTTGTATCCCCGACGTCCTGGTATAGGAGTAGCGCGTCTTCCCGAGACTTATGCGTCCTGGGTGCGAGTCCTAGTTCGAGCTTGGTTGTTCTTCATCTGTGTTCTACCTGTGAGGTGTGTGAATGTGCACTCCTGTAAAAGAAGGTTATACAAGTGAATGTGACGCATGAGTAGCTAAGACATACTCTTGACCCAAGATGGCGTACTGAAACATGAGACGCTCTCTCGGCTTAAAATCGCCGACTTAGTCAGCGGGCTTATCTATGACATGTGCCATAAGGAACAACCACAAATATTGTCTCAACGAAATGTGTAATACGATATGCTATATCTAAATGAAAAAAAATCAAGATTTTTATCATTTATGAATTTGTTTCTCTTAAAATAAAATGTTTCAGAATGCGCCAGTATTTTTTCGCCATTTTGTCATGGTTGGTTTGAGAACCAGAAATGAAAAGATTTTACAATGCCATAAACAAATTTTTTTGGGTCATTGTTTTACCCATATTATATTCGTATAATTTGCAGTATTTTCTTTATAGATGTTTTAGTCTATTATTATTTGCTCCTCATTTTCATCACGTATCTAGTTTTGATAATTCTCTTTATTTTGCTTAAAGGGGAAATTGGTACTCACTTACGCAAATCAGTCTCCATCAGAAAATGATTCTTTTTTATTGGGAACATTGTTTTTTTTATTTTCACCGAGCTGCTGAAGAACTTCAATAAATTCACACCCTTTCTAAATCCTTGACATTACCACAGCCATAATTCATTAAGTGCATTTATTGTGATGATGTATGGTTTTTTATGTTTAGTTACATATTAACGTTCCATTTTAAATCAATACTAGGCTGGTCTGGAATAGATCCGTGATTTTGAACCGCGGTCGGAGGCATCAGGTCGGCTGACACTACATTTTTTTGGTGGAATCGGACCTCGAACCTGAAATCCTCTTGTTTCCAAGCCGAGACCTTACCACCAGGCCACAGCGTCTCCGTATTGATGTATAGGATATACAGTTTTGTGAAGTGCATCGAAACAGTGCACTAAGATTCTGATTAAGTATTTCTCGAGAAAAAAGTTGCTATAAACTCTTGAAAAAACGTTTTATTCGATTTGTATAGGTACAATTGTTTGGGATCTTTTCAATTCAGTACAATTTCTTTAAATATCCTCAACCAGAAAGCATCAGTGTGATGTTCTAGGAGTACGTTTGACAATGAAGAATAAGGAATATAAACTACGTTCCTTTTATTTAGAGCTCCTATACATTTGTGCAAATGCCCAGTTCTGAACTCTGACGTGAAATTACCTTCTCCCTGAGGATACAGTAAAAAATATTTTTATACTCCTCAGCGAGAATATAATACAAGGCAAATGAGACACAGAGTACATGAAAATCCTGCTCGATTCCTCCAAGTCCCAAATCTCTCTGCTCCTCCAAGTCAATCATAAGTCCCCCTTGGATTCGCTACTTTTAGGTCTTCCATGAATCGGTATTAAGCTATAAAACACAATTAATTACATTAGTTAAACAATTTGGTTCTGGGAAATATTACGGTCATGCATTTTTATATTCAGAAGAAGTTGGAATCGGAAATTCTTGCCTCACGTCTTGAAATCTTTGAGAACCATAGTAAGTGATTAGATTTTGATTTTGTTAGTAAAATACTGTTAATTTAGAATGGAATTTTGTTAAAAGAATCAACTATATATTTCTACTTTCTGATATTTTATTCAATTTTTTTCAGAAAATTTCTCCCCTTTTCTAAATTTAACATCTACTCCTTGGTGATCTTTTCTGTAAGAGCTGAAATATTGCATACTGAGGAATATGGTTTTTTGGCGAGATATTTTAACAATACCTTTTCTAAAAGTTATCTTCTTTCATTACTATTAGTAAACTGTTATTATTATGTGAGAACATGACGTTCTCAACCATCATATTCAGAAGAAACTGCCTTCTCTTACAATAGATTCTGAACAGCTCTCTAAAAAAAGCTCAACATTAATGCTGTTAACTTTGAATTTTTTAAAAAAGAAAATCAGTTTTAAAAAAATTTATTTCTTATTTATTTAATTTGAATGGACAGCTCACTTAATAAATCGGCTAACAGCTCAGTTAATAATTAACATCATTTCACTGAATACTGAGACATTATTAATGAGCCATTTATTCGTAGGCTGGAGGGATTCGAAATGTGGAACTCCATGTGCGGAAGGCACTTATGGTTCCAACTGCTCACAGCAGTGTAACTGCAGAAATGAAGGCAAATGCAATCCTATCAGTGGTACTTGCGACTGTCCTTCAGGTTTTAAAGGAAATAAGTAAGTGAGAAATCATTTTGTTTTTTCAGTTTCATTTAAAGATTATGTTTATTTTTAAAATTAGAAATGATTTACTAAATAACTACTAAATAGCTGTGGGCACCAGTGTTTTTATTTTTTCTTTATACGAAATATATTACAGGAAAACGTTTTTAGAATATTTTTTAAATAGTTACAAAAAAAAAAAAATAGAAGATATTATACGTTGAAATAATAAGTACCACTGAAAATATATTGTTTAGAATTTTACGATGGCATAAAAGTAATTTTGTACAGTTATATTTTCGACAGTCATCGGAAAAAACACCAAAGCTTCGCTTAATTTTTAATTAATTAAAATGCTAATTATAGCTTTAAAACAATTAGTCTAAGGTGCATATTTCCGCCCTCCAAAGCCTATACTTGCCAAGTTTGTTAACTCTAAGGTCAGTAGATCAGATTGTTCAGCCTGTAGAGCGCTAACACATATAAACACACACATCTATACAATCATCTTTATTATAAGTAGAGATTTTGTGGTGCTTTTGGTGATTATATATATATATATATATATATATATAGTCGAAGAGAAAAGCAGACACGTTTGAATTTTAAACTTGTTTTTATGCCATCCCGGGAGGCATGATTTATGTACCAGCAGAGGCGATGAGCACATCAATACAGTGCGACACAAGAGCGAAAGGAGAAAAAGCTAATGATATATTTATCCACGTGATTATATACTGTGAGAGTTTGATAGGGATTTCTTTACACGTGTCGATTTAGATAAAGTAATTACAGGGATCATTTAAAAGGATGTCTTAGATCGACACATTTTTTATCCCTTCACTCTGAGTGTAGGAACGTCGTCGACTTCAGCAATTTTAGAACTCGGGTTGAATTAATTAGGAAATAAGAGAACACTTTAGAATGAAATTAATATATTAGCATTGATGGATTTCGCCCAAATTTTGATAGAAATCTACAATTTCGGTGTGAAAATTACATATTAAATTGCAAATGTAATGTCTTATTTGCTGTGTTTTTGCAACATCGTATTTGAAAGAGACACATAAAAACATTTTTTTTTTATGTTAGAGATTAAAATGTGAAAATTAATCAAAATCTTATGATGACATTTTTAGACAGTAAGAAAATAAAAATTACTGAAAGAAAACTGAAATTTTTTTTTTAAACTGAAAGGTGTGAAGATGTGTGTCCCTCTGGTACTTTTGGAAAAGGCTGCTCTCAACAATGCACTTGCAAGAATGGTGGAAAATGTCAGCCAGCCACTGGGCATTGCGATTGTACCCCAGGTAAGGAATACCGTACCTATTTTACTTAATCATTATGCCAAATAAGGATAATCATGATAAAAAAAAATGTCAAATAATTTTACAACTTTGCGTACTTTTTCAATAAACGGTACAGAACTCAACTTGCGTACTTTTTAAAATTTTATAAGACTTCAAATGCAATTCTGTTATGTTTTGCGTTTATCAACTATATGTTCGGGCACTATATTGTATTTTGAGACAAAAATATTTGGGCTCTTTGGAGAAAATTATGAAATCAAACTGATTTTAAATAATTTTGCCAAATAATTATTGCTGTTTAATCATTGATTAATTTATTTAGAAGTGTTTAGTGAAAAATGTGTAAGAAAATGTAAAGAATTTTGAAAAAAAAAAAAAAGCCAAATCTAAGTAAAAAATGCCCCGAGATAAAGTATTCGATAAAAATAGTTTAAATGCCATTTATATTTTAGAAATAAAGATGTAAGAACCATTAACATTAAGTGATGATAATGCAAGACTGATCCCTTAAAATATATTATACATTTTATTATTAGCTACTATTTTTATTATTACATTACCTTGACATCTAAAATTCCATACCAAAAATTTGTATTAAATATTGGAGGTAAAAATTATATTTTCAACATCTTTTAAAGAAAATAATTAAGATATAACTTTTGAATAAGGAGTAGAAAAGGCATGGATATTGTCTTTTTTTTACCACATTTGATGTAAATCTCTTATTTGAGAATCATCAGCTCAAAGTTGCCCATAATGAAATTTTTTGATTTCTTAAGGTGTTCTCAAAAGTATAGCTTCATCATGAATAGCATATGAAATCAAAATTTCACTTTTTGTTTCAAGTTATTAATGTACTACACTTACAGGAGTTCACCAATTTTATTATAAGCCAACTGAAATCTACGAGAGAAATTATGCATTTTTTTTGGCAGTAGCATTTTTGCTTTTTCGTATACGAAATATAGAGAAAGTATTGTAATCATCAAAAAATTTGAAATTTAGATTATAACTAATCTCCACGTTCTAGATATTCCTAAGATCGAAAAACTCATTTCTATAAAATGTCTGTCGATCTGACTCTGACAAAGATACTTCAATAACTTCTTCACCAGAATAGTAGTTTTTGATGGAAAGCTTGGGTGACCAGCCTATAATCTCCGCTCCCTAATAGTGCTATTGGAAGATAACTGTGCAAACATAATATAACATAATAATGTAGTGAATAGAAAGTTAGAAGTTTTTAAAAGCTTGTAAATTGGGAAGAAAAAAAAAAAGGATTAAGAAAGATAAAAGCAATATTACAAAATAAAGAAGATTCCATAGTGAATAAAAAAAATTGATAGAAGGGGTGAAACGATTAAAAAAAATAAATCTAAGTTAAAGCACTTAAAGGGTTGTTAGGGGTTAGTAAGGGCGTTGGCTGGTCAGCAATTCGAAATTCATTTTCGACCGTCTGGAGGGGTTGAACGTGAGATAAGAACCGGTTGGAACAGGGTTCGCAGTTGTTTGTATTCAATAACTTCTTAAAATAGAGGATGAAACTTGGTATATTGTATTTAAAATGAATTTTTAGATTTCTATCACATTTTAAGTAAATTCTGTTCAAAGGCAGTTTGTCTGTTCTGCTACTGGAATAAAAGCTAACTTAGTAATTACAAAACGAAGAGAACAAGATGGATAAAATTCGGTGCACGGATTTAACATCAGAGGCCTAGGTAATTATCAAATTTCGAGCCAAATTCAATAAACGGTTGACGACAGCTCGGGCTGTAGCTCAAAAACCCTATTACTTGTGGTGAAAAGTTTATAAGCCAGTTAACAACTACGCTGCACGAGCAATTGCTTTTGTATCGTGGTCATGTTACTGGCTGCGAGCCACAAGGTCCCAGGTTCTATCCTCGCGCATCTCAATTCAATGTGGTGAATAGCTTATAAGCCAATTAACAACTACGCTGCACAAGCAGTTGCTTTTGTATCGTGATCATGTTACTGGACTGCGAGCCACAAGGTCCCAGGTTCTATCCTCGCGCATCCCAAACCGCCACATACTTAAATATGTCAAGTTTGATACAAAAATATACTTAGTCACAAAATTCTCTATCAAATTTTTATTTTACTTTGTCAGACGATATTTGGGTTCAAACCCTGTAATTGTCAAGATCAATTGTCTTAAAGCCCACAAAGTAAAATGTTCAAATAATAGCAGTGAAAAATGCATGTGATTGGTGCTTATAAAATGTTGCAGGTCGAGAAGACTTCTGAAAAACACAGACTTTTATTTCTTGCAACAAACAAACATTTAATACATTATAACATATCACGCCGACACAAAAAAACAAATGCAAGTTTAAAAAAAAAAGAAAAAAAGAATCTGAATCAATCTACTTCTAAGCATGCGCGCACACGTGCTTCCGCTCTTAGATAGAGTGAAAAAAAAACATTTGCATAAAACCGTCAAATAACATCTTGCATAAATAATTGGGAGCATCCTTTTATTTCATGTGATAAATCGATTCGAAAGGGGTTCGAATCATCAACAGTTTGTGCACACGCATTCGGATGGAAAGAAAACCCCAATATGAAACGAGCATCATATTTCTGCTAACATACTTCATTAGGAAAAATATGTCTAATATACTCATTCGATTTTGGGATACTATTAATTGGATGCCAGGAGTTAATCACCAAAACATTTAGCCGATAATTGTAAAAGTATCACATTCACATCGAAGGTTAATATTTCTTACTGGTGGAAGCCGATGTCATACGAGGTGTTCTCTCATATAACACCTTTGCTAGGGGGTTGGCGAGAAAGTTTTGTGGAGACCACTCCCCCTAGTTGAATACTGCATTGATAGAGTAAAGACGGATATAATTTTTTGAAATGTGTTTTTTAAACTAAAGGAACTTTGGAACTTGGCAATTCGTGATGACGAATTTTTTTTTTTTGATAATTCTATTACTTTCTCCAATCCTTGTGATCTCTAATATTGATTCATTTTCTTTTATTAAAAGGATGGATCGGTTCCGATTGTAATGCGCAGTGCACAACTGGACGATTTGGCAAAAACTGTCAGGAAATCTGCGATTGTAAGAATGGTGGCAAATGCAACGTAGTTGACGGTTCTTGTGAATGCACATCTGGTTTCAAAGGGAAAAGGTAAGGAAATTTCTTAAAAGAGAATTTAATATTCTCGCATGTCTTCAAATCTATTTAATGATAGTTTCAACTGATATTGATAGGAACTTAGAAGAGCAAAATTTATTTCAATTAAATAATAAAAATTTCGTCTCCAAATGAATTACTTCGAAAATTCATAGAGTTATCGTGAAGCAAGAACACATCAGAAATACTCATACCATGGCATATTTTTTGAGATGAGTGTCTCATATGAATATGCACATTTTACATAGTTTACACGGCATCTCGGCTGTCGAAATCGTTTTAGCATATCACAAAAAACGCACTGATAGGCGGACTTCCCAATTTGTAAGATATTTATTGTAACACTCATTTATAATCGTTCTTGACGTAGAGATACTTTCGATATGTTCTTTTAATTGAATTATTTAGTAGGTGATGAACATCTGTCCTCGAAACTTCAGGAATTGTTGCGATATCTCTGATGATTTGTTGCAACTAAGCATCTGGATCTTAATTCCAAATTATCCTAATAGTTATAACCAAATTCGAGTTAATCTATAACTAAAAAGAATAATTTATCTCTATTTATGTATTTCGGTATAGATTTCTGATTTAAACTCCATAGGTGTGACGAAATTTGTAGTAGCGGTACCTGGGGAGTTTATTGCTCACAAAAATGCTTGTGCCAAAATGGCGCCAAATGCGTTCCCTCTACAGGACAGTGCTTATGCACGCCAGGTTGGTATTCCTTGTCTATTTTATTTTTCGTTTCAAAGACTAGAAGGATTAATCCCTAATCTTTGTTTTATTTTATTTATTCATTTATCTTGTTAATGTTCCGATTATCAGAACTTCAGATTAACTAATTAGTATATTGTTCCCTAAAATTTAAAATTTCCATTTTTGGGAATGAAATTAATTAACTAAAATCTAAAAAAAATTATTTGAAATTTTATAAAATGAAACGAGTACATGGTATATAGCTTATTTCCGGTTCAATATTTCAAGTTTGATATCTGTGCGCCATATATGTTCAAAATGTTTTATGTATTTCTGATGCGATTCCTTCTGTAGTTAGTTGGCAGTTTGACATTTTTGTCACTTATCAAAGAGTTTATACTCCAACAAAAATTCTAGATATATTTACCAGTTATTAGATCCGCACAAGATTTGCATTAAATTAATCCATAGTCATACGGGACTTACATTAAATAAGTGACAGTTAGGGATTGCAATATCGAACCAAAAGTTCAATACCGGCATTCGGTAATTTTTAGATCTTAATACCGGTAGTAGAAATTTTAGGAAAAGAAAGAAAACATGGTTGTTTCTTTGTTTTACTTACCCGTTTTATTAAAGAATGTAAATATAACAAAAAATAATTTGTAACTTATAAATTATAGCAGTATTTAAAGAATCACAAAAAATTAAAGGGACATCTTCTTTATTTAAATCACAAAAAAGCGGTTGGTATAGCGCGAAACCAACCAAAGATCTCTAAAACGACCAAAAACAATAGCGGATCCCTTAAAATCTCAAAAATCGTAAAATTTAAACATTTAAAAATATGATTTGGGGAGGCTTGATCTGCTTTGCACCAAGGACATTCAGCAAAGATCTTCCATCCGTGTTGGAAGGTGAGGGATTTGGTGTGTCCACTTAAAAAACGAGAGAGAGAGAGCCGTTTGCTGTTTTCTAGAGATTTTCTGACGGTGACACCAACGGGATTTTTACCAAAGTACCAAGAGTGAGCAGGTGGAACTCTCCAAAGTGCACTCGTCTCCATCTTTTTGACAGGATTTCAAGAGGATAGGAGATTTCAGAATAAGTTAGTGTTGCATCACCATGAAATATGCCGGCATAGACAGTCATAGCCAAATAATCCGCTATCTCACGACCATTCAAACCAACATGTGAGGGACCCACTGAAAGATTATAGAGTGTTCAGCGGAGACCTGGCAATAATAATGTTTAGATAAACGAAAAAGTGTTAACATCTCTATTCAGTCTGTGGTACCTCACATTTAATTTACAACTTGAAATCTTCAAGGTATGCAAAACAACTTACAAGGTAAAAAATGTCAAGACTAAACATAGCATCATCTGGTGGACCCAGGAGCTCGAAATCAAGAAAAAGGAACTCAGGGCATTAAGAAGAAGAGTACAACACTCTCAAGGGTCTCTCAAGCAACATTTTAAAGAAATAGAATCAAAGAAAAGAAAGGAATTCAAAAAGGCCACCAAAAAAGCAAAACGGTTCTCCTTCCATAATCTTTGCACCGATTCAACAAACCCATACGGTATACCATATAAAGCATGTATCAAAAACGCCCAACCACCTTCGGAACTCTTCAAGCTCTTGGGGAACTCCAACGTAGGGGAAGCTAACACATTCGCCCAAGAAATTCTCAAGGCTCTTTACCCTCCAGCCCAAGATACTGCACTTCCCGAAATCCCAAATAGTCCTTTCATTCCGGAACCACCATTTTCAAAAAACGAAATAAAACAAATCCTTCGTAAAGCCCCGCCTAAAAAGGCACCAGGTTTTGACTCCATAGACAATATAATTTTGAAAGAAATTAACAAGAACTTCCCGGATATTCTCCATACCCTCTTCAATAAGTGCCTCCAACTGCAATGCTTCCCTACTCCACTCAAAAAAGGAATGATAATACTGTTTCACAAGATGGGTAAGAACAAAACAGACGTTAGTTCTTATCGTCCCATCTCTCTTCTTCCCACCATTGGCAAAACCCTCGAGAAACTCCTATTGCAGAGACTTAATCATCACCTCAGAGTAAATGACTTACTCCATCCAAACCAATTTGGTTTTAGGGACGGAAAATCCACAGACCACGCAATACAGCAATTAACGGAAAAAATTCATAATTTCAAACAGCAAAACGAACACATTCTGGTAATTTCTTTAGACATCCAAAGAGCTTTCGATAATCTGGAATTCTCTTCCATCCGCAATAGCCTCGATAAACTTAAATTCAATTCAAAAACTACAGAAACACTTAAGGATGTCCTAGAAAATAGAGAAGTCCTTCTTCAAACATCTCAAGGCACTGCCGCCTGGTCACAGCAGAAAGGCTGCGCGCAAGGATCCTGTTCTGGACCAGTTTTTTGGAATCTTGTCACAAACGAAATTCTTTCTGAAAAATGGCCACCTAACATTCACCTCCAGGCATTCGCAGACGACTTTGTTTTTGTAGTAGCTGAATCAACAAGAGCAAAATTGAAATCAGCCGCCCAGGATGCTCTCTCAATCCTCAAGTGCTGGACCGACAAGCATCACCTTCAAATCTCCGTAGAAAAATCATGTAATATCTTGATAAGCAAATTAGTCAACGGGCCAACAATTAAATGGAATAACGTAACAATAAAAAGGCAACAATCTTTAAAATATCTCGGTGTTACCATTGACAATAAGCTTAACTGGATTCCTCACCTCCTTAACACCAAAACGAAGGCGACTCTCTTATACCAAAATCTCAGCAGAATTGCTGGCTCCACATGGGGTCTGAAAAAAGAATTCAGGCGTCATCTCTACTTCACCGTTGCCGAGAGAATGATCCTACATGGAGCATCAGCTTGGGCCTATCCTCTCTCATCCCGACAACAAAGAATCCTAATATCAATACAGAGAAAATTTCTCCTGAGTATTTCTGGAGCATTTCGAACAACATCCACGGCAGCACTGCAAGTTATCGAAGGAATTCTTCCACTTCACATCAAAGCGCAAGCAGAAGCAACCTATATAAGAGTAAGTCGTCTTCAATTACCTAGCCATTTTCAGAATATAACATTCCATCCTGAGAACTTCGAGATGAAATGCTCTCACACAAAAATCTTCCCCTCAAACTTTCTTCTTGAGGACATAATTTCCCTCAAAAAGGAATTCCAACCTACAAACAAGACGGATATTTTTACAGATGGATCCAAAATCGAGGAAAAAACCGGCTTTGCCTACTGCGTATTCCAAAAGGAACAAATCACTCATCAGTGGCTCGGCAAACTGACCGAAAAGAATTCTGTCTTTCAAGCAGAGCTACTGGCCATTAAGGAAGCATGCAAATGGGCTAGCAAATACGATCATAACGCTAAAATATGGAGTGATAGCGAATCCAGCTTAAAAGCGATCAGTTCATTCTCCACCTCAAGCCCAATTGTTCAGGAAATACAAGCCATTCTGCTCCACCAACCTTCTATCAAGTTAGGATGGGTGAAAGCACATGTAGGCCACAACGAAAACGAGGCTGCAGATTCCCTAGTCAAACAGGCTATTTCTGCAGGTACGCCCGTTCAATACCCAGCTCCTAGAAGCCATCTGAAAAGTATTGTAAATGAATTGAGCCTACAGCGATGGCAAGAAGAATGGGACAATGGCTCAACTGGCAGAAACATCCATCAAATAATCTCAAAAGTGTCCTTTTACCCATCATCTTGGAATAGGCTTGATATTATCTTTGAAACTGGCCATGGCCCTTTCCCTTCATATTTCAAGAGATTCCATATTAAAGGAACTGATCAATGCGGCTGCGGCGAAGTAGGCGATCCCCTTCATTATGCCACTAGCTGCCCTCTCACCACATCTTATCATCTCAAGAAACCCACCCACGACCTAGAAAATATCTGGTGGACCAACGTCATGAGAAACAAGATGTCCAAGGTTAAAATTAGAAATCTTGTGCGGTTCCTACAAGAGAACGAGGAATTGATTTCTCCAGACCCAAGCCCAGTATAAATTTTCGTTTCATTTCTCAACCAAGCTCTTTTCCAGAATATATTTACTTCAATAGATTTCATTTACTCATGCTCCCGCCGAACACCTCTTTCATCATTATAATATTTTATAGTTACTTTTTATGTGTATTGGTGTTTTTCTATGTCTTTTTATGTGTTTTTTGTCTTTTTATGTGTATTTCTTTTATCTTAATAAATACTCCCGCGTATATCCTTTCAACCGACAGGGAATCCTAGAGATTCCAAGTTCGGGGATATTCTGTGGCGAAAGAAAGAAGTCTGTGGTACCATTACAAATTTTTGAAATGTGATCTTAAAAACATAATACATCAATTGTACTGTCATCAAGCATGGAATGTAATTTTGTGCAAAAATTACCAGCTGTCGAAAATGCTCTTTCGGCATCTACGATAGTTGGTGGTAATGTTAGAAATTTGCGATATACTTTTTCCAAATATTTACCTCTAAATCCCTAATCTTCAAATAAATCGATTATTCGTCGGATGGTTTTGGATAGAGCTAATTTCTGTATTGTATTTTGGTTTGTTGCATTTTTTTAATCGCTAATTTTAATTTTTTTCAAGAGAAATTCATTTTCACTATCGACAATAGTGTCACAATAATCTTCGATAACTGCACCGAATTCTTCTGAATGTGGATAGGTTTTTTTGGAAAAAATATTTACTATAAACTTGATCAGATTTGAATTGGTTAGTCTTTTTTCTTCTTTTTCATTTTTAAAATCATTACGATTATGTAAATACCGTTAGACATTTTCTATTTCGATATGCCTTTCCTCTGTGCGATTTTTCATTGTAATATATAATTCTTCAGATAGTGATGTGTGCTGTTCTTTCAGTGACTGCAACATGGAATTTATGGTTGTATTAGGCGTTAATAAATTTGAATCTCTCTGACATAATGCCTCAACAGCCAGTTTTAATATTAAGTTTATATTAAATTATAACAACCTGCTCGAATTCACTATCTGAAAAATTAATTTAAGTCGATTATTGCTTTTTGGATTGGATTTCTCAGTTTCAAAAATCGTTCTATCATTAGGAGTTAAACTGCACGAACGTGTTTCAGAATCTCCTCCTAAACATCTCCTTTCACCTTTCCTCTCATTCCTATTTTGTCGAATTAAACCCATACTGTCGTATGCGCAAAAGCGTGGAGGGGTCTACAATTCATTGCCGAACAGTATTTTATCAGTTCTCTTGATTCTACGATGCAGCTTTGTATTCACAGTCTAATTAATTTCGTCCGTTAGGGAGACATAAAAACAAAAACGTATACCATTTTGCTATGTTGGATATCCCTAAACATATAATGGAGACAATTTTAAAAATGTCTAGTAAATACCGAAAAATCGGTATTTAAACTTGTGAATACCGGTATTACAAAATTGTACTAATGGCTCAAAATACCAGTATTCGGTATACCGGTATTGCAATCCCTGGTGAAAGTGCTTGTCTTCTTATTTGGACGTTAAAGCCACATTTGATCAGAGGAAACTATGGATTATTCGGACTTGAAACCTCTGAAAGTAAATTGGGAATGAACCTTGCACTGTTGCGAACACGATTTCTGCTATTTGCCTTGACATTGGAGAAGACTTCACCTTTGCAAGGGCACATTATTCATGGCGTCTCATTTTCCCCTTTCATTTCACAATAATTTCTTGGCAAGAGATTTTTAGAGAGCCCAAGAAGAACGGCTGTAATTTCGTTGGTGAAGAAGCAAGTGTAGATTTGAAAACAGGAAGAATCTGACTGTTCTTTGACTCGTTCAAAACACAAACTGCTTAATGAAATTCAAGTAACATAGCTCTGTCATAATGGTATATAGAAGATTTTGTCTTTCTTCCTTTCTTTCTTCTTGCCGCAATATATTGAAATCTCTAAAGTTTTTCTTCATTGGAATGAGTACCTGGAGAACACGCATTTGGCATGGACACTTAAGCTGTGTATTAACAAGTAATATAAAAATAAATTAAGTCAATTCTTCACCTTCACGGGAAAAATACTGTACTCCTTGCATTTTACTGATTGAGCTACTGCGTGCTGATTTCAGTTTTCATTACAAACTACTAAAACCCTATTTAAGGTATTAAAAATTAATTAAATTTAATAATTAATGAATTAATATTTGAAAAAAACTGTATAAACATCAAGTGTCAACCACTACTAGTTTTAAAAAATGTATTTGAACTTGAGTGGATGAATAAAGAATACTTTAGTAGCGATTGAAAATTTGAACAAGATATATAAATATATATAGGGAGAGTGTGAACTAATAGTAGAATTGAAAATGGAAACGCAGTGACCATCCGTTTGTATTATTGAAAGATGTTGAGAGAGTTAATCGTTCTTTTCCAAGCAATTCACGGAAAACGACCTACGTTAAAGAAATAACTATTTTGCATTGTCCTCTGAAATAAATTCATTTGGAAAATATATGCAATTTCAATTTGTGCACAAATACCTCTGAATGCATAGTGTGAAATAATCTACTAAATAAATGCTTCGTTACGACCAATGCAGTCAGAGAAAAAATTGTAAGTCCCTCAGAGAAATATTTTTAAATTCTTCAACAACTTTATATAAATCTCCTCATTTCTGATTAAATAATTGTAATCACAGTTTTGGATCATCATGCTCATTATACTTTCGCCTAGGGCAGCGATGGTCTTTTCTTCGGTTGGTTCAACGATAACATATTTGGATTTCTTTATTTATTGATTTAGTGAATTCTGAGAGAAATAGTTTTCTTTTTGTTTTATTTTAAGAAGTTTCTGGTTAAAAAAATACCAATAACGCTTATAATAACTCAAAATTTCCCCCATCATTTGTCATTAACGTTTATATTTTGTCTTGAAATACTTGAAGTATAATGACGGAGGGAATTGATTTTTTTTTTTTTTTTTGAAAATAGTAGAACTTGGTACTGATAAATAAAATAATATGCTAAGTTTAACTTCTTACCTTTACACAAATTTCAAGTGCTTTGCATCATTTGGATATCTCCCAATATTTGCAGCATTTTCGCGTAGATCCTGTATATTTCTTTATTAATACTATTATTTTAAAATAGATATTATTTGTTAACTATTTTAAACAGTTATACGAATCAGAAAAATGTTTTTATTTATTGTTAATAAAAATGATTATCTGAAATATTTTTTGATTTAGGCTGGAAAGGTACTAATTGTGAAAAAAGATGTGATGCAGGCACATATGGACAGAACTGCAAGCAGAGCTGTAATTGCAGGAATGGGGCATTATGTAATCCAGTCGATGGATCCTGCAACTGTACATCTGGTTTCAAAGGGTCCAAGTAAACTTTAGAAATCTAAATCAAATTTTAAAACTCTTATACTAGAGCGCACACCAATATAGTCAGCAAACTCATATTCTAAGATTTCATTTTTCGTTTCGCACACCACAAAAAATGCACTGCTAAGAGGATTTCCCAATTTGTAAGATATTTATTGAAACACTCATTTTGAATCGTTCCTGACGTCGAGTTACTTTCGATACATTCTTTTAATTTAATACATTCTTTTAATTTTCAGAAATACTTCACGTGTGAAATTCTTCATTTGTTATAGATTCATTATTTTTTAATAAACTAATTAAAATTCATCCATCCTTATTCATCTTATCCATATCCTCTATATCCCCACATCCTCTGTCCAAGTTAAACAAAGAGCCGCGGTGGCCTGGTGGTAAGGTTTCGGAACCGAAGTGTTTCAGGTTCGAGACCCGATTCCATCGAAGAACTGTCATGTAAGCGGGTCTGAGGCACACTAAATCTGTGAGAGCCAAACGTCCTCCCGCCGGTGTAGAGAGGGGGGTGTCAGCCCAGGTGTCGTCCTCATGATCTGACTGCAGTTCAAAATTAGGAGGTCCGTCCCAAAATAGCTCTGGTGTTGCTGTAAAACGTTAATATAACTAAATAAATCAGGTTAAATTAAAAACAACAAAGCCCGGAAAACCCGTTATTCCGGTAATGAAAAATGGCATCAAAAGCCCTAAGAGTATTTATATATCGATTGTTGTAAAAGCAAGAATACTGAAAAAATTCTGTCATTTTTTGATTTTTAAAAATGAGTCTCTAAAATTTAGATTCTACAATTCGTTGTATATTCTATATTACTATGCATTAACATTTATGCTCAAGATAAGGAAACTATCATTATATAAGCAATATCAACCAATAGCTAAGTATCTGCTAATCATTTGATAGTTATTAAAGCGCTCTCAAATGGTTTTAAGGCAAAAACGGATAAAAATACATTAGAAAAAAATTTACTGGAATAATTTATAGCTCGCTTCGATTATTTTTTTTTGTTTGGCTCGGCTAAAGATAGATTATATGCAAAGAAACAAGATATTTCAAATATGATTTGAAAAAATATTTATGGTATGTAAACAGTGATAAGAAAATAGGTAGCAATACAGGAATCCATGGTCGTATCTAAGGAAATTTATTATTTCAAACGAAGAACGTGCATTTGTATGTGAATTCAGAATCGGATTGGATGATCTGTATCAACCTTATGCTTTGTATCAGATAAAGCAAAAGTATTAGGCATATAAAACTAACACAGTTTGTCAAGACTTTGTATTAGGTTTTGGACTCGTTTAAGACCGATTGGTAATCTCCTCCGCCTCATTAATTTTCACACGGTATGAATCGAATATGAGGTTCTATATAGTATGTTTGCTGTCTTGCCTGGACGATGTTATAAAGCATGCATGATGGTCTTTTTTTAAATATATATGTTTTCTCCTCATCATTACTGTCTTTTATCTATTTAATCTTGCATACACCACTGAAAACCTCCCAACTTTTCCCATTCTAATTACGATAGTAAAAACTTTCCTTTCTTCTTTTCACCCATTCGTCAATTAAAGACAAAAACATGTCCACTGACACATTGTGATCAATATCTTTACTGCAGAAGCGAAATCCCAGTGAGGAATGATATTTGTATCAGTCGGTATATATCAGTATTTGTATCAATCAGTATATATCAGTATTTTTATC